>RZGM01000011.1:20304-530397 GCA_027886205.1 Fusarium piperis | reverse complement strand
AGAGCAGCTAGCTATTGGCGATATCTCTGAGCGGATGCGACAGGGCGTCGTACGGCAGATGTTTTGGGCCGGCTTTGGAGACATGGTTCATATGGACCTTATGATATTCGATGGCTATGTCATAGGCGAAGCTATTCGCAACCTCTACGTAAGAGTCTTACCTACCTTCATACAGCCCAGTGATATCTTTATGCATGATAACGCCCCCATATACACGGCCCGCATCATCAAAGCCCTCCTCATCCAGCTAGGCATCGAGGTCATGATCTGGCCAGCCTGGTCGCCGGACCTTAACCTAATTAAGAACCTTTGGGCCCTTATGAAGGCCAAGATCTATGAATTGCATCCTGAATTGCAGTATGCCGCTGATACCGTTGAGACGAAGGCAGCTTTAGTGGCTGCTGCGCAGGAAGCTTGGCACCTGATTGAGCCAGAGGTCTTGCAAAAGCTCTGTGAGAAGATGCCAAACCGGGTTGCTGCAGTTATCAAGGCAAATGGCTGGTATACAAAGTATTAGCTTTTAATTGACTCTCTAGCTGCTTCAAATTGACCTTCTATGTGATTGAAATTACAGGTTAAAAGCGGCCTCATAACAAAGCCCTAATCGGGTTAGCCGGGGCCTTACGGTACGTGAGGGTGGGCAAATACTTATTGCCTCCCACTGTATATCCCAAATGTGTAACCCAAATTAACATCACGAACGCCAAGCATACACCAGCAAGGTAAACTCATCCTTCCGACTCAGATCCTACCCTCCCTATCTGGCCACTGCAGCGCAAGACCCCTACTCCTCCTCCCTCTCCGCATCGTCGTCCATTACTCCCCACCGCGGGGTCTCCAACGTCAACCTCGCTGGCCACTTAGAGCTCAGCAATTGGTGTATCGTGATCACGAGGATCTCGATAACATGGCCTTCATATCGACCTTCTTCTTTCACCACTGCCACCCTTGAAACCACCCCCGCAGATGGAGGGTTTCCTTGTACCATGCCTTGTAGCACTTGCCTTTCCGGTGGTGCTCTACACTATAGCCCTCTCGTTTGGGTCGGCGATTGAAACCTCGGATCGCCTTCTGAGACTCGCACTTGTACGTGGTGGGACCTGGGCTCACTTATAAAGGCCTTGCCCAGCTGCAACTCTGTTTCTTCGAGCCCCTGCTGTACCAAGCTTGTAGCACCCGCCCTAAAGAAAGACCATCGTTGCGTACTGTCAACAGGATTCAGAGTATATCCACAATGGCACCTGCTGGAGACAGCCTGGCGGAGCCCATCGCCGCCGCAGAGTTACGCGCCGAAGCCCTCGACGAGAAGCGGGCTTCCATCTCGGCCGAGAAGAGGGCTTCCCTCACAAATGATCCTCATGTTCCGGCCGTCACCCCTGATGGGGGTCTGCCCAACGCCGAGGAGCTCGCAACCTTGAGACGAGTGTCGAATACGATTCCCGTCAAGCTGTTCAGCATTGCCTTTATTGAGCTCTGCGAGCGTTTCTCCTACTATGGATGTACCGTGGTGTGTAAGTCTGCCCACTCCCATCCCCTGATATAGGGGGCTACTTTTGGATCCTCTGCTGATTCTGGGTCTTGTTTATACACCGAGATAAGACTGACGCATCAAAGTCACAAACTTTATCCAGCAGCCTCTCCCTGAGGGCTCCTCGACCGGTGCCGACGCGGAGCAGCCCGGCGCCCTCGGCATGGGCCAGAGGGCCTCGACCGGAATCACCACCTTCAACCAGTTCTGGCAGTACTTCATGCCCCTTCTCGGTGCCTACGTTGCCGACCAGTACTGGGGCCGTTACAAGACCATCAGCTACGCCCTGGGCATTGACATTATCGGCCACATCATCCTCATCATCTCTGCGATCCCCCCTGTTATCAAGAACGACGGTGGTGCTCTTGCTGCCATGGTCATTGCCATTATCGTGATCGGTTTTGGTACCGGTGGTTTCAAGCCCAATGTCAACCCCCTGATCGTGGAGCAGCTTGGTGAGCAGTACATGCATGTCAAGACTCTCAAGTCGGGCGAGCGAGCCATTGTCGATCCAGCCGTCACGATCGAGCGAATCTACAGCTGGTTCTACTTCTTTATCAACGTTGGAGCTTTGATCGGACAGATTACGGTGAGTCAACACGTCAACAGACCCTTCCCAAGGAACCAAGACTAACTCGTCACCAGATGGTTTACGCCGAAAAGTACATCGGCTTCTGGCTCTCGTACACGCTCCCAACCGTCATGCTCTGCATCTGCCCCATCATCATGTTCTGGGGCCGTCGTCGGTACGAGCGCCGCGAGCCCGGCGGCTCCGTCCTCGGACCGGCCCTCAAGGTCTGGGTCCTCGCTCAGAAGGGTCGCTGGTCCATCAACCCCTTCCAGACCTGGAAGAACATGCACGACGGGACCTTTTGGGAGAAGGTCAAGCCTTCTCGCTTCACCAACGAGACTCGCCCTCACTGGATGAACTTTGACGATGCTTGGGTTGACGAATTGGCTCGTGGATTTGCTGCTTGTGCTGTCTTTATGTGGTATCCCATCTTTTGGCTCTGCTATAACCAGAGTAAGTTGAAGAAATACACCATTCCAGGGTCCTGGTAACTAACGAGCTGTCAGTCAACAACAACCTCATCTCACAGGCTGCTCTCATGGAACGTCACGGCCTCCCCAACGACATTCTCTCCAACCTCAACCCCTTTGCCCTCCTCATCTTCATCGCCCTCAACGACTTCTTCATCTACCCAGCCCTCCGAAAGGCCGGCATCCGCTTCACCCCCATCAAGAAGATCACGGCCGGCTTCTTCTGCGGAGCCTCGGCCATGATCTGGGCCGCCGTTGTCCAGCACTACATCTACCAAAAGTCCGAGTGCGGCAAGTACGCGTCTGGAAAGATCTGGAGCGACGAGGAGGGTGAGATGGTCAAGTGTGCCATCGTCCCCATCAACGTCTGGGCGCAGACTGGCTCATACGTCCTCATCGCCCTCGCCGAGGTGTTTGCGTCCATCACGTCTCTCGAGTACGCCTTCTCCAAGGCCCCCAGGAACATGCGATCCATGGTCCAGGCTGTTGCCCTGTTCATGACATCCTTCTCTGCCGCCCTCGGCCAGGCCCTCGTCGGTCTCGCCGCCGATCCCCTCCTCGTGTGGAACTATGGTGTTGTCGCTATCTTGGCCGTCATCGCTGGTACTTGCTTCTGGTTCCAGTTCCGAAGCCTCGATCATGTCGAGGATCAGCTCAACGTGCTGCCCGAGGGTCACGCTGGAGCCACTGCTGATGAGGAGACTCCTTTCCAGAACAAGCGCATCGACGAATAGGGGGACCAACGCATTCTTTTCCACCATGGTTTATTAGTTGGAGATACCACTTGTCAGACTGAAGAGAATCCACAGAGGTGCGAAGGATACATTGTTGAGGCCGAAACGTATGAGTCCAGTAGCATCTTCAACAAGTCTTGGTCAATATATATTCCTTTGATCACAGAAGTGGCATCTTAATTTGATAATGGTTTCAGGAAATAGTCAAGTCTCGCCTAACCTTCGTGTAGTTTCAACCACAGCTAAACTCGTGGCTTCAAAGAATCTACAAAATCATTCGATTATTTGGGTAGGCCATCCTGAACAGTGCCCAGGGCACCTTCAAAGGGTAAACAGTCTCAGTACAAACCGAGCGCACGCCTCGCCAGCAAAGAACAAAGGTTGGTAACGACCATACTTGATTCTAGGTATCTAATTGTACAAATCTTACAGCGACCGACCACGCGTGACAGTCCTCAACCCAGCCGGTGACCCTTTCCACGAGTCCTCCACGAGTCCGGGAGCGGTCCTCCCGTCTCTGCGCCGGTGCTGCTGCCAGTGGAAGGGCCAGAAGGACGAACAGCGGTGCCATACGTCCTCTTCACGATTCTGGGCGTCCGGACGATGGACTCGAGCCAGGCAGGTACCCGAAGAAGCACTGGACCGCCGCCAAACTCGGGATAGATCCTGGTGAGGAAGTCGTACATGTGGGCAGCAAGCAGACCCTCGAGCTGGATCAGGGGCCTTCCTCCCAGCACGAGGCAGCTGAAGGCGATCATGCAGAAGGGAATCGCCTGGGCGGGGACGGTGAAGAAGAAGTACTGGGTCTTGGCGCCGCGCTGGTCCTGGGTCGCAGTGTACACCATGGCGAGGATGAGGCCGGAGAGGAGCTCCAGATGGTTGAAGCCGAAGAGGTAATCCATCATCTGGCGACGTCGTTAACCTCGGGAACGGGCGCGACATGTACGTGATAGTGATGGAGAGAGAAAAAAGTGTATTTTGCTATGGTATAGAAATGTAGGGCGCTAGAAAACCACTCGAGTGAATTGGGAATCAAACGAGCCATCCATAAGACATCCCACCATGCCTACACCGCAGACCAACCCGGATTTGCGAATGATGGGCGGTCCGAAGTGCAGGGGTGATCTTCCTCATTTCCAGGAACCGTGATAGCTGTAGAGGCAAAGCACTATCCGGGCAGATATATGAGGGGGGTTTGATGGGCAGACAAAGGAGAGCAACAACGACGATGGAGCACGGGACGGACAAGCGATGGCTTACCAGAATCCAGGAGCAGACAAGGAGAATGTACCATATCAGGTCAACCTTGCGCGGGAAGCGAGGGTTCCCCGTCTCCAGCTGCACGCAGTAGCGGTACAGATGATAGGCGTCAAAGAGCAGACTCATCGGAAAACCTTCAAAGGCAATGAGGAAGCCCGTGATCGGCCGCCACAGATGAGGAGGCATCTGGAAGAGATAATCAGGGTGATAGAACAGATAGTACGATGGTATCACGCCGAATGAGCCGAGCAAGGTCAACACCACGGTGGCGGTGGTGAGATTCCTTTGAGACAGTTAGCAAGCTGCATAGTGAAATATGAGTGGTGATGTAGCTTACCGAGCTATGGCGGGCGCGGCCCAGTAGGCGGCAAGGACACTCTCCGACATGATGGGCAACTTTGCTCAATCGTGTCAAACTGGAAGTGAAAGTGAATAGCAAAGCAAAGGGTCTTTTGACGGAAAAAAAGAATGATGGTTCCAGTCGACGTCTTTTATGGAGAGGCAAGGGACTTTGTAGCACCAGGCAACAAAGGTATCATCGTTGTTGCATGCGTGTCATCTTCTTGCTTTGGATGACCAAGGAAAGTAGGTTGGAAGGAAAAAGGCTGCAGACTCGTGAAGAAAATTGCATTAAATGAGCAAAAGCTCCGTAGCGGGGCGGGCGTCGAGCACCGATGTTTTACCGAGTGCCTCGGCGCCAACCTTGACCGAGTTCCGGAGGCTGGTGAGAGGCTAGTGTCCAATGCGCCACAGACAGAGGGTGTCATGGATGCGGAACTGCTCGGGCTCTGGGTCCAACGCCAGCTTGTATGAGCAAGTTCACATCCATATGGTCTGACGTCAAATTAATTCTTCTCAATTCTTTATTTCACCTTCCCATTGATTGAGCCGAGTCCTTGACTCTCGATATATAAAAAGAACGGTTGCATTGACGCAAATCCGACATCAATTCGCCAGGATGCGTTCTCACGATGCCATGCAGAGCGACGAGGCCAACGACGCCGCGTGGGAGGCTGCCAAAGGAGCTGTCATGGGCGCAGCCAAGTGGGGAGCTGGTGCTGCTGTCCTAGGCGCTGCTGGCTACGTCTGGTCGCCGTTGTATCGGTCCATGACGATTCAATTCAAAGTGTAAGGCCAATTCTCAAGTACCTACTCTCCTCGTGGCACTGACCACTTGCAAGGTATCTACAAATGTGCGGCATGGTGGTGGGAAGCATGATCGAGGCAGACGGCCGTCTCAGGCAATATGAGCATCAGGTGAGGATGCAGAGGAGGTTGATGCGAGAAAGGGCAAAGTGGGAGAGGTATGAGGAGGAATACATCAAGGGAGGCGAAAAGTAAACATACAAGACGCATCCCGTCTCACAAAAAAGGCCTGACTGAAACTGCTCTGGGTATAACGGCGTACATATATCACGAAAGAGGATGGCCATTGAGTCGTCCGTGTAAATCAAGTCTTTCTCTTTTTCATTTGCTCAGACAGATCCCCTCAACTCCAACGCCAAAGATGTGACCGCTTCCATAGGATAGGTCTCCTGTCTAGTTCCATCTCAATTATCTTCTGGCTATACCCGGAACCGCTTGGGGTCCATGTTGATCTTGCATAGTCGAACAACACACCCGCTCAGTTGGAGCAGCGTCTGCACACCCTCGAGGACCTTCATATGCGTGAAGCCAATCTCCTTGATAAACTCCAGCTTCGAATGCTCGCTCAGCGTAGGTATCGTCTTGGTCACTCGGAACATGGTGCTGATGATGTCGTGGCTCGAGTAACCCAGGTCCCAGAGCTCTCGGAGGGTGTCCAGCGCAGAATCCACGTTGCCTTCGTAGCACGCCTTGAGCATGGCTTGGACTTTGATCGGGTGAGGCGAGTCGACAACCTTGAAGACGTTGTCTCCAGAGACGAACCCGAAACCGGCATATGTGGACTGTAGGTTGTTGATAGCTTGTCGCATGTCTCCTTCAGCGCTAAAAACCAATGCTGCCAGACCATCATCGCTGTACTCGACCTTTTCCGCCTCGATAATTTGCATCAGTCGCTTCACGACCTGAGCATCCGTCAACTTGGCGTATCGCAGGATCGCACATCGTGATTGTAGGGGCTCGATGATCTTGTTTGACTGGTTACAGGCAAAGGCGAATCGAGTCGTGTTGGAGTAAATCTCCATGGTTCGTCGGAGTGCTTGCTGGGCGCCCGAGGTCATGCTGTCAGCTTCGTCGAGGATGACCAGCTTATGGCGGCCAGCCGGTAGAGTGACCTTCTTTTGAGCGAATCCCTTGATTCGGTTTCGTACGACGTCAATACCTAATCCATGTCAGTCTCTCCCCTCAATACTCGGGCATGACAAGTCAAACCTCGTTCGTCACTGGCGTTGAGCTCCAGCACGGCCTCCTTGTACGATTCACCCAACAGCTGTCGAGCCAGACACAGTACACTCGTCGTCTTTCCGATACCCGGCATGCCCGAGATAATCACATGAGGCATGTTTCCCTCCTTTGCGATAATCTTTAGTCGCTCGATCGTTTCTGTGTTGCCGACGACATCGTCGAGAAAGATTGGTCGATACTTTTCCACCCTGGCAACCATCAGTGAGCGATCAGCACCAGCACAGGAACTGGAGTAGCATACCATGGTAGCTCATAAGATGAATTTCCATTGGTGGAAGCTTTGAGAGCTGCCTTGGAGGCAGAATTGGACGATTCGCCGCGTTCTTCTGGTTTTTGAGTCGGCATCTTGATGTGTTGGAGTCGTCGATGGTGGTTCAGCTGAAGCTTGAGATGGGGATACCAATCCAATCACTTTACGCGACTGGGAGAAAAGAGACGCGTCGTGGGTTGAGGGACGGCAGGTGGTCCGTGCGAAGGTACCGAATGCTTGCCCCACTCCTGCCACCGCCTTTATCATCGCCATGGCAAAATTTCCGCCAGCATCAACTTTTTTTGAGGCCAAGCAGCAAAAGACGGCCAGACATACCCCCAACCAGCGACCTTGAACGGACGATTGACGACGAATAAAAATCAGAGCAAACCTACTCGAGCATCAGCGACTCATCTCTTTCAACTCTTTCAACTATCAACAGCCATGGGTGTTGCGAAAAAGACTCGCAAGTTTGCGCAGGTGGGCAGTCCCTATCGATAAGCACCAAAATGTTTAACTCTAACTGCGAGGGCGCAAACAGGTGAAGCGAGTCATCGGCCGTCGCGATGAGAGGTTAAAAGAGAACAAGGCCAAGGCCGAATTGATCGCGGCTGAAAAGGCCAAGAAGACCATCAATGGCGAGCTCATCCGCGAGGCGCCCCAGATGCCCAGCAACATGTTCTTCCAGCACAACACGGCCCTCGTCCCGCCGTACAACGTCCTCGTCGACACAAACTTTATCAACCACACGGTCCAGCGCAAGCTGTCCCTGCTCGACTCCATGATGGACTGCCTCTACGCAAAGTGCAACCCCATCATCACCTCGTGCGTCATGAGCGAGCTCGAGGGCCTGGGCCAAAAGTTCCGCCTGGCGCTGCGGGTCGCGAGGGACGAGCGGTGGACGAGGCTGGAGTGCGATCACAAGGGCACATATGCCGATGACTGTCTGGTGGACCGGGTGCAGAAGAGCAGGATATACATTGTGGGCACAAACGATAAGGCGCTGAAGCAGCGGCTAAGGAAGATTCCCGGTGTGCCCATCATGAGCGTTGCGCGGGCCAAGTACGTGATAGAGAGGCTGCCAGGCGCACCAGACTCATAGGGCGGGGCAGATGGGAACATGTGCGTTACAACGTTTGATGCATTGCGGCTGTGTTTTTGTTTTGCAACTTAAGACTAGTTGCACTGGAGGTTTAGATAAAAATAATGTTTTCAGAATGAGTGTCTCATCAAGTGGTTGATCTTGGCATTGAGTGAGTGGTCGTAATCGTCATTGAGGCGCCCATTAGCCTTACGTGTCGCAAGGATCCAGGGTAGTAGTGTTGGATCCTTTCGACTAAAACCACACTTACATCTCACTTCACCTCACAATCTCAATCACTGGTTGGATTAAGATTAATCGCCCTTTCGGAATAGGAAACACACAAAGAAGTCTTTCGCGTCCACAGGAACGTGCCCTCACCACCATGGAGCTAGACTCAAGCCCCAACGAAAACGATCACTCATGCACCTCGGAAGCCCGCCAGAAGCGGACCCGCGTCCTCCTCTCGTGCGCACCATGCCGCGCCTCCAAGCTCAAGTGCGATCGTGAACAGCCATGCAGCCAATGCACAAAGAAAGGCCGCGCTGCACAGTGTGCGTATGCACCTAGGCCTGAGAAGAAGCGCCCCGCAAAGGGCATGTCGGCACGGTTGAAGCGCCTCGAGGGTATGGTCCGTGAGATGATGGACGCCGAGGGCAGTGCGGGGCCGAGACGTGCGGGGGAAGCCAACGGCGCTCCGGCTCCGGTGGCTGGGCCCGAGGTTCAGGGGCATGTTGTGAGAGGAGAGAAGGCGACGACGTACGTGGGAGCGACGCATTGTATGGCCATGCTGGAGGATGTAAGTTCATGGTGATGGTTGAGGTGAGGCTTCATGCTGACAAAGCTATAGATTGAGGATCTAAAGAGTTACTTTGATCAACCAGAGGATCTGGAAGATGATCACATCCTGGCTGATGAGATTGACGCAACCGAGGTGATCTTGAATACGAGAGCTGGCCCAAAGAATCGTGAAGAACTGCTGAGTCGTCTCCCAGAACGAAATATAGCAGACCGACTTATCACACGCTACTTCGCCTCCATGAGCCCTTCTCAACGTAGCTATCACCAACCACCCATCTGAACCAAAAAGCTTATGCTCGATAGATATCATTCATCGACCGACGTTTACGAGAGCTGTGAGTTCTGAAGACAATACGTATATACTGTCTCTAACAACCACAGTACGCCAAATTCTGGCAAGACCCAAACCAGGCCTCGCTGCACTGGATCGCCCAGCTCTTCATGATGCTCGGCCTCGGCGTCTTCTTCAACAACTTTATGAACTCAAGTGAGGTAGAAGGCGACTCCCCTCTTCCACCTCTGGACAGGGTCCGTCACTACAAGGCCTGTGCCGGATGGGCCTTGGTCTGGGGGAAATACACCCAGCCCACTCCGGCAACTTTGCCGGCCTTTCTGCTCTATGTCGAGTCGCAATTCCTGCTTAACCGGGCGGCTCAGATGAATTGCTACGTCCTCTCGGGCGTGTGTGTTCGTCTTATGCTTAAAATGGGCCTCCATAGGGACCCGAGCAAACTAGCCAATATCACCCCCTTCGAGGGCGAGATGCGCCGCCGCATGTGGAATATGGCTATCCAGGTCGAGCTTCTGGTATCGTTCCATATGGGTCTTCCTAGCCTTTTGCAAGGCATCGAGACCGACACATCAGTTCCCCGGAACCTACAGGATGATGACTTTGACGAAGATACCGTCGAGTTACCCCTGAGTCGGCCGCCCACCGACTACACCACAATGACTTACCCGATTCACAAGACAAAGATACTCCGAGTCTTTGGCCAGATCGCCCGTCAAGCCCATGCCCTGTCGCCGCCAAGTTACGCCGAAGTCCTCAAGCTTGATAATTTGCTGCAGGAGACATGGCGTAACGTCCCATCATTCATAATGCTACGCCCTCTCGACGAGTGTGTTGGTGATCCACCTTCCCTTCTCATCCAGAGGTTCGGCCTGGCTTCTCTGTTCAACAAGTGTCGCTGTGTCCTACACCGGCGATATCTTGCCGAAGCCATCCCTCGACGCGAGCATGACTACTCGCGCAGGCAATGTCTCGAGGGCGCGATATCACTGCTCGAGTATCAAAACACCATCTGGGAGGCCTGCAAGCCGGGCCATGTCCTCAGCCAGAACGGATGGTTCGTGTCGTCCTTGGCGGTGCATGACTTTCTGTTGGCTGCCATGGTTGTGTACCTCGTTATCAAAAACGACGCTTACTCCGAGTTTGGTGGTGAATATGACTGGATGTCACAGTCAAAGACAACGCCGACCAAGGATGAGCTCCTGGGCATGATTAAGCGGTCTCACTCTATTTGGTCAGAAGTCGCGCAGGACGTGACAGAGGTCAGGAAGACAGCCGATACGCTGGCTACTATGCTGGCTAAACTTGGAGCCCCCGTCCAAGGCCCGGCAAATATGCCCGGTCCAGCGCCGCCAACCTTCAGTGTTGGGCATGAATCATCCTCGCTCGGTGCACCATCGGTGGACCCCAGCACTCTGGGGTCGATCGGGGATGATGCGGGCTTGCTGTCATCGCTGGGACTAGGTAGAGAAACTTGCGGAGAGCAGACACGGGGCAGACTGACTGACGCCGCATTAGGCCCTTCCACAGGATCCACGTCAGGGCAAACACCGTTATCTCTTGGCCTGACAGCTGATGCGGGAGCTGGCATGGACTTCTCAGGTATGGGGACCGAGGGGCTCGACTTTGACCCCTCATGGATGGAGACGACGGCCAATAACATGGACTGGGTAAGTTGCGGAGCTGTGGCATGCTCATCACGAAGTTGGGGAAGACATGAGACTAACAACTGTGACAGCGTTATCTCGACATTTCACTTGCTCACAGCCATGATGCGGGGCGAAACGAGGACACTGGCCAGACATGGATGGAACGGCCACCCCCTTTGGAGCAGATAGACATGATGGGGTCAGGATCGTGGATGCCCGACCCTTCTGCTGGGAGCGGTTGAGGTCGTCATAAGGCGCAGTTGAGGTGTAAAAATAAACGCTCCATGGAGTTGAGGTAGCTTCTCTTTCAAGACTGGTGCATCGGCAGCTATCTCCGCCCTCGACACCTCCCTCACAAGAGGGGCAGCCCCGGATCCAGGTCGAGCTATCGCTTCGGGCCAGATGATGAAAGGTGGTGTGGCTCTCGGACCAGTCAGTATCTTGACCACCGGCCATAGGGAGACGCCCTGGCTAGGTCCGCTATCTGGGGAACCCAAGTCCGGGGAAATGAGCGGGCTGAAACCCCGCAAAGCATCATGAGATTGCTGTTGGGGATCAAGGGGTACGGATGTCGTTATCAGCATATATGGAGTAGGTCGGAACTGCCATATAATGAGAGCTGCCTGATAAGGGAAGTGAAGCTGATAACAATTTGCTGACCAACTTGTCTCAGTATTCATGTCTGTTTTTGTCCTGTCTGAACCCCTGAGAAACCGGTAGCGGCTCAACAAGATACACTCTCTGCGCGGTGAGGGTGTTGCTTGTATCGCGTAGGTTGAGACACTGCTGCTCAGCGATAAGAGAATCGAGTCCAGGACTTTCCATCCAATGGTTTGCGATGTCGGAGCATTCCATCACTGACAGGGGTTCATGACGTATGGAGAGCCGAGTCTGACTGGGTCCATTATCAGTGTGCCTGATGCTCCGCGGAGACGCTCAAATAAAATGGGGTATCGGGAGGGCTTCCGCTGAGCTGGAGGTGACACCCAAATCTTGTGAGAAAAGCAGAGTTCAAGAACGGAAACTCATCCGGGTGTGAGATGCAAGATCCTTGCGGTTTGAACAAGAACATGTGACTAGGCAGAGATGAGAGTTGGGTCTCCTGTTGCTCTCCTGAGATGAGCTCCATTTGATTGAGCTTTGAATAGCGCTAATTGAGATCTTCCAGAACAACGGGCTTGTTCTAGGGCCGACCTGTAGTGCGGTAACAATGTTGGGCCAGTTGCCTAGACTGGATCTCGGTGGGCATGCGCCCCGCGACAGGTCAGAGCCAGGTCTGATCTCACTTCCACCCGAGAACAGCCACAGTGACTATATGGCTATGTCTCCATAACTGCATTCTCTCGTTGTAGCGTTTCGGCAACTTCACTTTGCTGGAACCAGCGAGGCCGGCAAAGGCCCGAAGCCCAGGTGATTCAAGTCGGGACCTCGGCTAGACGACAATGGACGAACGGGTCATGATGACGGGAAATTGATGATGTACGCAGTGCTCCGTACATGCGCCAGAGCAAAACTTCGGGAGGTAGAGGGGTGTCTTGTGGCACTCCGCTGCCCTTGCCTTGGCCTGACAGAGATATCTGACAGCAGCATCTGCTCCGGGTGAGATTAGCGTTCCGAGGCAAGACAGCGATGGCCTCCTAGTCAGTGGGAACAACTCGTCCATCACGGTCTGGGCTTGGAGATAGCAAGCATCCTTTGGTTTTCACGTCTGGTGACCATGGCTCCATCGCCATCCCGCGACGCCGCTATCAGTTGGTCGAGCAAATAGGCTCCGTCAAGTCGGACGTGTAGGTAAGTCGATGAGAAATTGAATCGTGGTAAAAAATTTTGACTGGAGAGTCGTGCGGTCAGCTCGAAACTTTTACATAATCCCAACGCTACTTTCGGCATTTTTCGACGGCCTCCACTGCCATCGTGGACAAGGTCCCGTGGGCTCGTGGGCTCAATTACCACCGCTGGCAGCAATAGCTAGCTGGCTGGGTATGTACCCGGACGGCCGGCGGCCAAACCAGCGGGAGCGTGCGTGCCTGGCAGAAGGCGTTTCTGCTAGGTCCCTCTGGGGAAGAGTTTGACAAAGCGTGCGTGTGGTGACCAGGCGGACGATATTCATAAACGGTAAGATGGCATCGTTTTCGGGTAAGTGATCCTAGTAGAGTTAGTGGCTCTGAAATAACCTTTCCTCGAAGACGCTGACTATCGAGGCGAGGCGAGGCGAGGTAGAGCGAGGTGAGCTTCATAGACCGCCAAGCTGTCACTTGACGATACCATGGACGACGCTTGCAGATGCTTTGTGATGCACCGGAGATTGGACGCGAGGTGACAAGTAGAAGAGAGACAGAAATGTCCACTGCAGAGGCGAATCAGAGTCACGGTCTCCTCTCCAATCTCGTCTTGCTTCTCGTCCCGTCCACCTCGTGATATGCGCCGCACCTGCCTTGTCGCAGTTCGGACTGTCGGGGTACAGCTGTTGAGCAAGAGCTCTGCATCTGCATCGTGCCTGCTCCCTTCCTGACCGAGAGCTTCAGCTTGTCTTCCCTCCAACCGGCCAATTGCTGGTGCACATCTCCCGGTCGGCTGCAAGTCAGGCAAGGCACCGCGAGAGGTACATGAGACATCGGATCCTCTCTCCGACATTGACGGCATGGCATGGATGGCTTGCGGAGGTGGCATCGCGCAATATGTGCCAATCGTGGGGGAATCCTGTGCCTGTGCTAGGGAAGGGTCATTTCACCAAGCTCTGCCACTAGTGGAGGGGTTGCTTTAGTAAACAACGGGACGATGGAACCATCAACTCATCAACGGGGAACCCGTGGATGGTCTCGTGATGACCTGAGTTGGGCAGGGGCCCAAAGGAGAAACAAATTTGTCCCAGGAGGCGGGACGAGTAAAAGGAATCAAGTAAAAGCTATGTAATAAGAACGGGATGGGCGTCTACTGACGAATGAGGGCGTCGCATATGGCCGATTCCGCAATCTGGGCCTGGAGCATCCCCATCGCTTGCTGCTCGTGCCATGACATGGGTGGCATTTGCACTGTCTGTCACGTCCGGCCTCTTTGCTTGAATGATGACGACCACCTGAAGAGTCTTGTGTGGCTATTCGCGGCGAGGGCGGAGGCGGAGTTGTCTGCTTAACTCTTCGGCTGTCCACGGAGTTTTACCTCCCGCTTAGTTCTCCTGCAAGGCGGCGTTAGTTTGACATCATGCTAGAGAAGATTCATCCTTGTCAACAGCGCCCTGAGACATCTTGACCGACTTACAGAGACAGAAAAGTGCAGCAAGACATGGCTAGGCGATAAGCCCAGGAATCTGGATCGGCGATTCAGAGACAAGCCCGAGCTGCCGCGGTCGCCTGATTGGCCATCCCCGGACTTTTTTTCCTAGGTTGGATCCATCTTCAGGGAGGGTCTTTTGGAGTTTTTTTACCATTTTGGCAACTTCAGGTCAAAGAGTAAGAGTGGACAAGAGTGGGAAATCAAGGGTTGTAGCACATACCCACGAGAATGGAGTCTTCCATTCTGCATGACGCCAGCAAAGACTTTCTGGTCACCAGAGCCACAAGACAGCTGTCTAGTGGCATCCAGCGAGCCCAGCCCGTGGTCAATTGCTCAATAACGACCAGCAAAGAGGCTCAACCACGAGCAGTGGCCTTTTGCCCCGATTGGTCTAAGCCAACTTGGCTGATCGCTTATATCCACCAAGGTCAGCTCCAGAAGCTTTTTTCTCAGTGGCACCCGGCCCGGTTCCTTGGTCTGTGCTGGAATTTTCATCTCCTATTAGACAAAGAGCTCGCATTGGCTCGAGTTTTCAGATTGGTCGTCAGTTGACGTAACGCACCTGGGAGCGGCGAAAACCAGCCTCTCGCCGCCTGATGCGAGGGTAAGGTAACTTGACACACAAAAAGGTTCCATGGCAGCCACAGCACAGGCATCCATCTCTTTTGTACTGTTACTGTACCTACGTACAGTTGCAAGTGGACATGGGGGACCAGGGAAGGGAATGCAGGTCTGGCGCGGGGGCGGCTGTAGGCGTCAACTGGGGTCGAAAAGACAACATCGGTCATTATCTCTTCTGCTCGACCTCGACTCTTTTTATTTCCTCTTTGAAGAGATTTCTCTCGTAGTGCCGGCTAACGCGCAAATCCCAAGCCGTCTATGCCGAGAGGGTATGTACATGTAAGAGGTACTGATAAGGACCCGGAGGAGACCCAGTCAGGGAGGCAGGTGACTGGCAGACCGAGTCGACAAAAGGGCAGCTCCCAAAGTACCCCATCACGAGATGGTACTTCTGACTTGGCAGGGGATGCTGTGTAAATAGCCCGTCGGTTGAGGTACCGACCTTGTGACAGGGTACCTCATACTTGGAGCTTCATTTAAGCATGGCGTCGTCTCCTGGCTCGTTCCTTATCAGTCGGTCGGCCATTTGTTCGCCGGGTGTGGTCACTTTCCCATTGCGACCAGTGATCCAGTTGTTATCTTTCCCCTCACCCTCCAATTCCTTTACCCGCCTCCAGACCTCCCTCTACCGAACGTGTAGACTACTTACTACTACATCCATGGAAGAGGCCCCCCAGTTCCACAAGCTTCTTCCCCGGGTCTCCATTCTTTCTATTCTTTTCCATTCCCCTCTTATTGGAAAAACTCTGATGCTCGTGCTGGACTAGGTACTGCACGGAGTAGAAGTGTCATCGTCTTCCGAGACCAATCGTACCCCGCCAGGATAAGAAAAAAGGAAAGGCATTCTGGTTTTTGATTGATAACGAGCCGCCTTGTCCTATTGGGTCACCCACCGGCATAAGGTGAATTCATTCTTTAGGTGGCTAGGTACCTACCCGTGGTACCCCTCATCATCAAGGTTGTTTCGTCTGCTGGGTCATTCTTTTTTGGGAGCTACTTGCAGCACGTTGCGATTCCCCTGCTCTCACTCACACTCACAACCTTTCGGGCCTCATCGACGCCATCACGCTTTTGGCCCCCCGGCCCCAGATCTGAGCCCTTTTACACGCCCTACCCGGACAAGCCAAGACCCGACAGGACTGGACAACCAAGACACCTTGGACGGGACGAGACGAGACGAGACAGGAAAAAGACGTGCCCACGACATCCATCGACCCTCGTGCGCTTGCGCTTGCGCTACAGCTTATACCCACCTTGTTCGTGCTGGCATGCTCGTTCGAGGGCCGCTGATATCCATACACCACTCATTAGTCCCTCGTACGCCTCGCACCATCAACCGCACGCCATAAACCGGCACCACCCACCTGTCCTGCGCTGTCTGCTCCCTACCACACCGACTCGATACCTGTTTGCCTGCCTGCCCGTGTATCTCATACTTACACAGAGCCCAATCTATCTGCGCGCGCGCGCGACAGTTTGCTCCTCAAATACCTAGCTGCCTGCAGCAAGATCGACCTCACCGGTGCAACGGACCCCCCTTGCTTTCCTCGACTGCGACTCGACCTTGACCGGCTTGTTTCCTCAGCTCATCTCCTGCTTCGTCTCGACTCTTCTCTTGCTGCACACGGGACCCTGATCTCAACCGTCGAGGGACCACGACTCCGCTCCTACTAGAACCTTTCAAGACCAAGTCTTCAAAGACTCCCCTCCTAGACGCCCTCCTAGACGTTCCCCAAATCCACCTTCACCCACAACTGCACGTCTTGCCAGGGTTCCCCTTCGTCCTCTGTTGGCCCCTTCGAAACCCACCCACGAACTAGGGCGCGCGGTGGACGCCTGGGCGCACACGCTGAGCGCAAGCCTGGCGCAACGCCGCGACGGAGCATCGTGACCTCTTTTTCTTACTGGGGTTGTCGAGTCGTCGCCCTCCCGTCTTCTTTGCTTGTTCTCCCTCTCCCCCCTCCCTTTTTCTCCCGCGCTCCCCACGATCTTGTCTACTTTCTTTGCTCCTCGTCAGCAGACTCTACTGCAACCGACCACCTCTGCGACTACTGCGGCGTCCAGTCCACTGCTGATTCCGCATCTGCACCTGCATTGGTCTGTCTTGTCGCTCTCGGCGCACTCTGATCCACCACCATACGTTCATTTTACGTACAGCTTGTTGCCATCTGTGCCTGTCTCTTGGTCGTATGAACTCTCCTGGCCGTGTTTGCTTCGTCTCCCCCACCGGCCTTCCGAATCCCACCCCGATATAGTGCACCGGCTTGGCTCCATCCCCCCGGCTTCGCACTCGCCCGACTAATAAAGTCTTGCTGCCAACTCCGCTCCGTGCCCGGTGGCACCAGCCCTGAGAGTTCCGAACTCGACTCTGCAATCCCTCCTCCTCTTCCTTCTTCTTGGACCCTGAGCGAAGCCTTGCTTTAGCATGCCCGCTCAACTAAACGGGTCTATGACCGCCAGCATCCCCATCCGACTACCCGGCGACCAGACCACCACTGTTCTCTGCAAGCAGCACAAGCACTCGCGATCATCATACTCGGATTCCTCCCCCCTCGCCAATTCTCGAAACAACTCCCTAACCTTCCGCCCTGTCAAGAGACTAATGTCGAACACCGACAAGACTATTGCCGTCATCAATGCCAGCGGTCGGCAGGCTGCGTCGTTAATTCGCGTAGCCACCGCCGTTGGCTACCATGTGCGCGCTCAGTTGAGGAATCTCGAGGGCGTCGTCGCCGCTGAGGTCTCTGGCAACCCCAACGTCACCGTCTTTGTCGGCGAACTTTACACGAGACACAGCCCTTCCGAGGAGAACCGCGACGTTACCAAGCATGGTCCTCTTGCCGGTGTCGGCGTCAACTACGAATTGATCGCGAACCTGTTCCGTGGTGCCCAGCTCGCCTTCATCAACACCACCTTTTACGGCGACGAAATCCAGATTGGAAAGGCGCTCGCCGATGCCGCTAAGCACGCACGGATCCAACACTATGTGTACTCGTCGATGCCCGACCATGCGGCCTATAATCCTGAGTGGCCATCACTACCACTCTGGGCCGCCAAGCATGAGGTCGAGCAATACGTTCGAAAGCTGAGGCTTCCCTCAACCTTTGTGTACACCGGCATTTACAACAACAACTTTACTTCACTTCAGTACCCTCTGTTCTGCATGGAGCTGCAGAGAGACGGGTCTTTCAGGTGGCGGGCGCCGTTCCATGAAGACGCCAAGCTGCCTTGGCTAGACGCTGAACATGACGTCGGCCCGGCTGTGCTTCAAATCTTCAAGGACGGGCCTGCCAAGTGGCACGGAGAGCGTATAGCACTTGCATACGAATATCTCACTCCCCGGGAAGTGTGCCGCCTCTTCTCGCGGGGAGTTGGCCGTCCTGTGCGCTATGTCCGAGGTCCTATCGAGATCAAGGTCCGAATCCCCGAGGGTTACCGGGAACAGCTTGTCGGGTTGGAGCAGCTCTTTGATCCAAATCGCAAGGATGCCCGCAAGCAGCCCCCCTACTTTGGAGACCCCAAGGTGGAGATCAGTTGTCCAAGTGAAGCTCTGGAGCTTTGGGAAGGCCCTCGAGGAATGGAGGAATATGCGCGGGAGATGTTCCCACTGGAAGAGGAGGCCAATGGCTTGACATGGATGCTAGATGACGACGGAAGCGACGACGAGGACGTACAAGTCGCAGCGACCTCTGTTGAACAACTAAGAATCCACAACGGCGACGACGACAGTGACGACGATAATGACGATGGCCTAGTTATGCGAGGCAGCCGAGGGCGTAAGCGGGACGAGGAGGAGTGGTTGGCATAATGAGCATGCTGACCATGAATCAAGGTCTCAACCTTGGCGAAAAGAAGAAACAGAAAAGCGCAAAAGAGAAAAGGGAAAAAACGGTGATCTCCAGCCTCGACTAGAAGCCCACTTCAGGGATACGAGGCGGAGCGGAGCGGACTGGACTGGCGGCATTGCATTTCGGCGGGAGTTGTGTCATTTGACCAAGGGGTCCAGAGCAGAGCAAACTGTGTGTTTTCTGGAGAGGCGTCTTTCAGGTGGTTGATCTGGGAACCTATACGACTTTTTATCATGACTTTAGTGGTGTCTCGAGTCAACAGATGACTTTTGGAAAAAATAACGAATCAGCGTCTGCCCCCCTTTCCGTGTTTCCCAGTTGCCTCTGTGCCTGATGTTCCGTTTCCAACATGTGTATGAGGGTTCAATGTACTCACGACTGTATCACCACGCTCATGTGTTGTCAAGGATTGGACATGCAGAGCAGGTTTGATGCAGGACAGGACGGGGCAGGGCTTGTGATGAAAGAAGAGAGAAGGATAACGCAAACAACAAACACGGAGGAAGAGGTTGGCACACATGGCTCATATACTTTGCTCCTCTGGCTTCCAGCTAACCAATTCGGAGCAACGCCTCAACTCCATCCAATGCCCTGGTGGTATGGACTTATCTCACCTTATCTGCCCTCCTCACCGGACAGAACACACCGAGCGACTCTGGAATTTTGTCTTTTTGACGGGCGAAGTGTAACATGATTATATAGGCGTCATGTCAACTCAATTGATCACCTCCCCGCATACCCTCCATATCGTCCTGCCTCCCTCCCGCTGGCGCCGCGTGGGGCCGCTGCCGAAGCGAACGCCGCGTGGGGGGATGTCTGGGGGAGGACATGATGATCCCTTATCTGGGGGGATTTACGAAATGCTGAGGGGAAATAGGAAAAGGTGGTCTGGTCGTTATCTCTGTGGCGCCCCCCTGGCCCCCCTGCCGGGGCAGAGTTGAGCAATGAAGAAGCAGACGATTATCTTGGCACGACACCCGGAGGCTGCCATGGACAGCTCATCAAGCGAGGCTCATGCTGCCGGTGGTGTTGATGACTGAAGGATTATGCTTTTCTATTCCTAACGGTTCAACGTCGCCGTCCCCTTGTCTGCCGGAAAAGCTGGAGTTTGCAGCCCTTATCGAGTCGGAGGGTTTCTCATTACCTACTCGGTCGACCAACAGCCGGCTTTACCTTGACAAATCTCATGTTGCTTCGAGTGAGCCTGGGACGGAGACTTTTCTCGTCTTGTGATGATGTTGGCATGGATGATGTTGGAAGAGTTTACTTTCCCCCTGTATTTTCAACCAAAGAAAAGTCGACTTTTTGAATGCGCGAGGAGCATGGACACCTAACTTCTGACTGACCGGTGACCGGTGAGACGAAATTGGGTTACAGAAGGAGCAGATGGGTGACACAACAGGAGTGAATGGTCTTCTCTGGGCAGGCATATGGGCTGTGGCTGTCTGGACATCCACCATGAGGGTGCCCTACAAGATTAGGACAGCGGGCGCACGGCGACTCTAAACCGGAAAGGATATGCTGAGTTAACTGCAGGGCAGACTGAGTTGACGAGTTGAATGAGCCCAGTTTCAAGCTCACAATCTCCTTGATACAGGTTGGGATGTTGTTTGAGGTCCAAGACGGCAGGTGTCCTTCTTGCCCCACACACTGAATGACAAGTCACCAGAATCGAAGCATCGGTTTGATATCTACCAACAAATCATTGATAACCGAGGCAAAAAGATAACCAATGCCCATGCCCTATCACGGAGACAAGGAAGAGGTAAAGAAGAATGGCAAAAGAGAAAAAGTAAATGCGTAATCTGGGAATCGAACCCAGGGCTCCCCGACGCTGCTCGAATGGCAACGGAGAATTTTACCACTAAACCAATTACGCTTTGTGGTGTTGTGATGGCGAGTTCAGAATTGCATCCTATGTCGAGCATGGTGTAGTGCGGGAAACGAGATTCACTCATATCGCACTCAGGTTAGTTACTTATCCTCCTCTGAAGATAAGTAATCAAGAAAGCGTAATAAGAGTTAGTAAAATAGCTCTGGGGTATTACCTTTATTATACTTAAGAGGGGCTATATAACTCTCTTAACATTCTCGCCCCTTGTCCAGCCTCCTAAACCTGCTATCAATCACTGTTATCTGTCCTTCACTTATGTTTGACTTTAAAATATATTAATACCTTCCACTGTTGAAATGACAAGGTGACTTCCCAAACACATGAAATCCTCCTTGGAGACTTAACTACCCCATTACTTCGGATATGTATCGACATGGATGGGACTGACCCTGTAGGCTAGAGTGACTACGCACCCTGACGCAAGTCTTCTGACTGGCTTGTCGCAAAAGCCGCAAACTCTTGTTCTATAGACATTTTAGAGAGGTTCTTATGCTTCTACCCTAAGATTTTGCTGTTGTATTTGTTATGTTTCTTGCTACAGCGAAAACCTGAGTGAGTGTGTTAGGCCTGGGCATTTCAGGGTATACATAGCCTTCCCCCCCCAACTAGATCTTATCGAACTTCTTTTCACACATCAACTAAATCCAAGGATTCAAATTTATAGTATGACAAACATGCCAGGTCCCTAGACAAGCGGACAGATCTCGTATACGAAGACCTCGTTGTGAACGGTACCAACATCAGCACGCCTTGCGCCGACATGATGAAATTCATGACTCGCCCTATGTTAGGACCTCTTCACATATGGCCTGTCTTTCGTGGCGCCCCCGGGACTTCTCATCGTGCTACTTTAAGTGTACCTGCCAGGTTATGGGTGGGATGGCAACAGTGTGGCCTGTATTCCCACCTGGACTATGGCTGTCGGCGGGGTGGAAGCAGAGTATCATCTCGACTCCGAGGAGCCCTGACTATATACTTGACCGCGCGCCCCGGAAGGGATCTGGCCAGGCCGTGCACCTGTCTCTTGATCTTTCTCGATCCTTAGCCGACCTTGTGACATTATACTATTAGGCTCCCAACGACACGGAGTGCCAAAGATGTGGACAGCATCACGCTTTGTTAACAGCCCCTAGATTTCACAGAGGACATACCTCGGACGACAGCACTACCGTGTTCCGGAACCACAAGAATGTCGGCCCACAGAGCTGCAGATTTCACCAGGGAACTTGATCGAATCTACGGCATACATAATCAGAATGGCCATACGAAGCCAGAGTGCCCTGGCCGGCTGTGGTATAGATGCCATCAAAGGATCACTATATATCGGAATCATCCCGGATAATGTCTCAGTCTATCAAAAGTCAGTGGAGATTGGGAGAGCAGCCTCGGGATGAAGACGGAAGAGAGTAAAGGTCTGTGGCTAAGCAGATGTAGACCGGGAATCTTGCCCCTATTTGAGTTCTGGTGATTATCTTGAGCTGAGATCAGACGTCGAAAACAATGACGGGGATCACGAATATAGTCGTCTGGCGAACCTAGCTGATAAGGGGGATGGGATTTGAGTCAATGGGAGTGACTGAGGAGAAGGTGTAGATGACAACACATGTTTCGGAAGGGGGGGGAGACTCGTTTAAAGGAAGCCAAGTGGTTATTCTCTAGGCACGCCTATAGCATAGTTCTATATTAAAACTACAGACTCTTTTCACCTAGTCAGGATTCACGGGTCAATGGTGGGCATCCGTTTATGGAATAATGATTCTGACAATCGTCCTACATGGCTTCTGGTTGTTGAACTTGTAGTCCATCATGGCTGCCAACACGCCCCTGAGCTGAGATGTGTGAAAACTGGTAAAGGTTAAGACTATGATTCATAGCTAAATATCCCTCATGCTATTAATCGTATCCTCTAGGTTATTTTTATTCAGATTGGGCTGTATAGCTGGATAGGGGGGTTGAATTCCTACGGTGGTGCTCTGGAGGTGTCACACCGGGAGAGTGTAGCGTGTTGGCAAGGCTTATCGAAGGGCTTTCAGGCTCAACAGGGTTCTGGGTTCCATAGTATTTCTTGATAGCCAAGAAATCAAGGAGCTCGTGGACTGGATTCATGTGCAGATTGTGGAAGCGGGGAGATAAATCGGGACATGTCATGATGGAAGTCTACTGTTATGAGCTCACATAACAGACAGCGTCTAGGCAAGATATCAAGGCATTTGTCATCAAAGATACTGTCGATTGCTAGAATCTCAAGTCCTAAACCTATCCAATGATAGATCTCGCTCATGACATGGCTGCGAGGTCATCCTTCAAGATACCCAAAACACAATCCTTTTATATCTAGCTCCAAAGCCGTCCAACCCCCCCACTTTTTATCCCATTACACCCAGATCAACTCCCCTTACAACTTGCCCTTGAGCAGGTTCGAAATCATCTCCCGACCAGTGATGCGCGTCGTGTGCCACAGCGTGGGGAAGTCGAGGGTGCTCGACAGGCCGTCGGCGAAGCCGAAGAAGAGCATGGGGGGGATCCAGCCGCGGGCGTACTCGAGCGCGAAGCAGCCCTCGGGCATCTTGTACTGCTTCACGTCGCCGCGGTGGAGGTGGTGGATGCTTCCCGGGGGGTACACCTCGGGCTCGTAGGAGCCCGGGACGTAGGCCAGCTGGGTGCCGCTGAGGATGTGGAAGTAGTCGTCGGCCGTGTGGCGGCCCGTGTGACCCTCGGTGCCGATCGCGGTTCCTGAGTTTTGTTAGTCAGGGTTTTTTTTTCAACTTCTCGATCAAGGGGAGACAAACCAAAGACGATGAGGTACTCGGTCACACTGGCGTGGATGATGTACATGGCGCCCATGGCACCGCCAGCATTGTTAAACACCCACTCCTCATTGAGGTTGACATGCGCAGGAGTCTTCTCGCTGAGCTCCGTGACGATGTACTCCACCACGGCCCTGGTGTTGTTGCCGTGCTCGGCGAGAGCGCGCTTCGACACGTCGTCCAGGTGCTTCAGATCAAAGATGTAGAACTTGTCGAGGTTCTGCTCCAGCACGTAAAAGACGGACGCCAGGAGAGCGGTCAGGAGGCCGAGGATGCCCAGGAGCCGGCTGATGCCGCCGGACTGAGGTTGCGACTTGGGCATGGCGAATATAGCAAGAAGAACAAGTCCACGGGGAGAGAAAGTTCGCACGAGGTCGCCACGGCTCAATTGACTTGACCAGACACGTTGGGGACGAGGAATTGAAATATGCCGTCTCCCCCGAAACAAGGGGATTTTAGGACGGGACCCTGCAGCTTTGAGTGCTCATCTGCCGCGTCTCACCGCTCGGCGTCCGTGCTTCCCGCGTCCCGGAATGAGCCCATTCGCCCTGCCCCGGACCCTCCGCATTCCGAGCGATAATTCTCCGCTCTCGGATGCGACCCGGCCTTGGCGCAATAAACGCTATACAGCCTCCTCGTTTTCGTATTTGTATACCGTATTCGCTGTCTATTCGCAACCCACCTGGTGAGGAACTGGCTCTATTGGCCTACCTATCCTGCCCGTCAGACCCGGGTGCAACACCTTTCTTTATCCTCTTCACCACATACCTTGCCTCGCATTCGTTGAACCCCTTTGCACATTATAGCCATCCATAAATTGGTAATCGACGCATCAAGCAAACAAACTATAAACTCCTGGTTCCGTAACCGTCCCTACAAGCATGTCCCGTTTGAGTCCGTCTTGATAGTGCTACATGGTAAACTCCCTGCCATTTGTCATACAGCTCAGTCCATATCCGAGTCACCCATGACCTCCGTACGGTCATCGGCGTCGTCGTCAGCCCGCTCCTCATCCTCGTGGAGAACCGTCTGGTCTTCAACATCATCCATCGTGACGTCGCCCATGGTTACATCTCCTGCTGTCATGTCCCCTACTGTGACATCTCCCACCGTAGCATCTCCCACTGTAATATCACCAAGCGTCATGTCACCAAGCGTCACATCGCCGTTGGCATCACCGTTGGTGTCATCATGCGCCTTGTCGTCCTCGTGTTCGTCGCCATTTCCGTCCTTGTCATCGTCGTCAGCCTTCTTTGGCTTGGGGCGCTTGATGGTAGGGATCACTCCAAGCTCCGCTGCTCGAGGGCCCCAACGGGTCAGACGTCGTGTTGATCGCCTCAGTGCGGCGGCGTAGGCGCTGACTTCCTCGCCGAAATCATCGTCCTCCTTGGACAGTAGACAAAGTCCGCCCACACCCTTTTCGCGGAACGGCCCTGGCGTCTTGTCTCCGTAGGTCAAGTTTTGAGGAGTCGAGTTCTCATCGTCGCTATCTTCAAAAGGGTCGTCTACCATTTGAAGCCGTCGGTACGCTCGGAAGATTGCACCGTCCTTGCGTCTCGATTTGCGACTCTTGTGATGTTGGCGGCGAAGACCACGATCAAGGATGTACTCGACCCTTTGGCTCCGATTTCGTTCCACTGCTAGCTGGTGTGCGGTTGGCGGTCGAGGCTTTCGAGCGACAACTCCTTCATTGACGTGATGCGCCGGTGACGAGCCTTCGAATATCTGGTATTTGAGTGGGGCGCCTCTCCGGCTAGAGTTGAGGGCGCGACCTAATGCTCGTGGTGGTGGCGTTGACCTGGTACTGTCCATGTCAGATTCGTGCTTCGAAGGTCTGATGCGTGGAAGTATCGCAGGTCCGTCGTCGGCAAACGATGGTCGCATTTTGCCTCGCTTGGTTTCTCTCTCGTTGAGATAGGCCTGATCCATCTCCAAGATCTTAGCTCGCATCTTCTGTTTGGCCCGGCCAAACTCCATTTCCTCCTCTGTGTCCACGTTCTCCTTTGCCTGTTCAGCGGGCGACATTTGTGCTAGGCGAGGCACGCCTTGGTTCGCGACATCTAGGCCGTAATCAACACCGGGGCCGAACGGATTCTCTTCACAACCCTCCTCTGTAAAGTCGGACTCGAGGTAGAACCACATAAGCCAGAGGAAGGCCTTTGCTCGTGACTGGCTGGTGTAGTTAGTCTTCATGATGAGATCATGAAACTCGCGCTGGCGGGGGAAATGCAGCTCCGCGACCTTTTGTGCTGTGTTGCACATGACGAAGATGAGGTTGACGGGGTTTGTGCGAGGGATGTCTCTCTGCTTGATCTTATCAAGAGTCCCAGGCTCGTCGCGATCTTCCGCACCGCCCTTCAGAATTGACTTGAGGCGAGGTGCATCCTGGAGTTGTTTGTAGGCGTGGGGATCCTGGTGGGCCTGGAGGGAGGGAATGGCGTGGTAGGTACGGAGCTGAGCTCTCATTTCGGGGAAGACTGGAGGTGAATTAGCATGGTGAAAGTTTAGGTGACGATGCATCACTCACAGTTGAGAGTCGTGTTCATGCGGCCCATGTTGACAAGCAGGCAGACCATGGCCATACCCTTGGCAGCTTCTCTATCACTAAGGAGCTTGTCGCGAAGGACTTTGCTTGTCTTGGAGCTGCGGGACATGGTGTCGATGTAGAGATCGGCAAAGTTCTGTTTTCCGAGGCGCTCCGGTTCGTACGAGTTGGTGAAGACGGCTTCGTCATTGTCAAAAACAGCCTTGAGGAAGTCGTATTGGATATCTGCCCTCCACAGAGGCTCGCCATCCTCCTTCTTCAAATGGCGGATCTTGCCAATTTGTGGTTGACTCCCAGCATCCTTATTCTGCGATCCTTTGCCTTTGGAGCGTGAGGACTTTTCCTGCGGTTCAGGAGTGACATTGGCCATCTGGGTGTCGTCATCCTCGGTCATTGCGCGAGACACAAATGACTTGCTTTCTGGATGAGCAGGAGAGCTTGGAGGCTCTATCTCCGACGTGGCGGCGAGGGAGGCAGGCGATGCTGCCATGATGAAGGAGGGGGAGGTGGTCGATGAGGGATGGAAAAGTGATGGTGGTGGTCGATGAGGCTGAAGGGAGTCTGTTGGGGCTAACGGCGCATCGCGAACTGCAATTTGTTGTTGGCGAAATAGTCGACGATGTAGAAAAGGTGAGCGAGGCTTGTCGAATTAATCGTCGATTGCGCGTCGACGGCAATTGCGAGGTGAGGGCGATTGTGATTATGCTTGGGCGAAGTTTTCAGCCTTTGACGTGGTGAGAAGGAGAAGCGAAGTTGGCAGCTCCTGTCCTCGGGCCTCGCCTTAGTTAGCACCACGGATGCGCCTGCCTCTGCCACTGAAGCGCGTCAGGGCCACCGCGGTGATTCACTGGGAGGCTCTCGTGTGGCTGGTGTCTGGGTCTCTGTGGCTTAAGCTTCCAGTGCCTGCATGTGCCTGGTACACTTGTGGCGCGTGAAGGCCCGTGCTGGTCGCTGCAACAGCCAAGCTAACCTAGCCCAGGCGCTCTCTGTCGTGTTTTCCTTGACGGGGAGCCCGTTCACCCTCAACTCTCTTCGAGCAAAAGTCAACAAAGCAAAGCCCACGAACAAGGGAGCAACCGGCCTCACAACGGCCTCGGCCCTATCAAGAGGATACTAACCAATAGGTACACCACACGAGAGTGCGTCTGGCAGTTTTATTGTTTCGAGCCGACTGTGTGGACGGTCCTCGGGAGTATCACGGTCGCCATCAGTTCTCCACGACCAAGCTTGTTCGACAGCCCGCGCAAAGCACTCTAGGCTTTTCTACTTCTGCCAATCTCCTTCCCACCTCACCATGGCTACTCCTGTCAAGACGACCACCATCGGCGGCCCTTCTGTGACTGACAGCCCCGGAACTTGGCGTCACCCGCGACTGGATGAAATCACCAGGCGACGCAATGCGACCACCTTTTCTGAGAAGAATGTGCGGCAAATAGCCTACAATGTCATCGCGCTGTTGGGATTTTGGTCTGCGCAGCTTCTCGCCAGGCTAAACATTGGCTCTAAAGCGTTGGTTGCCTGACAACACCCCGGCTTGACGGTAGCTGACTTGAACTCTAGCGTTCCCACCTCCTTTAGGATATACTTGAGCTGGGCGTGGTTCATTCTCCAGCTCATTCCATTCATCAATATCGGCATCGCGTGCCTCCCCTTGATCCGACCGAAAGACGATCTCTCCGACATCCCCCTCACAGCCGCTCAGCGCTCGCTGCTGGGCCTCGAGCCTTCCTTGGCCGCGCCGATTCCCGATGCTCAGTTTAGTACGCCGCCTCGATACTCGCGCACGCCGTCCATAGCTGGTTCTGTTGGAAGTCGAGGAAGCTACACTAGCTCACCTCTCTCTGGTCGGGGGAGCCCAGCCCTCCATGGGTCGACCGGATCACCCCTGGGAAGCCCTCTTTTCCAGAAGAGCGTTAACTTTGGAAACGGAAGGAGGTCTTCTATCGGGTCTGCGAGTCAGTTCGGTGCCAGCTCCACGGCCATCCCATTCGCGGACCCGACCTCTCCTAGCCCGTCAGGAGGAAAGCGAACAAGTGTTGGGTTGAACAGCAAGTGGCTGTATGAGAAGGGTCGACGATCGTCGGGTAATGCCTGGAACCTTTGAAGAAGTTATAATGATGAGGACGGCGGGAAGCATCTACAAATGCTACGTGAAGGAAGGATTGTTGCATGTACTACATCGGAGCCTGGACTTGGCAGTCGCATTGACTGACGGCGTTGTGTATACGATCAATGGAAATACGGCATTTATGAAATTTTCTGTTCATAAACTAGCAGGAGAGCGTTGGTGACCTTGAGACCGCCAGGAAAGTAGAAGATTAAAGAGGGCAAAGTGATGGTCGACATGATATTGCGCCTCAAGGTTGGACGAAAGGAAATGTACTAATTGGAGGCGAGACTGGCATTCTTGCAGCTTGATAACCTTGAGAAATCCCGACCTTTCATTTTCCAATCGTCACAACTGGCCGGCCTGTGAAAGCATGCGCCGCTGCTTTAGTCGGTATGTCTTCTGCTTCCTCCATGGGTATCAAGGTCAAGTGACTGAGAACCCCATGCTCAACCACAGCATCCATCATACTCCTGACCTCGTCCATGCTGCAGAAAATGGTGCCCTTGATCACAATCTCCTTAAAGATGAGGTTCATGGGATCAAACTTGAAGCCCCCCTCAGGAAAGCCAACAGCCACACAGATCCCTCTGGGCTGCAGACGTTGGGCTGCCCAATCGTTTGCAGCATCATCGCCAGTACAGACGATGGCGGCATTCAGACCAAGGCCGTCTGTAAAGTCCGAGATCTTCTGGGCTGCGTCTTGGTCTTCAGAGTTGACGATGAGATCGGGCTTGAGATGAGCTGGGACTTCAGAGGCGAGCTTCAGTCCGATCTCGTGCTTGTCGACGGCTACCACACGGTAGCCTTGGGCTTTCGCAAACTGCACACCCAAGACGCCGAGACCGCCTATGCCGATGATTGCCACTGATTGTCCTTTTTCTAGCCCTGCCTGGTTAATTGCGTGCCAGACGGTTGCCTGGGATTGTTAGTGAAGTGACTTGGATCTTGGTGAAGTGGACGTACACCAGCACACATTAAGGGGGCGGCCTGCTCAAACGACACAGTACTCGGCAAGTGAACCACAGCATCGTGTGAAGCGGTCATGTACTCTGCAAATCCCCCGTTGGCTCGAGCGATGCCACACATGGTCCTGTTTTCACAGAAGCGAGGATCCAGCGACTTGATTGTCTTTCTGGCCCATCTACAGCCTGCACAGGCGTCACACGGCTTCATAAAGTTGGTGACGCCCACACGATCTCCCACACGCCAAGTGTCGGGAACATCGGGCCCGAGGCTGGCTATTGTGCCCACTGGTTCGTGAGAGCCGATGAAGGGCAGTGGTTCTTGGCTGATGCCATGATACACCATGAGATCCGTGTGGCAGAAGCCAGAGGCGGAAACGCGGATCATGATCTCACCCGGGCCTGGAGTCGGGACTGGGACATTGTCGTGGAGTTGGTAGTTCTTGTTGTACTGTTCTTTCATGAATTGGATATCAAGAGCTTGGCGACGAGTGTCATACCTCTACCAATCTCAACGCCCTCATTGTTTCAGGGATTGGAGACGGGTTGGACATTTTGGGAAGGATATCGAATGATCAATGAGAGAAACACACAGCATTCAGCAGCAGCGGAAGTGGTTTGCAATGTGCTGGCTTCTTATATCACAGCCAAGAGGCGAGGTGATACCGCGCATGGCTGGGCACCTCGTCTTTAGCAATTATGACGAAATGGCACATTAGTGCTCACGCTGACGGATGATGGGTGACAGCTTATTCAAGACTGAGTTTTGTCATGCAACTGCATATGGAAATATTGTGTAGGTTGCATACAGCCAAGCTTTGGGGGACATATTATGCAGCCTGCCATCAGCCCCGCGCAACAGCTGAGACATGGCTCTACCATATTACAACCTGGTGATATGCCCGTCTTTTTCATTCTCATAGACATTTGTAAGCGTGCCAATATGAGGGAGAATCTCCACTGAAAACTCATCGCCTCCCTTGAGTGAATCCTTGGGCGTCCGTCCCATTCCCACGCCGGCAGGGGTTCCAGTGATGATGACGGTTCCTGGGGGCAGTGTCGTGCTCTGTGATAGCCAGCTGACGATTTGGGGGATATTAAAGATCAGATCGCTGGAGCCTGATTTAGTGAGGTGTGTCATTCATGGCGTTGGGGAACTTACTCGATACCACTTTCTTGAACGACTTCGTTGTTCTTGATGCCTCGCAGGTACAGCTTGGAAGGGTCAGGGATCAGAGATTTAAGGACCAGTGTTGGGCCTTGGGTTGTCAGTCAAGCTCCCAGAGTCTTTGCAGAATCACTCACCTAGTGGGCAGGCTCCGTCAAAGCTCTTGGAAAAGGACCATTGGGACTGGTTCATCTGCTGAGTACGGCTAGACACATCGTTGGCAGCAGTGTAGCCAAGCACATAGTCTAGGGCATCCGCCTCACTCACGTTCTTGGCTGCCTTGCCAATGACCACGGCCAGCTCTGCCTCGTAGTCGCCAGTGTTATCAACCTGGGTGACATTGGGGATAGTTCCGCGAGCTGGCCAGGGGTCAAGTATGGTTGTGCTGGGTTTCCTGCGCATGTGTTAGCTCTGGTGAGGTACATAGGCGGACATTACGTACATGAAAACTGTCGGAATGGTTGGGGGTTCAACGCCAACCTCGGCAGCATGTTTTCGATACTGAGAGGTGAGGCAATTAGCTCATGGCTTCAACTTAAGTATGACGGAAATACATACGTTCAGACCAATGCACCGAACAGTGCCCACCTCACTCTGTGCCAGGGGCGAAAGCACGCGGTCGATGGTCTCAGTAGCGCCAGTTGAGTCTCCAGGTGCCAAAACCGAGGAGCCCGACCAGACATTAACGGCGACCTCACGGCCCTTGCGCAACGCAGCGCCGACATCGACGTCCTTGTCTGCAGGCTGACCGATGAGGATCTTGGAAGGATTAGACTTGGGCACAAAGCGCACGAGGCCTGGTGATGTTAGAAGGTGACGATCACTTGAAGAAGAGACTCACGCTGGAGAGCTGCTGCTGCCATGATTTAGGCCTGAAACAAGCTCCAAAGGGTTCAGAGAAGGAAATAGTCCGGGATACGGGGACTGCAAGCTCTTAAATCACGAAATCTAGATATTGTATGGGTCAATGGCGATAAGCGTCTAGCAATGCAATGCCGGCTTCGGCACCACCTACACCGACAATCGGAATGCGGGGCCGAAAATGCGGGGGACGTTCGGGGGTGACCGGCATTGAGCCTCGGGCCACTAGATCAGCACTGATTCAAACGGTATACCCAGGTTGGCTTCGGAATTATATACTAATTAGATTAGCTGCGTGTATTTCCGTCCTTCACTGGGGTCCGGGACTCATTGTGTTGACCAATTGGCATCCATGTGTCTCGTTATTGCACCCGGCGAGAAGTCCATGCAAGAGCTCCGGCTATCTATATCCCGAGGTTGACGTACACTATTCCTCAGCTCACTTCTCCCTTTCATCTAAACTCCAAACACAACAGCTGAATTATCGTATATCATCATCACCAAGCGACTATGGCATCCCAGTCATCCTCCAAGGATGCCCGCAGCTTCCGTGAACATCTGCCAGATCTTACCATCCCCCGCTTCACTACCATGCAGAAGCAAGACGTATACGAATACGCCAAAGCATTCAAAGAGAACAAGCAGCCGCCATGGCTTCATGCGCTTTATTGCCACTGGTTGGAGTTGTTCAAGGAGCCATTCAAGGGGGTCACAAATGATGGCAAGTGGTAGCTTTGCCAACATCTCGCGTCAACTAACACCATCCAGGCAATGTTCGACATGAACTATTTGGCCTACAAGATGATGGTATCCCAATCAAGGATATTGTCCATGCCACGAATGGGCTTGTTCAACTTCTGGACGATAAGCAGCGCCAAAAGACCTGCTACCACATTGACTCGCCTGAATGGCGCACTTGGTCCAACCCCGAGTTTCTCCTCAGCGACAAGGGCATCCGACTCGACGAAGTCTCTTCTGAGCAACGAACCGCAGTCATGCAGGTTTTGGAACTGACACTTTCCCCTGAAGGATACCAAAAGGCACTGGGAGCGATGCGTATCAACGGCTTTCTTGGTGAACTTGTCAAGGCCCCGGTCATCATGAACGAGTGGTCTTACAACTTTGTCCTCTTTGGTGAGCCCGACGCTGAGAAACCCTGGGGCTTTTCATTCTATGGCCACCATCTCTGTCTCAACATTCTGCTTTACAAAACCCAGATTGTCGTTTCACCTTGGTTCACAGGAGCTGAGCCGAATCTCATTGACGAAGGTCCCTATAAAGGAACACGTATCCTACAGACTGAAGAGCGTCTTGGGCTGGAATTGATGACTAGTCTTTCGCCCGAGAAGAAGCTGAAAGCACAGGTTTTCAAGCTCATGAAAGACCCCAAGATGCCCGAGGGGCGTTGGAACCACGACGACCAGAGACATCTTTGCGGAGCCTACCGGGACAATCGCATCGTGCCCTACGAGGGAATTCTGGTCAGCGACATGACGCCAGCGCAGCAGGATACGATCCTGGCCATCAGCAAGGAGTACCTTCTCTACCTCCCACAGAAAGCACGTCAAAACCGACTCGGCCAGATCAAGTCCTGGCTCCACGAGACCTACTTCTGCTGGATTGGAGGCTGGGCAGAACACGACCCGTTCTACTATCGAATCCAGAGTCCCGTGGTCATTATAGAATTTGACCACCACTCTGGTGTTTTCCTCACCAATGAGGAGCCGGCCAAGTTTCATATCCATACTCTGCTGAGGACGCCAAATGGAGGTGACTACGGCATGGCCCTTCGACCTCTGATGCCTCGAGTGAAGCAGGAGTTTGTGTGGAAAGGATGAGTCAGTGGAAGCCTGGTCTGTAAAGTCGTTTGAGTGGTTTTTGTTGCAAGCGTGAATAGTTCTAGGCTCCACGAAGTGGGATTGATAGTTGCGGAGGACTTTGTAAATGACCCCGATTGCGTACTAAGAGTGTATATGTCTCATGCATATGGCTAAGATGGCATAACTAGGTGGATGAGGCCACGATCTCACTTAATGTGGGAGAAAAGGGCTCAGGCTGCATCAAGATAAGGCGATAGTACTTGGCGACTCCGTGCTGTGCCTCAAGAGTATGCTCATTGCCTCTTCTCTTACAATTGAGCATTTAGACTACCTACCTAATTCGCACCATATTCCTGTACTTTTTGCTCTCTGCGTGAGATGTATCCGGCTCTTCCCATTTGTGTGTCGTCCCTACCCTCGCTTTTTCCTGGACAAACAGCTCCTGCCTAGGTAGACAAACCGCTCCTACCTAGACAAACCACTCCTGCCTGGACAAACCACTCCCTCCTGGACAAACCGCTCCTTCCTCGACAGCCCGCTTCTTCCGTGCAGTACCTACCTGAACAATGGGTTCCTTCCATCATTCCCAAACTTTTGACTGTTGCACGTCGTTCTCTTTCAACAACATCAACAGTCGTCGGGATGCCCTATCGCCCCCCAAAACTTGACCGACTGTTGGCCCTCCTGGAAGAGTACCTATCTCATAGGGAGCCAGGCCTTCCAGGAGGCCTCGCCTCAGAAGAAGAGCTTGTTTGGGCGGAGAAGGACTCCCCCGTCAAGGGGGAGTTTATCACTCCTGGCCCTTGGCCCTCTCCCGCCGCCGCCACCACCACCTCCTCCACGCCGCCGCCACCGCCTGCCTCCAATGCGGCCCCTGCAATCTCCTCTCCGGGCTCCTCGCCCCCCTCTTCTTCTTCCTAGAGGTTGTGCCGTCTGGTTTCTGGACCCCCCTTTTTTGCGTTGGCCGCTCTTCTTTGGTTTTTTGGGCCTTCGCCTCTACTTTGATCCTCCCTACTGTGGGAGAAAGGGGTAAACCCTACCTGCGTCACTACTATCTATGGTAGGATATCTTCTCTTCCACACGGTTTCTATTCCAAGGCTGACGTATGAGTGAAGAGAACGCAGCTTGTTTCTTCTCCACGGAGATGCCAATAGATGAGTAGGGAGACTACATTCGGGTTACATATGGGTAAAGGGTTAAGTGAGGGGGATTAACATGATTGCTGCGGCTGAGCAAGAAGATCAGAGGGTCGATTATGCAGATTAAGGGGGGTTATGGCCGGGCATGAGCGAGAGCGAGGACCTGGGATTAGGTACAAGAAGGCCTAGACAATCAAATGGATAGAAGGGTAAGAATAAATGGACTTCTTATTGAACTCTCAACTATCTATCTGCTAGTTGACCTCTGCCTCTGTCACTCTTCTTTGCAACTCCTATTTCCACCTCTGACAACTACTTTGAAGGTTCTATTTTTCTCATTTCTCTCCACCGTCGCCTCCATACAGTTGGCTCTTGGATGGCTTAAGAGTTCTAAAATTCCATTATCTAATTGGGTAAAATGTCTCTGATTGGCGTTGTCTCCAAGCTTAAATCATGGGTTGGATTTGGGTGTCGAATTTCTTTTGTGTTTGGAGTGTGAAGGGACCTTATGAGTTAATATCTATGATGGATCTAACGCCTCTCGAGCTTCTAAAAACCCGTTGTCTCGGACTCCGTATTATATTATAGTTATCACATGAATCACTTTTGTCTGTTGGTCAAACACTCATAGTAATCTTGCAGTATCACAGTTTCTGGGTTTGAACCAGTACTAAGCTTATTCTTTCCGTACGCGATCGTCCCTTTTCAATTGTAGGCTGCGCAGTTTGGACACCTTGTTCAAGAAGAACATAACTTGTTGATTGTAGCGCAAGATTCACAGCGGCACGAGGACTGTAACATGCTGAGACAATAGATGTTAGAGGTATCTAAGACTGCAACCAATCTAGAACGGTAGAGCATGCATTCAGCCAAAACTACTCGCTCACTGAGAGAGATAGCGCATACAAGGATAGGGGAAGGTTGATGCCGTTAGCCTTCTACTGATAATTCTTCATGCAGGACGACTCCCCTAATTCACAGGTCCAAGCCAAGAGGATGACCCCCCCCCCCCAAAAAAAAAAAAAAAACCTCAATGAAAATGAGAAAATCGGTCCGTATGGAGGAAGAAATAGACTCAGCGACCTCTCGATATAGGAGAGTTCCCTCTGGTGCTTACCAGCTGACAAGGCGTCGTCTTTTCATAATTGAACATTAATAAGATAGTCCTCTAACAGCCATCATAGATTGCCGTCCTACTTTTGCAAGCACTTGAATAGTGTTCAAAGACTGCTAATAAGAAAATTTGCCATTAGCCTATCGCCACTTGGCAATTGCCAATAACAAACATGAAATTGCTGGTCAAGATGTTTGGTTGTGAGAGTGAGAGCGGGCTGATTGGTCCAGTTCACGAGGTGCTTCTGTTTTAGGGCATACACGTGACAGCTGACTTAGTCAGCTGAGCGTTGCCCCATATATGGGGCGGGGGGAACCCCACCGGTCGTTGCTCCACCAGAGTGACAAGTTCGAAACCATGCTTCATGGAACGATCAAGAGTTCAACAGCAATTTTGACGTGCTTGAGTAAAATAAAACCAGAAAAAAGTAAAAAAGAATGCGACAGCCGAGACTCGAACTCGGGGCTCAGGCATGGGAAGCCTAAATGTTACCCTTACACCACTATCGCGTCGTTTGCGACGCAACCATGCTAATTTTGGTAGAGGTGGTCACAGACACAAGTTATATATGGTGGGGCAGAAGTGGGGCACTAGAGCACTCAGCCATGTGGGGTACCCAAGTTGGCCAACCCCTCCACCATTTCCGTTGAACACCTCCAAGCTTCACGCTGCCTCACCTTCGACGTCACCCGCCATTATTACCACCAACCCTCTCACCTCCCTCCCCGTCCCGCACTCCGAGAATCCCCCATCATGGCTAGCAAGGTCGACCGCATAGTAGCCCGGCTACAGGCCAAGATCGAGGAGGGCGACTACTACGAGGCTCAGCAGCAGACCCGTGTCGCCGCCTCCCGCTACATCAAGACGTCCAACTGGCCCGCCGCCATCGACATCCTCTCGAATGTGGCGCAGGCGTTGCTTCGCGCCGGCCAGGGCGGCAGCGGAGGAGATCTGTGCATCATGCTGCTCGACGTCTACAAGCAGGCAGAGCTGAAGCCTGATGCTACTTCCAAGGGGAGGTTGCTTACTTGCCTGCGGCTGTTCGATGCCGAGGAGCCGACGAGGAAGAAGTTTGTTGGCGAGATAATTGCGTGAGTGTTACGGTATTCGGGACGATAACAAGCTGACGGATGAATAGGTGGTCAGCCAAGTTCGGCGAGTATCCCGCCGGGGACCCAGAACTTCACCACGTTGCCGGATCGCTCTACGCCGAGGAACATGAGACATACGAGGCGGAGAAACATTTGATATTGGGTACCAAGGACTCGCCCGAGGTTCTGACAAAGATGGAGTATACGTGGTACAAGGAGGGCGAACCTCACACAGCAGCCCTTTTCGCTGGTCGTGCCGTTCTCCCATACCTCCTTATTGGCAACGTCCGCGCTGCCAACACTTGCTACCGTCTCTTTACCAGCGCCCTCTCCAGCGATAACCCCAATATCGGCGTCCAGGACGTGTCGAGCGCCGCCGGCGATATCCGCATCTTCCCCAGCATCCCCCTCCTCAACTTCCTGGGCTTCCTGCTCCTTGCCGTCCAGCGGGGTGCGCCTGAGCTCTTCCGGGCGCTCGTATCCAAGTACGCGACGCAGATCAACGAGGCCGGGACGTGGGGCGAGGCGCTCGAGATGGTTGGGGAGATGTACTTTGGTCTGGCTAAGCCCCGACAGAGTAACCCTCTAATGGACATGATGAGCGGCTTCTTTGGCGGAGCCGGCGGTCAGGAGCAGCCGAAGCGGAGACAAGTCACGCAACGGCCAGATGCTCCCGCTGCTGAGGGTCTGGACTAGATAGGTTTGGTTTTCGTGGACGGTGTGTGTACCATAGAGTCTTGAGAGAAACATAGATAGCAGGCGTTGTAAGGCTGGTGAAAAAAGACTTGGTTATCCGCGTGGTTGTTCTTCGGGTTCAAACATCCAATTGTCTTCGGCGAGGGCCGCCACTTTTGCTCTCAAACTCGTCTTGACAGCTTCGAGTAGTTCTGCACGTGGGGTGAGCCATATGGTGTGATGATACGGAGTGAGATGGCATACCTTCTGGTTGCTCTGGGACTGTGTTTCGGTGAATCTGATGATGCTTGACAGCTTCAGCCAGTCGCTGCCTCTCCTCTATCAACACTGTCAGCTTCGACCATCAAATGTGTCAGTAAATAGTGCATACTCTCAGTCTCCTGCCGGTGATCCAGCGGCACATCGTCCTCGTCCTCAAGCATCGGTGTCGGCGGGTCTCCAAGCTCAATCTCGCCGTGCTTGTCACGAACGACGATCTCGGAGGTGTCTGAAAGGACGTCGACGTCGAGGTGCAGCGTCTCGGCCGACGTGGACGACGAGCCGGTAGGTCGCCGGGTCAACTGGCTCTGGAACAGATTGCGACGGACTGATGCAGAGGATGATGTGCCATTCCGCGTACGCGAGACGCCGTTGCCGTTTGTTGCTGCGCGTGAGCGGTCAGACATGACGTGTGAGTGAAAGTGAATATTATGCAGAATGTAGAACTTTTTGTGTTTGTTATGTTGTCCAAGAGGCGATGCGTAGTCAGATGCGGGTGTGTTGACTTTGGGTGGGGATGCGCCAGGGTACGGTTCTAGTGAGGTTGGGTAACCGCCGAGTCCTCGAGCAAGTGCCTTCTAATCTTTTGCTCATCTAGCATTCAATTGTCTTTAGATTTCGGCCTTGGTTACTATTGAATGTCACTGTAACCCATTCAACTTCACACCGAGTCAAACCTGACAGGTTGTCAGTTTGCATAACGAACTTTAAACTCATGCTAATCCTGACAACGCTTATAAACCGAGATTTAAATCTGCAAATCGATAGTAGTCGATGAATTCCCAATAGCTATAATCTCCTGGCCCAAAATCTTCGTCTAGATCGTGACCACCATCACCTATCCGTTGATACTCGTGTTGCAGCTCATTCTTCCACATTCATACTTTGAGACTGCTCTTATTCATACACCCAGCGCCATCCCCAGAAACGTCAACCCATCAATGCGCCCTGACATCCACACGGCCCTCGTTCTTCCGGTCTGGTCTTGTCTGGCTGTGTTTACAGAGAAAGGTTGTACGAGTACTCGTCCTCCATGTTCTGGCTCACCCAAAGGACAACAGAGCTGTAGTTTGTTAGTAGTGCGGAAGCTTTAGACCGAGTTAAACTCACCTGACGCCAACCAGAGCGTTGCTCACCACGTTCTCGATACCCATGCCCAGCGCAGGCATAGCAACGCTGGGAACAACAAACTTGAGAACAAAGACGGTGACACCGCCGGCCATACCCCCCGCGAGGGCCGCAAAGCCTAGGAAAAGGACAACACGGGCCTTCCAAGCGACGCCAGATCCACTATAGCTGAAGGAGTCGGCACTGAGGCGCTGCTTCTCGACCGAGTTGATGATGAGCATGCCCAAGCTGGAAAAGACAAAGGGCAGCCAGTCGACAAACTTGACATGGACGTCGGAGCCGTTCTTGGGCGACTTGGACCAGACGGCAGAGTCGAGCATGACGTAGAATGCGACCGAGAACTGGTAGGACGTGGTTAGCCTCGCGATCCAGAACTGATGAAAGAGCGAAGCGGCGCGGGCGGGTATCGCGACGTGTAGCTCGAGGCTGATGAGAGCATCACGGCCACCACCCCATCTGCTTCATGGAACCTAACGTACAAGAGCTCCGGCAGCGTAGATACCGGCGTTGCGGGCCCAGACGCTGTTGAGCCACTCAGGCTTTCTAAACTTCCAGAGACGCTCCTCCTCCATATTGACGACTAGGGGTTGATCGCGGGGGTCTGAATTGGTTGGTACAGGTTCTCGTATGAGCCTCGAGGCTTCTCAGGTGGATTCGGGATGTAGGTCGTGTTCGGCCGATGATGTTTCGTTGGCGATACTCGGTACTGGAGGCTGGCGATGACGAGGCTCGCGCATCGGACCGGCCTTGCTGTAGCGCCGACTGAAGGTCACGTGCGCTGCCAGTCATGGACATGGCCCGTGCGCTCTTCAATGTTGGAGAGACACCAGGCGTGGTGAGCACAACGTGGGGCGGCCTTGGGTCTCCTGCAAAACACAAATCATCAACAAAGCGGCTCACGCGGAGACACGAAAGTCAAGGAGAGCCATGTCAGTTACCCCGCTGGCTGGTGCGAGGCCGATCGAACAGGACCCTTGAAATGTGAGCCGGCACATGGATGGAGAATGAGTAACCAGTGATAATTTTGACTTGACATGCGTCAGCAATGCCATCTTGTCGTTCGCAGAGTCTATTTTGCACTCCAAGCTGGCTAAAAATACATTTGCAGTTCACTGATAAAAACCCTGCAGGTTGTGTTGTGACGTGCTTGATACCTCATGACAGGCATCTGCAAAAGGTACAGTAGGTTTCGGTTTATGCAGCCGCCGCTGTCAATGGCCGTTGCTTGCTTGCTTGTGCGTTGCGTTGCGTTGCGTCGTTGCGCGTGTGCTCAACGGCCGGATACTGTGCATCTAGATGCAACCTGCCGCGTCAACATGGAAAGCTACAGAAAGCCACGCTGATCCCGGACGTCTGGTTGTCGGGAATACACAGTGAGGGGAGTCAAGATGAGAACGCAATTGTGGTTGTTGATCTCGACAAGTAAACCAGGCAACGGGGATTGAGGCATAACTCTCATAGGTTGGTGTGTAAACCAAGACACTCCTGTGGTTACTTTTCCCCAGCAACCAGGCGGGCTGCGCCGAAAGGAGCGGCGGAAATGGGTGGGCTAAGCCAGCCATGAGGGCGGCTGAGAGCTGACCACCACGACGGAACCTGGCGGCTGGCTGCTTTGGGGAGGTAGGGACGGCGCGATAATTCGAAGCCCTGTCCGTTGGTAGGCGCTGTAAATCAGGAGGGTTCCCAAGAGAACAGAGCGCGATGGCGTTGCTGCAAAAGTGGCACCCCTGAACTTCACAAGTTTGCGCCATGGGTTTACGCAGAGTTCAATGAGACCTGACGAATAGAACCCCCAGATCATCAATCAACCTAGGCCTGTTCAAGCAGTGGCCGCTGCTCTTTCAGTTGCGCTACGCCCCTTTGATGCTCGCGTCTTCCTCTCACTCAAACGCTCGGCCCAGAATTGGACAGGCATCTGGAAGGGAAGGAAGAAAGGCACGGTACAGCCCCAGTCCCTGACCTGGCCTGTCTCCTGCCTATGTCGTGCGACCCCGTTTCCCTCGCTTCCGCTCCTCCATCCATCCATTCATCCCCATCCCATCACTTCATCTCAATCTTTTCCCAGTCAAACAATGCTAACGCGGCCTTGGTAGAGGCGTCTCACCCATTCGCTTGGTTACGCATACCCATTCGCCAGCCCACATACATTCTTTTTTGTCTCTCTTCATCTTTTCTTGTATTCTTTCTCGGCCTGTTGGAAAACCCTCAGACGGCCCCTCGATCCGCTAATTTGCCCACCTCTCGCTTCTCATCTCCCTCATTCTCGTGGCCCCCCTGCCAGGGTTATTGACGCGATTCATCCCTCATCCCACATATCCGACGACACGTCGAGCACGCCGTCGCCGTCGCCCTCTTCTTGGGTCCGAAAGGGAAGATAATACGTCGTTGTCTTGCATAGCCCTGTCTGTTTCACAGCGGCACGCCGAATCGTAACCCACCTTTACCTCGATATCCCTCCAGCATTCCTCAGCGCCTCCTCGGCCACACGCAGCCTGACTCGGTCGCCCTTTCGAGTCTCGAGGAACCGCTCCTCGTATCCTCCGCGCGAATCGACTGGACATTCAGCGCCGACTAGAATACTGAACAGCATTCAACTCTCGACATCTCACATTTCATTCTTGCCAATACTCGTCTAAGATATCCCACATAGCAGCCCACCATGCGGCCTGCCAACTACCTACCGAGGCCAGAGCTCTTGCTCTCGGCCTTCACTTCGGTCTCGATTTTTGGCGCCCTCGTAATGGCTCAGGACGACAAGGAAAGCGCTGCTGGTGCATCTGGTGCCTCCGCCGCTCCCGCCGCTACCAATACGAACGACAACAACAACAGCAACAACAACAGCGAGCCTAGCAGGCCCAGCGCGACCGCCGCCCAATCCGCCAGAGAGTCGAATACCGACAACAGGTCTGAAGACAAGGCCGAGTCAAAGACCGAAGAGGAGAAGGAACCTTCGAGCACCAGGGCGGAATCAAGGACTACAGCAACGCAGGACAGGAAAGCCTCATCTACCGAAGAGGATGAGCCCACATCTACCGAGGACGATGACCCGACAAGCACCACAAGTATCCGGTCCAGGATCACATCGATCTCGTCCATTGCGGATGCAGTTGAGACGGGATTGCCAACTTTGACAAAGCTCAAGCCCATCCCTACCTACCCGGCTGCGACCGTTCCGCCAACCAGGAACGCGCCTTTCATGCAGCACTCGAGCGCTCCGGACGGAACGGTCTTTATTGCTGTAGGCGCGATTCTCGGAGCCCTTGGCGCTGCCATTCTCCTCTGGAGACTCATTGTGGGCATTCTCCTGCACCGATCTGTTGAGCGAGCTGCCAAGGCTCAGCACGATGCCAACGCAAAGCAAGGTTTTCCCGCTCCGCCAGCGCCATTCTACAAATACACCGATACTGGTTCCACCATGTCTCTCTCAGCTGGTCGGGGCGTCCGACGTACCACCCGCGCGCCTGTCCTCTCGTCAACCCCCAGCGCCTCTAACCTGTTTTTCTCACCCACGGCTGCTGCGTCTGGCAACGGCGGCCCTGGAAACCGTGGTTCGGCTTTTCTTCCTTCGGGCTTCTATGCGGCTGGCACCAGTTCTCCTGGTGGAAGCCATGAACACTCCATCAGCTTGACGAACCTGCGCCCCGACTCCCGTGGCCAGTTTGGAAACCCTTCACGTCACACCCTGAACGTCACACCTCCCGAATCACCATCTGTCAACCCCCGAAGAGACATCAGCGGCTCGTCTTTGAACCTGAACCGGCCGCCAAGCCAGCGCGCCCCCAGCGCATTCCTCGAGGACCTCCTGGCCGACGACCCCTCGAGCCTACCACCTCCACAGATGCCTGCTTCCAGTGGAAGGCATTCTTCATACGGCAGCGGCTCACCTGGTGGCATGAACCGGTTCTAGGTTGACATGGCACAGCATATTCGATATTTAGAAAAGCGTACATGCGAGCGACTGTTCACACACCATCGCTCTCGGTCACCAAACACAGGTGTTACAGGGGAGCCTTGCTTGATCCATTTTCAGCGGCGTCAGGGCGTTGGCATTTTCAAAGGGGCACGACTTTGAGATAACTTTCTTGGTTCATTCAGGCTCATTGGTGTGATATCTCTTCTTTTTTACCTACTTTTCTAATGTGCTCGGCATGGTCACGAGCGGGGGATTCTTTTTTCTGTGTACGAGTTGGACATGGGCCTGGAGACACAACAGCAGTTTCCAGTACGATGATGCCCATTGGGTTGCACAGCCGAGCCAAGACGGCCAATGTTGAGGACAGCGCAGAAATGCCGAGAGTTTGGACTTTTCCGAGCTCACCAAAAGGTTTGGTCTCTTCCAGAAGCTTTCTGGTTCTTGTTAGTACATAGCATTTCAATACGAGGTATTCACAACGATGCACGATGCCATGGTGATGGTTCATATTCCCGTTATGATGGTATATACAGCTGTGTGACTAGTGGACCAGCCTCATGGTCCTGGTCCATGTGACGATAAACTACTCGGTAGGAACGTTTAACATGGTAGCAAGTTATGACTAGGTACACGAGCGGTTGTAACTGTGTGATGGGGTTACAACTAGACAAGAGGTGTTGTAACTAGATAATATGAGTCATAACTATAAAGAGAAGAGTTGTAACCGCAGAGGGTGAGTTACAACTACACGAGGTGAGTTATAACTGTAATACGAGTTTTCAACCAAGTATACAAGAGGCAATAGGCTAGAATACTGACATTTTTACCATCAATCATCACAGCACAATCAGTACTCTTCAGAGATGGCAAGATAATCTCAAGTATTAATATGGTGCTGAAGCAAGTCATGCCAACCATTAGCCTTTCCCCTCGTTGGTAATCATACATATATGCCGTTGCCCATCCGATTTCTTTTTTCCAGCTCCTGAACGCCTCTTTCCAGAAAATTCATTTGTCAACCACCCAGTGTGTTTCGCAGCCGCCTTGAAAGCATGATCCGTTCCTCATTACGCCACCCAGCCAGCCTGACTTTGGCAACCAACCTCGTTCTCCGAGTCCTGTCCTTGAATATTAAAAAAGATTTCGTGTGCATTGCCCTCACAGCCGCATTCAGCTGTCAAAGTACTCCATCTCCCCAGGCCATCATCGTTGTGTTTCGTTTGTGTGGGTGGAATCTGCGTCTCCGTCCTCTTTCACGCTTTCAGGTGCTGAGCCAGCTGTCCTCCGCTGGGCAATTTTCCTGTTCTCCTCCTCCTGCTGCCGCTCCATCTCCTCAAGATCCTTGACCGTCTGCTTGCTCGACTCGACATCCTTCTCAGCCTCGGCGAGGAGCAGCCTCACCCTCTCGATCCTATTCATGGCCCCCTCCAGCTTGTCCAGCCTCCTCCGCTTCTCCTGGTCCCGCCGCTCCAGCTCGTCCACCCGCTGCTCTAGCTTGGCGCGCGCCCGTCGCTCCTCGGCGACCATTTCGTTGGCCTGCTCGAAGAGGGCGGCGCTCAGCTCTTCCACCTCCTGGCTCGTGGTGGCGACCTTGGTCTCAGCCTCCTTGCGCAGGTTCTGCTCCCGGCTCAGAGCCTCTAGTAGATCCTCAGCAGATGGAGATGGTGGAGGCGGCAGCTGGGGGTGCGACCCGCTGCTAGCGGATCGCTGGTTAGGCGGCCGAGAGGGATTTGTCTCGATGCTGCCGAGGTCGGGATGTGATTTTCGCGGGGAGAGGAGAGCGGAGAGCCGGCTCGTGCCGCTCTGGAGGAAGGACATGCGAGTATTCGTGGGCGTGGCGGGGGGTTGTTTTTGTGGTGTCGGGGACGAGGCCAGTTGGGCGCGGAGGCTCGTGAGCTCATCCTCGTAGTCTGCCCACCGGTCGACGGCGGCCGAGGCCTTTTCGTTGAGCAGGCGAACCTGGTTCTCGAGGTCGACGATGCGGGCTTGGGCCTCGAGGAGCTGGACCTGACTGTGATCGAGGGGGAGGGCGTAGCCGCAGCCGGGGCAGCGTGGGGAGTCGTCGGAAGCGATGGGCGGTGCCGCCATGGTCATGACCATTGTTGATGACATGGCTGGCGCATGTAGATGGTGTATTTCGCTGTAGTTGTTGTAGTAGTTGATGTAGATCAGAGTATAAATATCGTTAATACGTAGAGGTAGTGAGTATCGTGGTTCAGATTGCTGATCGCAAAGACTCCAGAGGGTGGGAAATGTCAAGGGAGTAATATAAGTCGGGCAAGACAGGTTCCGTGCCCGTGCCCATATGGCCCGTCCACAGCCTGTCCCTATTTTGGGGGGGGATTCCCCTGCGTGTTCAGTGGCTTTGAAGCCCAGACATGCGATAGCCTGGGCGGCTGAGCTGCAACCTCAGTGGCGCGTGCCTGTCACTAACAGCCTAGCACAGCTTAGCATGTTGCTGATCAGGGTTCGACGTGGCAGGGGATGGCTTATTGAAACAAATGGCGTTTCTTTGGAGTCTTGAGTGGCAGGGCATTTCGAGGATTGACACAGTGTCATAGGCAATCCAATTGATTGATTGACTGATTCTCATTCATTCAAAATCGACAATATTTCAAAGTCATTCTCGACCGCCACAAGCCGGATTGCGCCGCCGCCGAATGGATCGATACGTCACTCACTAGAGCCCGGAATCCAACGGTCGGTCGATACGAAAATCATCACCTGCCAATCACGCCTCGGTCGCCAGACTTTACGAGCATACGAGGAATGGGACGTTGGATCTAGATCAAGTCTGGTAATTGATGGGTCACATGCGATAGGCAATCCAACGTTTGTTTTTCTTTGTTCCATCTCTAATTGGCTTTTACTTGTCTTTGACGCACGTTGGCGCATCTTGCAGTTGAAGCCGACATCCAATGACTTTACATGGCATGCATGGCATCTAATATCACACAGACTCCTCGAGGGCTCTATAGCCCAGATCTAGCAGTTTCAGGGGAACAAGAATCTCCGAGCATCGGCCAGATCGTAAACGTTGACCCGTCTTGGCTGATATGCCAAAAGCTTTACGCCACGGGATGACGGGCGAGTCAATCCACGGAACTTGGTCGCCATCAGGCAGTTTTTCACCGCCCTCTCTTGCGTCAACGACCCTTTCCCGCTCTCCTGACATCCAAGGGGCGAAAGGCTGTGAAGCATCTCGGACAAATTATTCCGAGACAAGCCCCTTTCGTGTGCGCTTGTTGCATTTCAGTGACTTCAGTGCTGGCACTGTGACAAGGCGGCAGGCTCAGCTGGGCTTTGCGACCTTTCGGGGCTCAGTTATGCCCGTTTCAGGATCTCGGTACTCTTTCCAACTCAAGGGAACCATGTCGTTGCCCGCCTCGCTCATCGCCATCACCACGCCAAGTTCGTTGGAAGCCGTCGAAAGATAGTAGTTTGCTTGGTCACCGAGGGAGATCTAACACCGATTAGCCACAGGTCAACTTCAAGATGACGCAAGAAACTCACCACTTGGGCTCGGACAATATCGCCCGGCTTGAATGATTCATAAATCTTGACCTTGTCCTTCTCCGTCGCCCTCACATCCTGCACTCGGATAACGCCCTGCCACTCAGTCTCGAGCACCGTGTCGCCGACCTGCTGGATGACCACGATGGCCTGTTTGGGCATGAGTCGCAGAACACGGGCGAGGACAATGTTGTCGACGTCGGGGAGGACCTCGCGCTTGCGGCCGTGGCGGGACACGGAGACGGTCGCAAGCTCTTCGGTGGTTGGGGTGGTGATCTTGTTCAGTCGCTTGGCAGGGCCGGCTGCCTTGGCCGGTTGTGTGACGGTGACCTTGCCGAGCAGAGACGAGACGACATTGCCTTCGTAGACGTGGGTGCCGGGGCCGGGAGCAAACTTGGTGACCGGGCCTAGGACTTTGCCCGGCATAGCAATCGGGGGGATTTCGTCGAGGGCCATTACGACCAATGTGTTGCTGCTTAGCTGAGATTTGGAGTAAAGTACGAATGCGATGCAGCTCGGACTCCGTATCGGACGGATGACTGCTTATCGAGCCGGGTAGTGAGCGGCGGGGGTCGTCGTCAGCTCTTGATATGCGGATTTGATGACGGACTTTACTTCAGCCTTGCAGCTTGAGAAGTTCTTTGCGGACCATCGGTGGGTGCGGCGGGAAAATGTGGGGCCGGAATGTGGAGGTCTCTTGTATCACGTGAGACCGGCGACCGGTGCTTAATTCCTTCCGACTAACTCCGTCGATTGAATTTCTCATCCTGCCGATTCGGAGCCGAGGCATCAGATCAGACGCCAAACCCATTCCCATTGATCGGATCGCTGGTCTAGCCTGGCGTGCGGGCCGGAGCTTGTGGTTGGGTCGGAGGGTTTTTCGTCATGGAGTTTGCTGAGAGTTACCTCGTGTTGAAGTCACCGGACTCGCATTGATGCTAGTTGAGTTGACGCGCTGAGGAGTCGCCTACTCCGTACAATATGTTGAATCACCACTCGATCTCAGCCAAGACTGGGTTGGTAATGCAGATGTCTCGTCTGGGTCCAGAAGCAAAGCAAGCCATGGCCTCGGTACCGTTCAGTTCGAACCAGGCCCCTCAGCCCTGTTCGATCCAGGTCTGCCTACCAAGCGGATTGGAAGCGATGAGACGATTCACACTCCCCCCGACGAGCCGACATGACCTGAATGGCCAAGGCCTCGATGACGAGAGGCAGATCCCCCGCATGGGAGAGCAGCAGCGTCTCTCCCAGCCTGTCTCTGCGAGCATGACACCCTCATTCCCATGTGCCTACTAACACGGGCAACTAGCATGTCCCCGGCCCTGGTAGCTTCGCGGGATAGCTCCACACAGCCCTCGACCGGGCTCTGGCTAATGGGGAGCCAGCAAGTCCAGTTTTTTTCGTTTTCGCAAACCACAAATTTGCTTGTCCTTTTGCAAGCTGTATGCGGATAGCAGTTTGGGGCAAGGATGTCGTCCGAAGGCCGAGATGGTGGTGCTGGTGGTTGTTTGATCTGGCATGGGCATGAGGCCCTGATGACCTTTGTTCGTCTCCTCTGTCTCCTCTCTTCATCCTCCTTTGTTTATATCTCCGAGTTATTGTTCCCTCCTGAATAGTTTCTGGAGTTCCAGTGTCCACAACTTGTTATCCCAGTCGCTATCCCACCTTCAACTTATCCATCCGTCATCGACCTCCTCCACATCCATCCCAGCCCCGGCCCTTTGGACTTTATCTCCGCGTCCAATGGCGTCGGAATCAGGCCTCTTCGCCAATTGCCGTATCCCGACTTTGTTGAGCCCGCTCTCGTCTCTCAGGTCGCAGTCTGCTTTGTAATCTATCTCGGAATCCGCTCTCATCCCATCGCACTTTGACCAGCCAGCGGATGCAACAATCCGCCTCGTTTCTACCCACACCCACACCCCCCCTTTTGACGACTGCCTTTTTGACTATACTTGTTCTAATCCCCCTGTCGTTGACTTCTCTTATTCTTCCATATCCATCTTCCTTTCCTCGACTTTCCCTCTTCCACTTATTCCTTGGCATATCCACAGAGCCAGTTGGACCACCTTCATGCCCCTTGTCTGTCACTAATACTATTTGACGACTAAGTCTGCGACTTGGATAATATCTTTTTCTGGTTCGACCCACATCTATCGCTCATGGCCCATTCCTTCAAGTGTCTAAGTGACGGGATATAAGTAACTCTTCTCGATTAGAAGAGCTGCTCTGCGGGCAGTGTCGTGCTTGGGGAGCAACAGTTCACCTTTGATCTGTTCACGCATAGTCGTCAGTCTCGTATTGCGTGGATATGGCAGACCCCCTGGATAAGGAGCTCAAAGCACCTGATGCTGAAGCTGCCGCTCTTCAACCCACGAAACTTGACCCGACCGGCGACTCTGACGAGGATCGCATCGGCAAGAATGAAGAGAAGTATCTCGATGAAGAAAAGCGAATCGATGACTCGAGCAAGGATGGATCAAAAGGCCCTGAACTTCGGGAGGTTAGAACCGCTGCTTCTGCTGCAACAACAGCTACGCGGGCAACAACTGGACCCCCTGAGAAGAAGCCATGGCACAAGAATTTGAATCCCCTTCGATGGGGCTCGTTACCTCCCGTTCCCCCAGAGCGGATGGCAAGCAGAGAATACCAGGCCGGCTTTTTCAGCATGTTGACCTTTCAATGGATGGCACCCTTGATGACGGTAAGTTTTTTTCACTTTACTCGAGCAATGTTGCATCGTGATCAGCCGCTAAACACAGAGTTCGGAGCGGCCCGTCTTACACGATCTGAAAGCTGACTTGAGACACAGGCGGGATATCGACGTCCCCTCGAGGAAAATGACATTTGGTCGGTCAATCCAGACCGGGCCGTCGAGCCTCTGACGCTCAAGATGAAGGAGTCGTTCCAGAAGAGGGTTGAGAGGGGTGACAAGAACCCCCTGTTCTGGGCCATGCACGAGACGTTCAAGATTGAGTTTTGGATCGGTGGCATCTGTGCGCTCTATACCAGCATCATCCAGGTCATCAGTCCCTTTACGCTACGCTATCTTATTCAGTTCGCTGCCGATGCGTATGAGGCGAACCAGACCGGCGGTCCTCCTCCTCACATTGGCAAAGGTATCGGCTTGGCTATCGGCATCACGCTCATGCAGGTCACTCAGAGTCTGGGAACCAACCATTACATTTACAGGGGTATGACAGTCGGTGGCCAGGCGCGAGGTGTCTTGATCGGACTCATCTACGAGAAGTCAATGGTCATTTCCGGACGAGCCAAGGCGGGCGGTGCTCTTCAAGGTGATGCTCCAGGGGCAAAGAGCGAGGAGAAGGGACAGGATGAGAAGAAGCCCAAGAAGGGCAAAAAGGGCAAGCCAGATGCTTCTGATGGCACAGGCTGGGGCAACGGTCGAATCACCGCCTTGCAGAGTGTCGATACCTACCGAATCGACCAGGCCTCTGCCCTGTTCCACATGACGTGGACGTCGCCCGTCCTCTGTCTCGTCACCCTAGCCCTTCTCCTTGTCAACATCACCTACAGCGCCCTGGCCGGTTACGGTCTGCTCGTCATCGGCATGCCCTTCCTCACCAAGGCGATCCGGAGTCTGTTTCACCGTCGACGGGCCATCAACAAGATCACGGACCAGCGTGTGTCGCTCACCCAGGAGATCTTGCAGTCAGTCCGCTTCGTCAAGTACTTTGGCTGGGAAAAGGCCTTCCTTCAACGCCTCGGTGAGTTCAGAAACAAGGAGATCCACGCGATCCAGATCCTGCTGGCTATTCGAAACGCTCTCAACGCCGTGAGCATGTCTCTGCCCATCTTCGCCTCCATGCTGTCCTTCATCACCTACTCTCTAACCCACCACGGACTGTCTCCCGCCGAGGTTTTCAGCAGTTTGGCCTTGTTCAACTCTCTGCGAATCCCCCTCAACTTGCTGCCCCTCGTTCTAGGCCAGGTTGTCGATGCTTGGGGATCCGTGCAGCGTGTCCAGGAGTTTCTGCTTCAGGAGGAGATGCTCGAGGACATGACGGTCGACACAGCTGGTGACGACGCGATCCGGTTGGAAGGCGCATCATTCACCTGGGAAAAGACTCACTCGAGTGAGGCAGAGGAGGGCAAGAAGGATAAGAAGGGCGCCAATACCAAGACACCTCAGGTGGACTCTTCGGGCGACGACACGGCGAGCACACTCGTGGAGGAGCGAGAGCCCTTCAAGCTGCACGATCTCAACTTTGAGGTGAAGCGAAACGAGCTCATCGCCGTCATTGGATCGGTCGGCAGCGGCAAGAGTTCGCTGCTCTCCGCCCTTGCTGGAGACATGCGAAAGACGGAGGGTAATGTGACTTTTGGCGCCTCGAGAGCCTTTTGCCCTCAGTACGCTTGGATCCAGAACACGACTCTGCAGAACAACATTGTGTTTGGAAAGCCCATGAACAAGGATTGGTATAACGAGGTTGTTCGAGCGTAAGTCTTGATCCATCACCAAGCCTGTCCTGCTATGGCCGTATGTATACTGACACTCAACGATAGCTGTGCTCTCCAGGCTGATCTAGACATGCTCCCTAATGGAGATCAGACCGAGATTGGTGAGCGTGGAATCACCATTTCCGGAGGCCAGAAGCAGCGCCTCAACATCGCCCGGGCCATCTACTTTGACGCTGACATCGTACTCATGGACGACCCCCTGAGCGCCGTCGACGCCCACGTCGGCCGCCACATCTTTGACAACGCCATTCTCGGTCTCTTAAAGGACAAGTGCCGTATCCTCGCCACGCACCAGCTCTGGGTGCTCAGCCGCTGCGACCGCATCATCTGGATGGAGAACGGCAAGATCCAAGCCGTCGACACGTTCGACAAGCTCATGAAGGAGCACTGTGGATTCCAGGCCCTCATGGAGACGACGGCCATCGAGGAGAAGCGCGAGGAGGCCAAGAAGCCCGATCAGGAGCAGCCGACCGAGGACGAGAAGAAGAGCAAGAAGAAGAAGGGCGGCGCGCTCATGACGCAGGAGGAAAAAGCTACGTCGAGTGTGCCTTGGTCCGTCTACGGCGCCTACGTCAAGGCCTCGGGCACCTTTTTCAACGCTCCCCTCGTCGTCTTCCTGCTCATCCTCTCCCAGGGCGCCAACATCATGACCAGTCTGTGGCTGTCATACTGGACTTCTGACAAGTACAACCTCTCGACGGGCGTGTACATTGCCATCTACGCCGCCCTCGGCGTCGCGCAGGCCCTCCTCATGTTCGCCTTCTCCGTCGTGCTGTCCATCCTAGGCACAAAGTCTAGCAAGGTGATGCTCCGGATCGCCGTGACGCGGGTGCTGCGTGCCCCCATGTCCTTCTTCGACACGACGCCCCTCGGCCGCATCACCAACCGCTTCTCGCGTGACGTCGATGTCATGGACAACAACCTCACGGATGCGATCCGCATGTTCTTCCTCACCATGGCCATGATCACGTCCGTCTTCATCCTCATCATCGCCTTCTACTACTACTTTGTCATCGCCCTCGTGCCGCTGTACACCCTCTTCGTCCTCGCTGCCGTCTACTACCGCGCGTCGGCCCGTGAGGTGAAGCGATACGAGTCTGTACTGAGATCCCACGTCTTTGCCAAGTTCGGCGAGGGCCTCAGCGGTGTTGCTTCCATCAGGGCGTACGGTCTTCAGGATCGCTTCATCCGAGAGCTGAGGCAGTCTATTGACGACATGAACGGTGCCTACTACATCACCTTTGCCAACCAGCGCTGGCTCTCGATCCGAATCGACCTCATCGGAACGCTCCTGGTGTTTGTCACAGCCATCCTCGTCGTCACATCGCGATTCTCCATCAACCCTTCCACCGGCGGTCTTGTCCTTAGTTACATCCTGTCCATCGTCGGCATGATGCAGTTCTCTGTCCGTCAACTCGCCGAAGTCGAGAACGCCATGAACGCCGTGGAGCGTCTCTACTACTACGGCACTGAGCTGGAAGAGGAGGCTCCCCTTCACACGGTCGAAGTCCGCAAGTCGTGGCCTGAAAAGGGTGAGATCATCTTTGACAATGTCGAGATGAGGTACCGCGCGGGTCTCCCCCTTGTACTCTCCGGACTGTCCATGCATGTCCAGGGCGGCGAACGTATCGGTATCGTCGGCCGTACCGGCGCCGGCAAGAGCTCCATCATGAGCACTCTCTTCCGGCTCGTCGAGATCTCGGGTGGAAAGATCACCATCGATGGACTCGACATCTCCACCATCGGCCTCCACGACCTTCGCTCACGACTCGCCATCATCCCGCAGGATCCGACTCTCTTCCGTGGAACAGTCCGTAGCAACCTCGACCCCTTCCATGAGCACACCGACCTCGAGCTCTGGTCTGCTCTCCGCCAGGCTGATCTCGTCTCTGCCGACGCTGCATCCCCTGAGGAAGCTCGACGCAACCACGATCCATCGCGCATCCACCTCGACACGACAGTTGAAGAGGATGGCCTCAACTTCTCGCTCGGACAGCGTCAGCTCATGGCTCTCGCCCGTGCCCTCGTCCGCGGTGCGCAGATCATCGTGTGCGACGAAGCGACATCCTCGGTCGACATGGAGACGGACGACAAGATCCAGGCCACCATGGCGACAGGTTTCCACGGCAAGACGCTGCTGTGCATCGCCCATCGCCTGCGCACCATCATCGGCTACGACCGCATCTGCGTCATGGACGCCGGCCGCATCGCTGAGCTGGACACACCCCTGGCTCTATGGAAGAAGGGCGGTATCTTCCGCAGCATGTGTGACCGGAGCGGTATCCGGGTGGAGGATATTCACGGTGCAAGGGAGGAGTTGGGAGGTTTGGTGGGAGAGAGGAGTGGGCAGTAGTTGAGTGATATATACATACAAGTGCGTACTAAAAGTTGTTGATGAGCATATGAATTGAATAGCATCATGGCAGTATTGCCTACTCATCAGGGTTTGCATATGAAAGATACAAAGATCAAATAAATAAACATCATGGAACAGGAATTAACAACACCATGTGAATGTGTACTCTCATCACAGATTCAAGATGGAAATTTTCAAGTAATTATCATGACTTTTCTTAGCTCAGAACCAACAACGCCAAAAACATAACAGATGCCCGCTTCGGAATCTCTAAGAGTCTATCCACCTTCCTGTATGGATGAGAGTTGGTACACACCCCCTTTGCCAAGGCATGGGTGCCCCTAACTAGCCGTGACTGGATATAGTTGGCCAGCCCCTATTCTAGCCCTCGTTCAACCACGTTATATATAGATCAATCATCACAAATGTACTCATCGCCGGTTAGTAGAGTCCAGCGTCCTGTCCTTCCTCTCAAAGTCACCGTTTTCTTGCTGTCCAATGACAGTTGCCACTGCTCAATCTTCGATACCATTCCAAGACTTTTCATCGTCGGATCTAGTAGCGTTGCTTGGCTTGGCTTCTTCCTTTGCAGACTCGGCTTCCTTGCTAGGCTTGGACTCCTTGGCCTGCTTGACATCGTCGTCCTTGGACTCGGTGGCCGCTGCTGCCTTGGGAGATGACCGGGATCCCTCTGGGGACTTGGAGCGCCGTCGCTTCTCTGCCTTGTCCTTGTGGTCTCGATGCTTCTGGTGCTTGTGCTTGGGAGATTCAGGGCCGGGGCTGGAGCTCTTATGCTCATGCTTCCTCTTCTGAGGTCTCTGTGAGATAGCGGGAGATGGGCCATGTGCCTTGTCCTTGTTCTCGTTGCTCCACTGCTCCAGCATGCTGGCGACTTGGGGAGCCCAAACCTCTTCGCCCTTGGAAAGGTCATCAAACTCGAGACAGTTTGCGCCGCCTACGGAAAAGTCGCTCTGTCGAGACCGGCACAGTTCCGCCATGAGAGCGGCCGAGTCCATCTTGGCGCCCAAGTCGTGGCAGAAGCTTCGAATGTAGAAACCCGATGTCACTGTCAACCGCACCCTGGCGGCAGGAGGGCCCTCGTCGCTCCACGGGGGAGGTGTGTTTTCGTCAGGGGCGTCAGGAACCAGATGAGTGCCCTTGTCATTGTAGATGGGCTGTGGTAGTTTTCCCAGAGCGCCCGACATCATTGGGGGGTTCTTGGAGTGTCGCGCTCGCTTTGCCGGGGCGTCCTTAATAAGCTCGTCCTGGCGCTGCTCAAACTTGCGCTTGAAAGACTCGTGCGCCGCTATCGCCTGGTCGTCTTCTTCCTTCTCCTCGGGGCTCAGCTTCTTGTTGGTCTCCTGCTGCTTCTTGACCCTCCAGACCTGCTCGGCCAGGTTCCGCTCTGCGGCTTCGGCCTCCTCGACTGGCCATCGGTGGCTGTGCTTGCCAGGTTCGTACCATTCGAGGAGCTCAATGTCCTTGATCTCGACCTCTCTGCCTTCAATTTCTCGAGGGATGGGCTTGCCTTCTCGCGCGTACTCGTACAGGGGCTTGCCGTTCATCTTGAGCGCAGAGTACAGAGGTGGGATCTGGGTGAGGGGACCCTTCATGCTCGCAAGCTCCTTCTCAACCTTTTCGCGGGTGATGTGGTCGTAGGGTCGCTTGGTAAGGATGCGACCAACTCGATCGTAGGTGTCGGTGCTCGCGCCGAAGAGGACGACGGTCTCGTATGTCTTGGTGCATTCAAGGAACTGGGACAGAACCTTGGTACCGGATCCAATGCCTAGAATGAGGACACCGGTGGCGAGAGGGTCGAGGGTTCCTCCATGGCCCATCTTGACCTGCGAGGCCTTCTTGATCTGCTTGCGACGGGCAAACTGCTGGCCGGACTCGTTCATGCGCTTGGCGATCTCGGCGTCGATCATTGGCTTGAAGAACTTTGAGGGATTGAAGACCTTTTGGCACTCGCGGATAACTTGGGCCGAGCTGATACCGCGAGGCTTGTTGATGGCTGTAGAGAAGCGACCATGGTTAACGCTTGAGCCGAGTCGTTGAGGAGCAGAGGGCGCATGAAGTCTTGTCTGACATGACATGAGGAGAGTACTATGGGCACATACCGAGAACGCCTTCCCGGACAATGTCCGTAGCCATCTTGAACGCTTTTGCAGGAATTTGCATACGAGCACGAGCGAGAGTATGAAGAAGAGAAGTTGAAGACGAAGAGTGAGAAGAGAAGAGAGAGTTCGTCCACCTTGCGCCCAAGGTTTCTGGGTTGATCAACCGCAAGAGGAAAAAAAAATGGCGGGCCGTCGCTCTTATCGGAAGTATCCCCCACTGAAAGCTTAGGTCTCCCCTGGCGCCGTATCAGGAAGTTTTCATTGGCGCGCAGGCACTTAAAAGGCGCGTCTCAGTGGGGAAGTATACCCTGAACAGCGGGCGATCCCTGTAATTTTGGAGGGTGTTTAGTGGTCATTGCCCCGCCACTGCCTGTGACTGCACTGACAACCATCGCGAGCGCGTTTGCATCTGTTCTCTACCAAATTATACATCCCGATTGAGCTCTGCTTTCAAACCCGCATTTTACTTTCTTTCATTGTCTTGCAGCGTTTGCATATTTACGGCCCCGATTACGTCAACCGAGCTCTGTTTACTCACTCTTTTCGATCTGCACCCCGCAATTATTTCGCCGAACTCCCCTTCCTCCTCTCGCACGCACCGCCGCACGCCGAAGTCAAACCTGTCCCGCACATCCATCAACACCAACCCGAGTGTTCCTTTGTCGATGGTCGGTCTTGTCGCAGCTTCACAACAGTCGTAATCATGGTTGGGCGCCCTCGAAGGGCGTCTACGTCCAGTGTCGAGACTGTCGACGAGGACCGCATCCTCTGGCGTCAGGAGACATCAGTCCTGAGGACCGCCCCCGTGGACAAGATACACGGTCCAGAGCCCGTCTTTGAGCTTCAGGATGCCGTGGTACTCAACAAAGATGGTCACACTCTTGAAAATGCGCTTCACGTCGGCACCAGGGGCCCTTATATCATCCGCGGCACTCTGATTGTCGACGAACCTGAACAAAAAACCCACCGTTGGTCTTGTCCCGTCCCATGTTTGTCGTATGCTGACCTGTTGCAGTTATCATGAGGGTCCGACACTCGATGCCGATTCAGGTTCCCAAGTGCAACAGATACTCGATCGGAGAGGCTGGAGAGGGCAATCCCGTCATTTGGGTCGAGGGCAGATGTGCTTGGTACGAGATCAACCCCTCACCCGCATACGCCCCCATCTACGACAAGATGTGCGAGGCCGCCTCGCTTTACTACCGGATCATGGACATCTACAAGGCAAAGGAACCAAAAAAGGCAAAGAAGGGGAAGAAGGAGCAGCTGAAGGAGCTTTACTCTGTCTTCCACGAGGTTCGGCTCTCTCGCGTGGTTCTTGTGTGCCTCCACTGACCTTTCCCAGTACGCTACCCTGATTGGCGATGGCTCAACTCTCGAAGAGGTCATCAAACGGTGCGATGAGCACGCATCATTCTTGATTTCACAGTGCATGCAGGAGGAGCCTGATGCGTTTGAATGGGGTAGCAACCCCTTCTACCAGTGGTTGATTGCCAAGTACCCAGTAAGACAAGACAGCCATGAACCATCCATCACAAATCCATGTCTTTTGCTAACTCAGTTCTTCTAGGAACTCGTGAAAAAGGTAGAAGAGCGATTAAAGAACCCGCCCCCGGTCGCACGATCACCTTCTGTCGAGGCCAAACCGGCCGCAACATTGGTTGCCCCATCAGTATTGCCTTCGAGGACTCGGCTAGGCTCCTCAGCTCCCTCGGTCGCCCGAAGCAACGCCACGCCTGAGCTTGTGGATGTCCGAGATAGTCCACCAAGACAGCGATCTACCAGGTCACGCTCAATCACCCAGCGGGACGCCAGCAGTGTGGTTGACTTGCCAGCTCCATCCCAGCCACAAAGGAATGCCCATGCTATTAGACAGCCTCCCAGTGTGCATTCGGTGACACGCACACCTTCAGTCGCCCCTACAAGTAGCGAAGTACGGGGTCCAACTAGCAACGACGAGATAACGCCGTTCCAGAGTGTTGTGAATGGCGTCGAGTGGGTGTACGAGCAGATCGGCAAGGGGAAAAGGGGCATGATAATGCTGTCCACTCTCAACAAGCTGTTTTTCTCGTACAAGTTTCCCACCTTCAAGAACGGGGAGAGCGGATGTCACAAGATTCCGGTTAAAGAGCTTCTACATTACAATGCCCAGGCACTCCTTCAGGTGCTCGACAAGGATAAGTATAGTGGTCACGAGTTCTATTCTTGGCTGCAGGCGGCGGCTGAAAGGCCATTTGTGCCCGTCGCTTTGAAACCCTCTGATCTGCCCTACCGTCTTGTCCCTCGAGGCAGCCGTCCTCGTCCTAGCAAGGCTACGCAACCCCTCTCTGAAGGACAAGGAGCAGTCACTTCAGGCCTAGAAGACGATGTTTCTAGCACTCAACGCTCCTCCCCGGCAGGAAAGAGCCTCAGGAGACCAGGCCGCCCTTCTGGCAAAAAATCCAGTCTTCGTTTGACCACCGGATCCAAGAAGAGGCTTCACTCTGATGTAGACAGTGAGTCGGAGGATGATGAGTCGCGACCAAAGAGGTCCCATTACTTTTCGGATGGAGATGAGGATATGGAAGTCGATGCCGTTGCCCAAGCCAGCTCATCTGAAGACGAAGCACAAGCACCTCGTGAGTCATCGCAAGAACCCATCAAGATCGTCATCCGAGCGGACAAGATTCCTTCAACTGTCCCACATGGTCCCAGCAAGACATGGATCTGCGAGGAAGAGGACTGCGGCTATGTCGTCCGTGGCGGTGACGTGGAGGAGTGTCAACAACGTATAAACAGACACTTCCAAGAGCACGAGAGCCAGATGGATCGTGTCAGCCTGGCCATGACAGAGGGCACTCGAGGTCATATGCCCATCAAGTATGCTTACTTCCCCCCTTTTCTTATTATGGTTGAGTTCCCTCCCCAGTCACCACCTACAAACACTCCTACCACCACCACCACTACCACTACCACAGCTACTACCTCTTCTACATCCACTACCACCACCACTGAGGCTGTCATTACCCACTACCAACCTCAGCCGCCATCATCTTCTCCCAATAACCCACCAGAGCCTACCGTCCCGACCACCGGCAACTTCAAGTCCCTGGTCGGCCGGTTCCGGAGACGTCCCCATCCAGTCTCGGACAAGATCGCAAGGCTAACAATACAATGATAGTCATCTCATGGAGAAGCTCAAGAAGTTGGGCGAGAAGTCCCAGGCTTCTCGGCTCCCCGCTGTCGACCGAGTTGCTCTCCCGCAGCGCATCAAGCGCAACCTCCTTGTTTGATGAAATGAAATGAAATGAACCCTCGGGACCTCTGCCTCTAGCAAATTTACCATGGCTCTCACAATCCCTTTGCTTTCTGTTTGGCTTCTTCATGCGGCGGGAAGGATGAAATGATACCCTAGATTTTGTTTTGGCGTCCGGGGAGTGGAGGATTGTTTATCGCAACATACAGGCACGTGGGGTTGACGGCATGGACTTGGTCTCCTAATGGTTCTTGATCCCTTGTCTTGGGTGCCGCGATGCATAAGGACGAATAACATGTATACTATTGCTACGAGTCACGCAGGAATGAAATGCCAGTCAAGATTGGAACATGTCAACTTGCGTTGATGGTGTTTTGCCTGTGACCCCTGGATTGACGCTGGTCGAGTTGTGCAGCCAATCTGAGACAGTGTAAGTAGCTATTAATCTACTACACCTCCTTGGTCTTGCGTATTTCACGCTGCATTTGAATAAAAGGTTCAAACATTTAATTAAACATCCCAGCGTTGGAAACGCAGTTCCCTCCCTACCCAGATAGCCCCCAGGTTAAATATGGAAATCTCCTGATTTTCATCCTCTTCTGCTCGTACACGGAACTCCTCACCAAGACCAGGCTCCGAATCCCAGGAGTTGAACCCTCTAGTTCTCCGCCTGATCCATCGCCATCTTGTCCTTCTTGTTGGCGGCAGCCTTGCCAGCCTCCAGGGCAAACGCCTCCTCGATGGCACCCATCCGCTTGAAGACGCGCAGCCACCGCTGTCCCCACCGACGGATCATGACCTCACGATCACTCGACCCATCGCCCTCCTCCATCAGCTCGTCCTTGCTACCGCCGGCCCAGCTGACAAGTGCGTCGCTCATAGCGCGGAAAAGATCCTGTGTCGTCTTGGCCTCCTTGGACCGAGTCTCATCGTCCGTCTCGGGAGATGCGAGAATCTGTCGGGCGCGGCTTGTGACCTTGGAGATGGTGTTGGAGACGAGCTCAAAGATGTGAGGTTGGACAAGGGCGTCGCCGCCGTTTGTGCCGTTGGATGGTGTGCTGGCAACAAGAGCCCAGTCGACAACGGTAAAGGGGGTGAGGATGGAATAGTTGAGGAGCTTCTCAATGATGGAGAGAGCAATTCCTGGGTGAGCGTGCCAGTAAGCCATGACCGCCGAGATGATCTGAGCCCGCGCCGCATCAGAGGCATTGCCGGCCTCCAGAAGTCGACCCTTCGTCCTGTCAATGCAGGCGAGTACGTGGCTCAGCGACTTGGAGCCAACCCAGCAGACGGCCGTGACAAACACATCCACACTTGCAACCAAGGGATCGAGAGCCCGCTCCGCAGCCTGTGACTGGATGCTATCGATGATGGGCTGGAAGTCCTCGTCAGGGGCCTTGCGCCTGAGGAGCGCACCAATCTCTTGTCCCTCTTTGGCGAATGGGGTATCTGGGAACTGTTAGTGACAACTACTCGAGCAGCTATGGGACAGATCAAGACCGGATACTAACCTGGGTTGCTGAACTTGAAATCCGGGACATCCTTCTCCTTCTCGGGCCCAACAAGGGGCAGGTAGGGTTCTGGCAATGTCTTCTGGATTCGCTGGGCGAAGCTAAGTCTCACCTCCTTGTCCAGGGCTCCCTTGAGGAACCACTTGCTGGGGTGAAAGTCGGGCAGATCTGTATCCTCTGCCCACTCTGCCCACTTCCAGGTGAAGCCAAAGTTGCTGAGGTGGTGAGAGAACCAATCCAGGAACCGGTAGCTCAACTCCAGATCCATGCGCGGGCTATTCCGGTAGAGATATCTTATAGCTCTACCCAGGCTGGGCGCAATGGCTGCCGGGGCCAGCTTGCAGGCCTCGGTAAGGACCGAGTGGTAGTAGACAAGCTTTCGTTCTGGTGTTGGCAACTGGAACAGCTGGGAAAAGACTGTGTCCACGGCCACATCCTCAGGCTTCCATGTAGACTTGCCTGGCCCAATGTTCCTCAATTCATCAAACGGCGTCGCGCGCTTGACAAAGGTGCCTTCAGCAAAGTAGCAGTCCAGATCCATCAGATAACGAGCTGTCACATTTCGGTTGAAGTCGAGAATGTTGATGGTATCGAGGAGACCGTCCCTGATCAGAGATGCCGCGATGTCGGTGACGGCAGGGACAGATGGCACCTCCTGGTCGGAGTAGACAGAAAAGTAGATCTCAGGGAACAGCGGGCGAGGTCCCGCGATGACAGTCTCGGGGATGGAAATTGCAGGGAGGGCGTGCTTGGGCGCGTTCGCCAGCTTGTCCTGGGCCTCGATATCCTCCAGGGGCATCTGCCACGGCCGGGGGAGACACGCCAGCTCCCAGTTCTTGCCCGCCTCGGCCTGCAGCTGCTTCTGGAGCAACATGCACACGCTCAACGACGCCCCGGGGCTCGCTTCTTTGCCTTGGGCATGGTAAGGGTCAACGAGGGCCTGGAGCGCATGGGGTTCGGAAGCAATAATGTCGGTCTTCTCCATCAGTTCTGCAGCCTTAGATTGGAACTGCCCGGGGGCCGACACCATGATGTAAGGAATGGTGAGAAGGATGATCTTAACAATCTCGGTTCCAATGGTCTAGCCAGGTCAGGTCAGTAAAGGCGACCCAGCGTCGGCTTCCACACGCGACTCACATCATCTGAGCTGGCCGTTTGAAGATCGGCAGCTCGGCTGAAGAGCTCCTCCAGAAGCGGGAAAATGCCGTCGCCTTCCAGCAAAGATTGTAGGCAGGCCAAGAACTTGAGAAGAAGCTTGACGTCTCGCCACGCGCCCTGTGCGATCTTGTCCTGGGTCACCTGCGCCAGACGGGAAAGGACATCGTCCACAAACTCGGGTTTCAGGGTATTGATGATGAGGACGACAGCGGCGACGAAGGGGGTCTTGAGGGGCTGCTCGAGTAGAAGCTGAATCACCAGGTCGAGAAACATGCTGCGAAGGTTTTCGTCGTCGTGGTTGTCGGCAACCATTTGAGCGATGGACTGCACCTCTTCTGCCCATCGGCGCAGGGGGGAATCCGCGATGCCCAGAAGCTGTCTGCGAACGCGCACAGGCAAAGGCGCCGAGTCTATACGTCTGCGCTGCTGGCGGCGATCATAGTGGTCGTCATTGTCTAGTAGAAGAGTCCCGTGTTAGCCCATCAACAAGACGCGACAGAGATCCATCCCACTGGACGGGATTCAAGCTTGGCTCAGCTCACCTCGATATCTTCTTTTGCGGTTGTGGTGACCGCCAGGGGGTCTCCTATCGTAATCGGCCATGATGCGCTCTCCAATGTGGGTGATGCAAGAGCTCGAGTTTGTCAATGACTTGTTGAAACGAATCGATCGTGGTGGATGAAAGTAAAAAGGATTCGAGGGCGAGGCTGCGTCACTGCTAAAAGCTCGGGAAAAGGTGCCTACAGCGATTGCATGGTTGAGCTAGTGGAATTGGGGCGCGTTCCAGGCACCACGAGGCTAGCACACACCTGCATCTGAGTTGATGCCTGAGGCATTGATATCACCAAAGGTTCTCTAAGCTGGAAGCCCGGAGCTGATGAATCCTCTCTGAGCTCATGAAGCTTCCTTTCTTCTTGTCTAATTGACAATCAACCATTCACCAAAACTCAACCAATAAAGTTTAATCCACTTGCGCATTTAGCTCTAGATTCATAACCTCCAATTACTTCTTTTGTGCCCATGCCGCTTTTCGAGTCTCAGTCCTCTCTTGCGCTTCAATGTCCCTTTTCATCACAACACTGCACAGTCGCCAGTCCAATCCCGTCTTCTTTTATATCGTCTTGGACCACCAATGACAAGACAACAACCAAGCAACATGCCACAACAGAATGCCCACATCTTCGAGAAAACGAAAGTAGAATGCCACAAGACCGTCAACGGCCAGCTTCACTTCAATTGATAACTTCGTCGCGGCATCGGGAACATCTTCGTGTGCCGGGCCTTGTCCTCCGCGGGCCAAACCAGGCCGAGCCTTTTTGACTTCACTCCAGCGCCTCCAGCGAGCCTCGGGGGAAAGAGAACCCTCCAAAACAACCATGCATGGCAGTGCCAGAACGCGGTACCAGAAAAAAGAATTCAACAAATGTTATCCCCGCCATTCCATTCCCAAAGCCAACCATAGCCGCAGCATTGGGTTCATCCCGTGAGACGCGTACAATGAAAAAAGAGCACCAGCCATCATCTGTCATGCATCGAAACGTGGTCTAAAAACGTGATTCCCTGCGATATGCATCATCAATGGGGTCCTCCTTGGTGACTAGCCTCACGGCAAATCCGAAAGCGGGTTCGTAAGGGGGCACACAAAACGCCCAATCCCCTCCCTGCCGGGAAAGACTCCAACGCTCCCCAGAACACACAAGCCTTCTCGTCTGGCCCTCGGCGTCCAGCATGCCATGCCTTGCTTGTGTCAAGGACCGACGCTGTCAACCTCGGGACTATATAGTGCCTGCTCGCCCCCTGGCCCGGTCTTTGCCTGGGCCATGCTCCCAACCACTCTCGCTCAGCTCGGTACTGGGAGTGGACGAGGCAGGTCTCTTCCAGAGCCGCGGAGAGCCTGAGAAGGGTGCGGCATATGCCAACTACCCCTCACCTCGGCGCGGAGCCATCTCAGTCGAGCTTGGCTATCATCTCCTGCTTCGTCAACGGCGTGAAGTTGTCGATGTCGAGACCTTGAGATGCCAACACGGGTTTGATGTGCGAGGGGACCAGCTTGTGGTTCAGGCTGGGTGCGATGGAGAGTTCTACAAATGGGTCAGCTAATCTGTTTTCATCATGACAATTCGCCAGCTCTTACCGTGGCGGGTGAAGTCGAAGAGGGCGGGGAGCTCGCGGAGCTGACCAGTACCGTGTCGTGAGTCGGGCAGCTTGGTGTTGGGATCTCGAAGCTCGTCGAAGAAGGGATGAACCATGGCGTCCACGGCCGATTGTCGTTCAGTTGGTGTGTACTCCAGTAGGCGGGCGATGAGGTCGATAGCACTGGCGTCCGCCTTCCGGAAAACCTTGTTGAAGGGGTGAGGCTTGATTTGGGGGAACTTGTGCTCCATGTAGTTGGGGTTCATGGTCCGAATCTGTTCTCGAGTAGGTGTGCCCAGAACCTTGATGATTTCAACAAGCTGGTCGATGCCCGACTCGCCGGGGAAAAGAGGCTGACCAAGCATAAGCTCGGCCATGACGCAGCCTGTCGACCACACATCTATCAACTCAGGTCAGCGAATCGAGCCATCAGGTAAACTTTGTTCAAAATCATACCAATCTTTGTGGTATAGTTAGTTGCACCGAAGATGAGTTCGGGCGCGCGGTAATATCGGGAGCAGATGTATGAAACATTTGGCTCGTTCTCAACTAGGATCTTTGCACTTCCAAAATCGCAGAGCTTGAGAATTCCGCTGTTGGGGTCCAGGAGAAGGTTCTGGGGCTTGATGTCTCGGTGGCAGATACCCTGGGAGTGGATGTACGCCAGGGCTCTGAACAGCTGGTAGATGTACAGCTTCACCTCGAGGATGGGCATGGTGGTCTTCATCTTGTTGAAGAATCGAGAGGCTCGGTAGACAGTCTCGGGCACGAACTCTTGAACCAGGTTGAGGTAGACCTCGTCTTTCTGTGAGGGAATTAGACGAGGGGCGAATAAAGGGGATAATCAGGCATGCGTACACGTTCACCGTTGGAGTAGTAGAAGGCCTTGAGCTGGACGATGTTGGGGTGACGGACAATGCGCATGATCTGGAGCTCACGGTTCTGAGAAATAAGTCAGCCAACAGCTCCAGGTGCCAAAGGCAGGCCTCATATACCTTGAACCTCTTATCCTGAAGAACCCGCTTGATGGCAGCGTCCTCTCCCGATGGAGACAGCTTGGTCTGGAAAACCACACCAAAGGAACCATTTCCGACAATTTTGCACTGGGTATACTGCAGGTCTCGCGTCTCGCCAGTCACTCCATCCTGAACCTTTTCACGGATCACCTCTGCAATTGTGTCAGTGACGAAGCCAAACCCATCATGACAAGGTCAAACGGGAAGGATCAAAGCATGATTGCGGAACTAACCTCCCATCCGCAGGCTATTGAAGGCGTTTGGCCGATGAGCCGACATTTTCGGCGTCGTTTGTCCAAATCAAGGCGCGTGTGTGAGCGAGGCAAGGCAAGAGCGCCTGTAGATCTCAATAAATGAGGAGAATTGATGCGGAAATTCCGAACAGAAGCCGTAGCGGACAAAAATGACGATCCAGCACCAGAGCTTGGTTGAATTGACACTGGGAGCGGAGATCTTTGGTTCAGCGCGAAGCTAGACTCGCGGGCAAGACAGTGGCTGCCGGTGGAGGGCAGCTGAAAGGCGATGGGCGAGTAATGTCTCGGTCGAGGTATCGGCACGGGCGCGGACGAGCGACTCGTGGATTATTTCTGCAACGTCAAGCAAACCAACCGACGGGGTCTCTGGCTGACGAGGGGGCTTGTCGGCTGTCTGGAACGGACTAGACTTGTTGGTGAGCGCACGAGAGACGAGGACGATGCGCACGAAAATGGCAAAGCCAAGGGTATCTGGGGAAACAAAGAGAAAATCGAGGGGGAGAATCGGTGGTGTTTTGGTGGCACGGGACAGGCTGGAGGGGGGGCGGGGCGGAGGGGAAGGGAGGGGAGGGAAGGGAACGGTGGGCGCGAGGAAAGTGGGCAAGGGACGGGGTATAAAAAGCTGCCGGTAATGAGGACTTCGGGGACGGGGCTCTAGGATGGATTGAGGTACTAAAACCGGAGAGGCAGAGGCAGAGGTGGCGACGAAGGTGAGGGACAACGGCCAGGCCGGGTTGGGTCAGGTCTCCAAGGACGATGACTGAGCGCGGGGACCAGCCCAGTCAATGTGTGAGAGTGAGCCTGAGAAAGACAAGGCAAGGCGGAGGGAGGTAGGTAGAGAGTGAAAGAGGGATGTAAATGTGTGCGTGCGTGTGGCAGGATGCGCTATGCCACTGCATGCATCAAGCGGCATGAGTTTTTTTTTTTTCTTGTTCTCCTCGTCGCTCGCGCTTCTGCTGTGCCTGAGCTAGGTTATGTCGATGCCAGGCACATGCAGGCAGTGAAAGACGTAGAGGGAGCTGCCGTCACTGCCAACATTGAGAGGCTAGAAATCCGTGTCCCAATTTTGATGGACAGGCCCTCCATCCAACAGCAGTTGAACAAGATGACGGGCAGCAAGCTCTCGAGCAGTGGACAGGGCAGGGTATTGGAAAGGCGACCACCAGGCGTGTGCTCTAAGCTCTAGGGGAGTGCTCTAGGGAGTGTGTCGTGGAATGGGCATGGATGGAGGCTGGCACCAGGCGGGTCTGGAGGGGCGGGGTGCTGGATGGAGCACACTCGTGACAGCCCATCGACAAAATGCTGCTCAAGGCCAGGCGAGGAAGCGGGAGAAAACAAGGCGTTACGGAGGAGACAAATGGGGGGAGAACAAAGTCCGAGGTCGAGATACAAACGGGAGGAAATTAAAACAGGTATGAATGCATGGGTAGGGCGGGTGAAGTAGCTGTCATGGAAAAAAAAGAAGACGACGACTTACTACAGGCGATGCAAGCAATGATGACGATGGTAAGTGTGGTTTGGTGGTGGTAGTCGCGGTGGTGGTCTCCAGTTCTAGTCACGGCGACTAGCACGAACGATCGTGAAAAGATTTGGGTCCCAGGCTGACGGGAGAAACGACAAGGGGGTTTCTCTGTTGACGAGGGACGTAAAGACGTAGGTAATCAGGACGGCTTGACGCAAGGCAGGGTGGTTGCTGCTGGGGATGTGTTCCTGTGCGTGCGGTACAGTACGGGTGCTGTCGGCGGCGGCGGCTGTGGTGGTGCAGCGGGCAGCAGGGGCACAACAGAACGTGTCTGATTCCGTAGGTGGCTAGCTGGCCGGCAGGATGGGGAAACTTGGGCACGGTGAGGCTCTCGTTTTCCAGGTGTATCGAGTCCGTTGGAGGATGGTTTTGCAGATGTCGGCGTCGAAGCACGGGAGGGTGCGGCAGACAACAGGCCAGGAACGGAGGCGGGAGACGGGGCGACGGACGCGATGCGATGCGATGTGATGCGCCCTGGAACGGAAACCTAGGCCGGACGGAGTCTGGAAGCCCGGGAGACAAACCAGAGACAGTGAGTGAGGGTCAATCGAAGGTGATGGCAGAGGAGGAATGCTCGACGTCTGGTGGAATGAGCTGAGCTGGGCTGGACTGGGCCTTTGGTTCAGACTGGGCGCTGAGCTCTGCTGGGCAGGGAAGCTGTTCTGAATTGGGCTTGGCCTTGAGGGCCTTGGGCTAAGAGACGAGAGGCTGCTGCGGGACCTGGCTAGCCTCTGTGAACCTGGGAACCTGGTCGAGGACAGGCAGGAACCTGGGATGACACCCAAAAACAGTGTTGCTGGCGGTACTCTGGAGCTGTGTACCTGGGCCTTGACCTGCGAGTGGTCCTGCAGAGAGGAGCACGGGGACGGCGATGCGGGGCACTTTTCTGCCTAGTCGACACAGAGTGACGGCATGGGCAGACGTCAACAAGCACCTAGACGCAGCAAAAAAAGAACGCTTCCTGTTAGCTTGGGCTGGGCGCTGGGCTTTTGCGTTGAGCGAGATGCGAAATGCTTGGGGGAGGAGAGAGGGGGATGGATGGATCTTTGTTGGTGAGGGGTTAAATCAACGCAGGAGAGACAGGCAACACGAGCTTCACTCTTTGTCTCAGCGCCATCTAGCCATGTCTCTGATTCAACGACAGGAATATGCGAATTGTTTGGAAAGGCAGAAATGTGTGATTGGGAAATCCGAACATTTCGTGGTGACGGGAGGCAGACCAGCAGCTCACTCAGTTACGCCGAGCCGGATGGCGGGGGAGGGGAAATAGAGACAGCTTCATTGGCAGCTTCGTGATATACGAAAAAACTTCAGGTACTCACTTTCGCTATTAGATTTCCATCAAGGAAGTCAACACAGTGATTCAGCAACGGCTAGGGAATCTTGTGCTTATAAAGTCACGGATAATTCGAGCAACGGGGGTGCTGCCGTCCAAGGTAACCCAAAGGCAACGAAATCGACGTCTTGTGAGCATCCGGCGCCCATTCAAGGAGGACCCGCAGGATTGGGCTTGCTCATGTGCTCATTTTGAGACGGGCACCGCGCTAAAATCCGGCAGGCGAACAGGCGAGACGTCTGTCCTCTCTGCAGCGGAGCCAGGTACCTCTGGCTCTGGGTATGAATGGAACCGGACAGGGAGTCGTGTCCTTGCTCGCCAGCCCTTCTACGGACAGATATTGGATCCAATTCCAGATGACTCGCCTCAACCTTGAATGAGCCACAGGGAACCCCTTCGACCCAGGTACTTGGCGACTGGGAATGTTCCATAAGGCTCATGGATGTATCCGTGATAGACACAGTTATAACAGTGAGGCAGGTGCATCCTCAGGGGGCGCCTTGGAGTCATGCCTCAAATTATGGACTTGGGATACCTTTTCAGGCTGTAACTTCCAGAGGTCAGGCAGACAGACAGGAAAGGTAGGAAAGGCAGGCACGGGCGACCTTACCTAGGTACAGACTGCAAGGCAGGTACAACGCCCAGCCCGAGTCCTAAGGCGGAACGGTAACCGCGCACATCCGCCGCATCTCATCCAAATCTACCAATCCTGAATTACACCAACAACCACCCGTTCCTGGATCTCCCAACAGCGGCAATGGTTTTGGTCAGCAACTGACCATCCCGTCAGCCTATGCTGCATGGAGCGTCACCCTGCGGCGGATCGACCTAGGAGGACTATACAGCTCAGAGCTGGGTAGAATACACGGTCCCCCAAGGCGTTCGTTATTAGCTGACCTCTGTCAACCCCTTCACCAACCAACTAGTTGCCATCAACAGACCGATCCCACCGGGCTGGCACGCCTCTTTGCAGGCCGTGGCAACAGGCAAGGATATCCAGCCTCACGGCTCGGCCTCCTCGCCGACAGCCAAGACGCACGAGATCTACAAATCCACCCATCGAGAGAGGTGACACCCATTTTAGAGCTACTCGCCTGCTGGGCCCGACTCCCAGCCGTTCGCCAGTAGGACGCTTGTACCATTTCTAGGCCCCTGGTGGATTCGGCAATGGAGTACTGACCCGCTGTTGGCACCGGTGTGAGAGGATCCCGAAGGAGCCACATTTCGCGACTCGAAAAGATGCTGACCTGGACAGCGGAAGCGGATTATACAGGAGGAGCATGCAACACTCTAGGAGCTGTCGGTTGTCATCTTTAAAGTTGTCGAGGCCAATCATAAGCTTTTGGCCCCCTCTTCATACGCGGCAGTTTCATTCCTTCTCGCTCACAGTTTGGAGGGCGATTTCTTGATATTGGATCCCAACACCAACAGCAAGCAAAGAAGTTCACATGATATCCCAAATGTGGCCCGACCAATGTTCAATGCGTCAACAACCGCCCCAAGGTCACGTCACCTCACCTCACTTTATCTCACCTCTCCTTACCTCTCCCCGTTTCGTCTCATCTCGCATCGCCTCAGCTTGTCTCTTCATCCATGTGCGACCAGTGCAAGACGGGCCAGACCTTCCCATTTGATGAAGTTGGCGTCCAGGACCCCAACAAGCTACCATTTTTGAGATCGAGACATTTAATTGCCGAAGCACATTCGCTCGTTGGCAACCCGGGTCGCTACAACCGTGACGCATGCGCAGGGATTGGATCTTCACCCAGTCCCAGCGTTGCCAGCGTCTATCGATCAAAAGCAACGTTGATGACAGGGGCTGTCGGCCCTCGACCGGTAAGAGTCGACAACCGCCCCTGCCCTCCCCTGCCGGCCAGACTGGTCCGAGGGGACTGGGTTCCTCCGCTGGCTGGGTTCCCACCTGATGCAGAAGTCGAGATGACGATGGACGACGCTTTGCACAGAGCACATGCACCTGCGGGGCCGTGGCACGGTGAGGCTGGGTGGATCCCTGACGTCTGAAGCTCTGGAACTCGAGATCCAGGAATCAGGAGTCCAACGCGCCGGTACGAGACACTTCACCTACAATTGTTGTGCCCTAATTATACCTCCACAAAACATGTTCCCGAATTTGGGTATTGAGCCCGGGCACCGTCACCTGCGAGAGACCGTTGAGCTCGACGGCCTGATTCCTGTCAAGACTGGATATCGAACCACTGGACCAACCCAACAAATCTCACATGGAGGCTCTTGGCCTGTCAACCTGCGACTCGGATATTTTTGGTTCAGTCTCACATCACTGGGCAAGTGCTCTTCCCCTTTAAAAAGCCCTAGGGTCGTCAGCCGTTGGTGGTCGGATGGTGGTTGGTGGTGTCGAGGGGCGTGATCAAAGTGGTGGTCGAGGTGGACACAGGGTAAGTAGTGTCAACGCCAATGGTGATCTGGCTGTGGCCAATGGTTGGGCCCGACGTCATGGTGAGGACGTCATTTTGCGAAACATGCATGGCCATTGCTTCTTGGGTTGGGTCTGCCACGAGCATGTGCTTGAGGCCACGAGAGACGAGCTGTCGGAAATGGCGATTGGTGATGGACGGGCATCCCGTTTCGGCGACGCCTGACGGCCTGTTGACCCAAAAGCCGATGCGACCACGGTAGATGGCCAACATCTGAGCGATCGTCTCCATCCCATCACGCCGATGCATCTGGACGCTAACAAGGAACGAGGGAAAAGCCCAGAGGCCACCAAAGCCCCTGACACCGTCCCCGTCGCGAAAACCGCTGACCACAGGGCCCATGAGCGGCTGCAGACCACTCACGGGCTACCAGCCGCGGAAGCTGGCGAGGAGATGAGGGGAGCCATCAAGATGGTGGGCGAAAGTAGTCCTAAGTGGGTGTACTTTGTGGAATGCAGATGGTCATGAGACCCCTCATATGCAACGCTAATAACAATGGCCGAATTTAGGTTCGCAAAAGCACACGGCCCATCTGATCAACTCGAGAGGAAAAAAAGGGGTCCTTGTCGCGGAGTTATCCAACCATGAAAGACGAGATCAATGGCCAACACTACTCGGGGAAGAGAGCAGTAATACCCATCCTGTCCCTGATGTTGAAGCTCCCACGGCAGTCCCGTTTTCACGAAGGAGTCAACTGACACCAAATTCAGGGCAAATCTGCCTCTTCGCCATTCCAAGAATTGGGTTGCTTCGGTTCGAGGTCAATTGATATCCCCCGAGTCCAATTGACATCGTGAAACCTAGACCTCCATGGAGTTTATGGCCTTTTTTCGAGTCTCTAGCCGTTCACCCCGCTCAACAAGCGCGTCTCACTAGAGTTGGGGTTGGACTAAAACATACCGCGCCGCGGCCTGCGGCATTGCGGCGGTACCGGAGTGTGATAGTGGAAGGTCTAGATCAGACTCCCGCTTCCCGGCTGCGGCTCGAAAGCATGGAGGAGAGTGTTGACGCCACCAAGCATGTCAGCATGACTTTAGAGGCGTCCCTGGCTACAAACGTCCGAACCTCTTTTGTTCAAGCGCACGACGTTGAGCCATTGACAATCCAAGGGCGACTCGGGTTCAGGTCACCTGACTCGATCTTCGTGATCCTGGTTCAGCGATCCGACGCACGTTGCCTGACAAGCAGCTGAGGAATTGCTGTGTAATCAGAACGTGCAGATTGAACTAGGTCCAGCAGGCGACGCGCATGGAGAGTTGCATAGCCCGTTGTTGGCCATGCAACTCCTGGAAACCAACAGAAGCATACTATGTGCATACTGGGACGGCTCCATCGCCTTTCGGACTTCAACTCGGAAGTTAAGGCTAATTCGTCTAACCTGCCACGCATTCCCTGGTTTTCTTTGTTCAACTCTGCCCTAGCAAATATGTAAGTTGACATCCCCTGGACCAAAACTCTTAGGTTGCAGAGCATGTACTGCTAGTGCCCGCGCGGCCCAAGGCTCTCACGCTCCTAGCACCGAAACCCGGCGTTGACTCGAGGAGAATTTGCCGCTGGTATTTCCACAAAGGCTAAACCAAAGTTTCCACGTCGACTCTAGCCTACAATCTTACTATAGAGCGACCAGACTTACAACACCTGTGATGAATCGTGAGACATTACTCTTCAGCACTGACTGGATACGGCACTTCCCGCCATTCACTGGCAACCCTCTGACGGCTGCGGTGCTTTCGTGAAACGTCATTAAGCCGACGAGAGGTCAGAAGGACAGCGACAGCAGAGCAGGCATGCTATGCACAAGGCTTACATGGGGGCGTTGGTGTATCATCAGCCCATTTCGACAGCCTCGAAATCCGCCACTATTCACAGCCTTGAAATCAGCTGGCTCTCCAACACGAGCGCCGTTTCCTGCCCACCTTACGTCAACAAGCATACCTGTTCCCCTGTCAATTCGCTAGCATCGCATCGCATCTCACGGCACGGGAACTAGCATGTGGCAACGACCGACGACATCGGTGTTAGATGAATCTGCGAGGCTACAGGCCATAGCCTGGGTATATGAAAACACGGGAGCGAGACAGGGTGGAAGGGGCGGTCGGTTGGCCATGGCATGCCTCACGGGTCCATTCCTGATCCTCTTTGTGCGACCCCAATCAAAGTCTTGGGGGCTGAAAGTGTTGTCAGAGACTGGTCATCAGACGCGCGGCTTCCGGCTGGCGGCCCCGGCATGGACCATGGGTCTTTTCCTGCCCCTGTCTGTGGATATCGTGTCCATGGAGGAAGTTCTTACTATGGCCCGATGCATGCACGGGCGTAGATCAGCCGGCTTGGGCTTTGATGCTATCTTTAAGGTTCCAAACTGGGGTTGGGAAGGCAGCGATGGTGTTGACTTGCTCAGGACGGCTGCGATGTGATATTCGTGGCATCAGTCTGGCGAGACTAGATCAGGCCATGATGGCCTCAACCTGTTTTCTGCTCCTCCTCCTTCTCACCCAACCCAGTCAATCATCCAAGTTTCCTTGGCAACATCTCGCACGCACACACGGCCACAGGCAAGGGTCCTCCTCGTCGGATCCGATGGTTCCATGCCACGAACCCAGCTGAGATCCGTGACACCCCGTCCTCATCTCAACCCCTCCAACCCCTCTAACCCAACTGGAGGGCTATGGCGACCTACCCCTGGCTTCCGTGAGAGGGCGATTGCCTCTTTGACTCGGCTGCGTTTTTACGGATAGAGGCTGTGACACTGCGAGTCGTCCTTCACCACCAGACCAGACCAGACCAGTCCGCGGTGCGGCACTGTCGTGCCCAACGCTTAGCTTACATGCAATAGCAGCCCGAGTTGTCTTTGTCGGCGTGCGGCCAGTCTCGGCCCGGGAGATCATGAGATGGCTCGTTCGTTTTCCTGACTGGATTGCATAGGAGAGCCTCTGCCGGCGGCAGATGTGTCTGATTAATGGCGCACAGCGATACCTGGCAGCAGCGGCGGCTTCATCACGATGGACTCTGCTTCGGCTACTGCTACGATTGGAGTATGATCGATGTAGCCAACTTATACATGGGGCGTGTCTCGCCTACGACGCAACGGCGGGACAAGGGAATGGATTCTGGTCTGTCCTCACTTGATGTATCACCATGACGGTATTCCCTTGCAGACTGTGTGGAACATGGCACAAAACTCGTCATGCCGGACAAAAGCTGGTATAGTAAGTATACTTGTCAGCCGTTGAACTAACATATCGGCACATGTATGCGCCTATTTGTTGGGGACCAGACACAAGCGAGATCAGAGATTCCATGTTGACCAAGATGGGAGTAGCTTCTGCTACTGAGCAAAACTCCACAGCCGTTATAAGGCACCTACGCTTACATGACAATATAGTCTCCCTTTCTTGGGCGTACGGATATACATGTCAAGACGATTGCTGTCGCTGCCACGCATCCACACGGACTAGGATCACTGCCCTTGGAGTAGCTTTCTGGATCTTCATGTTCGCAGACCTCACAAAACACAGCCGACCATATCAGAGGTTGTCACCGCGGAGCTTGATCCGTGATATCCCGGTCACGGACACGAGAGGGATCCATGCGGCGCACAGGGCATAGTGAAGAGGATGAAGCCTAGGAAGCGAGCAGAGGTCTACGGGCGTTACTTCGGCCATTGGAGGGGAAGATCTTTGCAACCAGACCAGGTGGCGGATGGCCGAAATATGCAGGTAATCAGTGGACATGGTCCGCTGCCTGTCATATATGACACTGGTGGCCCCGGAGGTCTTGCCATGCTCCCCGGCTGGGGGAGAGGGTGGTTCCTCCAGGCCGTTGTTCATGATGTGACGAAAGACAAGACCTTGATGGGAGAGGTTTGAGCCTGGAGTAGTGCTTGCTGTGTCGATTACAGTTGAGCTCGACTTCCAGATATGGCAAGTATGCCGTGTTGATGACCTCTCGTTAACGACGGGCAGATGACGATCACTCTACTCTGACTTGGTACAGATCCATCCATTGCTGGGACTCTGACAGACAGAGAGACAGGAATACCTCAGCCAACAAAGCACGTCCATCAGTCCTACACTTGCAGGAACAGCAAAGCAAAGCACATCCATGACATGACCCCCCTGTGCACACAAGCTTCCCCAATCCAGCGACCTGCATCTCCGGCAAATACACGTCCATCCCCCGGCCACCCACCCCAGGCACAAGGCACCGGGAGGCCACTGTGCTCGCGCAACCTTGTCGATACCTTTGTGCCTGTGGTCAGTCGAACTCTGGATGAGAGTACTCGAGTTGTATCTTTTTTTTTTTCTTTGCGCCAGCCACTTGTTGGTGTCAGCTTGTAACGTCGTGCCACGCCGCCCGTTGATGCGTCCCCTTTGCCTTGAAACTTTCTTTCTCTTGCTTCTTTTTTTTTTTTTGTTGGCAGCAAGAGAGGACTCAACCAATGGGGTTATTGGACTCGTTGGTTTGAGACACGGCCTAGAGACGGGCCGGGTGCTTGCTTTTGAGTTTGCGACATGTTTGACTCTTTTTGTGCTTGTGCTTGTGGCTTCTGCACTTTGCCGCCGAGAGGGGGGGGGACAAGGCATTGATTCATCACTCGTCATGATGGAAGAGAAATTCACAGATAAACTATGGGACGGGATTCATGAGTACATACACATGCCCACACCTAGATAGCCAAGGAATGATGATGTGTTGAGCTATCTCGGTTATGCCCCTGCTCCAGACAAATCATTACTACCTACCCTTCACCACTCACTCGCCCAATCTCTAACAGCCTCCCACCATGTTGCTTTCCACGTTGTTTGTTCTGCAACCCGAGTGAAACGAGAGACCCGTAGCGTAGCATGACCTGCCTTTGAAATCATTGGGCTCCCTGGAACCGAGGGCTTGGGGAAGCAAGGAGCAAGGATGGATGCTACCTGGCGAGGTTCGTGGCTCGACTTGTCATATCAAAATGCATGCTTTTTGGATGTAACCGACCCGACCCGACCAGCGTCTGTGATGCGACCTCGTTAAATCATGTGATCAGTGATGCATCATTTCTTTCTTTGATATCCGTAGTATTCAACCTGACTCCTAAAATGACTCCCCGTCTTTGGCCGCAGATCATTGCAATGGAAGTACTTCTCCGTTGAGACGGGTTGGGTCCGAGGATTCATTCATCAGTCTTTGGTCCTCTCGATACCTAAGCGCCCTCATCCGGAGCACTAGATCTGCAAGAGACTAGTCCTCATCGTTCACCTTGTCCGCGACCAGGTCCTTGACCGTGTTGATGACCTTCTCGGGGGGCCGCTCCATGTGCTCAACCGGAGTGCCAATACCGCTGGGAATCGGCGTCAACTGCGCGCTCGCGTAGCCACTGCTTGGAACAGGGATCTTGATGTCCTGTGGCGAGCCGGGCACGATGAGAGGGTCCAGGCCGGGGATGTGGATGCGCTTGGCCTCGTTCTGATACGCAGCCGGGATGATCTCCATGATCTCGTCGCGGGGAAACTTGATCATGGGGATATCCATAGTAGAGCAGTGCATCAGGTAGGCGTATAGAACCCGGAGCACAGATTCGTGTGCGATGATGAGGAGATCATGCTGCTCTCGTTCCAACTCCAGAATGATGGGTTCCAACCGGACAGCGAGGTCGTGGTATGACTGATTACATTAGTATCCTATCTACTAGCATACGACATCTCTCGTCAGACAACTTACCTCTGCACGAGGATAGCGGTGGTGGTATGGGTCCAGTTCGTGTTTCTCAACTTCATCAGGATAGATTTGGCGGATCATTCGCTCCGACATCTTCTCGCAGACGCCAGGGTTTATCTGACTGAGCTGCGAACGCTGTCGGACTCGATAGCCCTTCTCCTTCAAGGCATCTGATGTCTGAACAGTACGCATTCGCGTTGACGTCCAGACGGTCAGGGGCGGCAGCGGCACATCTGCACCTCCCTCGGCGATGGTTGTCTGACGCTCTTGTTCACGATGCCGTATGAGTGCCTCGGACATCTTCTCAGCATACTCTCTCCCTTCCTGTGACAGGGGGGCGTCGGCCTTGTACGAATCTTCCTCTGCTGTGGTGCCGGCTCGGGCAAAGAAGGTCTTGCGCGACTTGATGTGTAGGTTGGTGAGGTAGAAGACGATTCGGTGTGAGAGATAGTTGAAGCTGACATTGTTGTAGAAGAACTTGGTTCCGGCATTGATCATTTTCACGTAGTTGAGCTCTTTCTCATCCATGGTCTCGAAGACGGGTATCTTCATCTCAATCCTCTGAAGATACAGCTTGGCAGCTTCATCTGGATCCATGCCCGCGAACTGTTCATCAAAGTTAGCCTGTTGTTCTCATCTTTGATAGACGGGTGAACTCACGTCAGGGGACGAGATTTTGACATTACGAGCATTCTCTCGAAGGATGCGTTCATCATCAACGAACGACTCGATGAACAGGGTCTATCCCGTGAGCTATCAGTTCATGTCCAGAGGTGCGCGTCTCGTCTTATCTTCCTTACCTGAACATCATGCTTCGCAAACTCCTTAGCTAGCGAACGTCGTCCATTGGCAGTCGGATTGACAGCGTCATAAATGGCCACTTGTCCATTGTCATGGTTCAGCCAGGAGTAGATATCCTCACGGCATTTCTTCAAGATCTTCTGGCGTAGGATGACCGACGCCGGCGACGCATTTGGGAAGAAATAGTCGTCGGGGATCTCCCCCTCAGGACCGACAGTTGCCCGGCGATAGTCACCAAGATGAAAGATGCGAGTTTTGACACCAAGCCAACCAAGATACCGCGCCATGGAGACGCAGATGTGACTGCAAAAATCGTCAATTTCCATCAATATCCGGACAACTGGAACCTACGTCTTTCCGCGCGCAGGCGGCCCAACCATGACAATGGCTATACGGCCAGAGTGAAAGAGCCGACCTGACATGGTACTGTAGAGCTGGGCCGGGGCCAGGTCTTGACCCTCGGTAATGTCGTGGATGCCATCGATGAAGGTAGAGCTTTTGCGGCGGTAGCGAGGGGCATTGGCCGCAATCTCAGCGGTTCTTTTTACTGTCAGTTACTAAATGACCATGGAGAGGACAAAATCACGGATGATAGATTCCGTTAGAAGTCCGCACTGACGCCCGTCAAGCCAAAATGATGCGGAATGTTTGAGGACCATGGCAAACGGCTCGACTAGGGGATCTTTTCAGACAGTTTGAGGCCGGAGTCTATTAAAGTCTCGAGATGAAGTAGTCCTCAAATTCTTAAGGTGAATAAGAATGAAGAACAATAACAAGGGAAGAGAAAAAGAGAAATTCCACCTACAAAAGAGTATCCATGTCGGTTCGAATATCCCTGCAGGGCTTCCTGGCAAAGGTACTTCTAGGCTAATGAGAGACGTTCCCCGTGAGGGTTAAATTACTGGCGTATGACTAAAAACAACGAAGATTTTTGAGGCCCGAGAACCGAAACAGTATTGCGACCAGTAGTGATGTTGCTCGGCGTGAGCTGAGTCGAATGGGTGAAGAAAGGCTCCCTGGTTGTGCAGATGATCGACCAACGATACGAAGCAGATGGTGGAGCGGGCGAGATGCTGGTCGATAAAAGATGATGTATTTCCGTGCGTCAATGAGCCTGCAGTGACCAGTAACTGGCGCCTCGAACCGTTTAACGGGTCCTTTGTGTGTACCGGTACGGCTTCAGAGACGACGGATGAGATGGCGGGAGAAGGGAGAGATAGAGAATTCGGGCGTTATCGGCGGGGTCGGCTCGAGAGATAAAAAATCTTGACCGCTCTCATTCAACAACGTCGTGCAGGAAGGGAAAAGAAGAAGTGATTGGGAGATTTGCAATGGAGAAGGGGAAAGTGTAAGAAGAAAAGAGATGTTAGAGAATTGAAAATGGCAGTCGTTGGTGTTGAACGGCGTTGAGGGGACTGGTTGACAGGCGCAAGGTAGCGATCAAGGTATCGGTACCCACTGACCTGGACGTCATTCACCAATTCGTGGTGCAAAGTCGTGCATGTGAGCCCCAAGTCCCTGGGAGAGAGACTCTGATGCGAAGTACAGAGTACTTGCGGAGTACCTTGTGTCGCCTACCAAAGACACGGCACTGCCCCCAGTCCAGGCCGATCTCAGCCAGAGCCTTGGCGCCTTCCCATTCCAGGGCCCTCAGCTCAGATGCGATGCAATGACAGATCATGGATAAACCTCGGTCTCATCAGCCACACATAAATTGCCCCTCGTGGCTTGACCCCACGGAGCACGGAAGATTCTTGCCTCCGCCACAAAAAGTCGCGCGGGCAGCCGACTCGACATCATTGGTGGCTCGTGCTCCTCACTAGAGCTGTCCGTAGCCAGATGAAAATTATTCTCCATCCTCTCCAACACCACCCAAAGCCATCTGTGCTCGTCATCACGATCCTGGCGTTCAGAGGCCTCGGGACTTGATCGCAATCGAGGTTATCTCAGCAGCCTCTTCTACCCTACTCCTCCCCCCTCCGGCCTCCGCATTACGGTTGCGCCCTCGTCGATATCTTGGTCGCCGAGTCTCTTTCTCCTCTTGCCGGTTCCGACCTTGTCTCCGGCCTCGCCTCGGCGCACATCTCTCACCATGGCCTCCTCAGCCGCATTGGACCCCATAAAGGCGGTCCTCTTCTCCAACCCAATCGCGAATGTGTTAGGAGATGCTCTCAATTCCTTCAGCGAGCGGAGGGCGAAGCTCGGCCTGTCCAACCCCGGAACCATTGAGAGCCTCGCCAAAGAGGTCCAGCGCGATGTCTTCCTCAACAACTACATGTTCACAGGCATCCGCGCCGACCTGACCAAGATCTTCAGCATGGCTCCCCTCTTCCAGGTCTCCCACCAGTTTGCCCTGGGCGAGCGCATCAACCCTTACACCTTTGCCGCCATGTACGGCACGGGCAAGGTAGCTACCGGCGATGACAAATTCGTATAGGCGGGGTGCTAACCCATCACTAGGTCTTCTGCCAAGGAAACCTCGACAACGAGGGCGCTCTCTCCGGGCGATTCAACTGGCGATGGTCCGACAAGCTTGTTTCCAAGTCGCAGCTCTCCATCTCGCCTGGTGGCCAGGATATGGCGCAGTTCGAGCACGAGTACACGGGCAACGACTTTAGCGCATCCCTCAAGATGCTCAACCCCTCCTACCTCGAGGGCGGACTCACTGGTATCTTTATTGGTAGCTACCTGCAGTCCGTCACCCCCAAGCTCGCTCTTGGTCTCGAGACTCTCTGGCAGCGACCTGCCCTCACCCAGGGCCCCGAGTGCGCTGTTTCATACGCTGCCCGTTATAAGTCTAACGACTGGATTGCCACCGCTCAGCTCCAGGCTGCCATGGGAACCCTCAACACCTCTTACTGGCGACGACTCTCCGATAAGGTCCAGGCCGGTGTTGATCTGAGCCTTGGCCTCGTCCCCTCTCCTGGTGGCATGATGGGTGGTGGTCTGCAGAAGGAGGGCGTCACCACCATTGGCGCCAAGTACGACTTCCGCATGTCTACTTTCCGAGCTCAGGTCGACTCCAAGGGCAAGCTTAGCTGCGTTCTTGAGAAGCGTGTTGCTCCCCCTGTTATGATGACCTTTGCCGCTGATATTGACCACTTTACGGTTCGTATTCCCAATCTCAAGGCGTCTTGGATAATACTGACTTTTTGCTATAGCGCCAAGCCAAGATTGGACTGGGTGTCTCTATCGAGGCTGCTCCCGAGGAGCTTCAAGAACAGCAGGAGGCCCTCGGATCTCAGCCTCCTCCCAACATCCCCTTTTAAGCTCTGGGATATGATAGGCACTCCCAATGACACCAGCTACGACTCGCTCTCATCCGGTGGAATAATCTAATGTAGCCCACCGTTGACCGGCCCAGGAAAACACCACGACCCCTCTCTACCGATTCACCACCCCCCTTGATGTATTAGTCGTCCTTTCCGCCTCCGATGATGCCTGGTTTCTCATCCCCCAGGGGGGATCTCTCGCATATATATCTCCCGTCTGATCCCCCGGGGGACACGGATCCCGGGCATCTGTGTATATTATTGTCGTGGGTGTTCTGCGCTGGTCATTTGTCTCTGCGACGCACAGCAGAGGGCGAGTAAATAAAGCTGGGGAATCCTCACTTGTTCTTGATATTTTTTTTTAAAAATGTTTGGTTGAATACTTTCCCCCCTTGGCGCACATCGAGGTGGTGGGGTTTTCAAGTTAAACTTGTTGATGATGATGGATGGGCATCCACCTACGGGGAGGGCTGTTGGGAAACGGCCTCCCTGTTCATGTAACTGTGTATAAGGAAATAGACAAACGTGATGCTACAGAGTCTCTCGGAGTGATGTGGAAGCATGGGATATGGTCAATCACGAGGAATGAAGCATGTTGAAGAAATACATATTGACTGATCATGAGTCTCTTGTAGTCTTGTCTCGTCTCATCTCTTTGCCTTTATGTCTGTCTTTGAGTGTGCGTGTGCGTGTGCCATTATACCAACCCCCTCATGGTGGTAACCAGATCGATGAGTACAGACAGATGATGTCCTGTGAAACCACGTTCCATCCAAAACGCCTTGCTAAAATCTTTTGGCTTTTATTCTTCCTTCCAGGCAAGGCCCTCCCTCAACCAAACAAGCAAACAGAGAGACAAAATGCAATTCCGCTCTTCTTTCGTCCGTTCAGTCATCACGTACGTGCCGTGGTGTTCATCCCCCCCTAACACCTTGTCCAACTCCATTACAGTCCACCAGGGCGTCATCTCGCTCGCTAGTAACCATACCAACCCGAGGCCTTTCCTTTGTACTGTTTCCTTTTTACTGCTCCCTTTTTAAGCCGACAACTCCTGTTCCTATGCGAGTGTATTCAAACATTGAAAAAAGTCATGATTTCGTGTGTTGATGTCTTGCCTTGTCTTGTTGCTCCATGTTTTCCGTGTCATTTGCCGTCATCAAGAAGCACAACGATTACATCACCGTGCATTCTCGCTCGGGTTGAGGGCTGCTCTTGTTTTTGACCTTATCCTTGGACTTGATTCGCTTATGGCTATGCTTGTGGTGATGGTGATGAGGCTCGGCCTCTAGCTCAGCAGAAGCTTCAGCTCCATCGGTGCTGCTCTTGGACTCCTTGGATAGCTCCGTGGTCAAAACACCTGTAGAGTTGGCCGAGGACATCCCAAGAGGATTAGAATCCATCTTGAGATCTGCCTTGGTGTCAGCCTTGGGATCCACCAGAGGCTCCTTGCTTGGCCGCATGAGTCCTCCCAAGCGGCTCATTGAAAAGCTGATACGATTTTCGCCGCTCTGGCTGTTTGGTCGACTCCTGTTGGCCTTGGCGAACCGTGATGCCGCGCGAGATAATCTCGATGCCGTAGATTCTTCGTTGGGCGTTATGGCTGGAGAGTGAGAGTTGGGGGTTGGAGAAGTCGAGTCTGTCCAGACCACGCTAGGGCGACGAGAATCTCCGAGGAGAGACCCCTGGTGGAAATCTGCACCTTCACCACTCCTTCTAGGGGGCCTTTCACTGTCTGAAGAAAGTCGAATGCTCGGTGGCTTGCTGGGATATAGCTGAGAGTTCTCAATGGTTGGAGTATTGTCAAAGTAGCTCTCGTCCTGGCCCGATATCCCCAGTTGGTTGCTTCGCGTTGGTGTGGGAGGTAGCTCGATGCTAACCTTGGACTCGTTGTATGACGGTGGCTCAGTTTCAGTGTCGTCGACAGAAGGAGGAGCAACGTCCACCATTGGGACGATCTGATAAAAGAGCAGATACGGCATCTCTTCTCTCAGCGCCCTCTTGATATCGTCGACGTAGGTGACACGGTTTTCGATCTGGAGGTCATCGAACTTGACCCATTGGGCCTCCTCGTAATCTGGGGGAGGATCGAAATTGTGCCGCCGGTTATCCTTGAGGAGCTTGGGAGCAACTCTGGCAAACGCAATGTAGTGCCCACTTTGTAACGAGTCACCACGATGGCAGATGACGGATTGAAGAACGAGCTTGTACTCCATGTTAAGGACATTCGATTCCTCCTCCGTCTTGATCTCGTCAGCGAGCATAAAGTGCGGGAGCCTGAGGCTGTCAGGTATATCGATGAAGGTGTTATGGCGCTTGGGATGGCCCAACTCGGTCATGGCATAACGTTTGAGGCAAATGCCTACAACTGGTCGTTGGTCAAAGTTCAGGGCAACCTCGACATTGTTTCGGGGTTCAGAGCTTGTCAACGCATGCCATGCTACCATGCTTGTCAGTGCCTGTAGTATGGGAAGTAAGGGGGCAAACTCACGAATAAGCCTGAAGAATTGCCACGCAGGGATTGTTACGGCCTTGACCACAGTCGAACCTTTTTTCATGGCCTTTTGGAGTACCGTGATATTGTCAGGGGTAGATGGACGACCCTGCTCATCCAGAACGAGACGCTGGATAACACTTGTTGACCTTCCTCGAACGGATGGCTTGCGATCCTGTGCTATCTCGATGGTAGTGACTTCGCCCACCTCCTCGTCATCAGGAACATCGCCATCTTTGATCTTGACGTCTTGGCCCCCGAGAATTGGTCCTTTCTCGGCGGTTGGTGTCCTCTCAATCGGGGTCATAGTCGTCGGGGAGGCAGTGATGGGTGTTGATGGTTCGCCCCTTTCCTCAGTGATGATGCGAATCGTATCCCTGTGCTTCCGCGTTGGTGCTTCGCTGTAGCTCTTGTCTTCCACGCCGAGCTTCTTTCCATCTTCGCTGTCTCGCTTGACGTCGACCTGGGCGTTGAAGTACTCCTCGAGACAATCCTCCAACTTGATTCCCTTATCTTCAGGATCCGGGGGCACGGCAAGGTTCAGGAGACGTTCGTAGACGACTTTGTGGTCGTCCTTGTCCTTCTTGCCTTGATGGAAAAGGTCGACTTGCAATGATAGGAGGGGAAGCTGTAGAGTTTCCGTGATGAAAGCAAAAGCCTCCGACGTATCTTGTTGCTCCAGCATCCGAGCATCTGACCAGCCACAGTCAGCCAAGGCGTCCTGGATCAGCTTGGTCTGCGCGAGTTAGCCTAGTTTAAACTTCGGGATGCGCCTCAGCCTACCAGATCTGTGTGCACTAGCTTTCCTGTCCTCAGCATGTTCACCCACATGCGCAGGAGATTGACGAGCTTATTGCGGTTGTCTTCTTCAGGAAAGTCATTCTTGAGCATGCACTCAAAAGCGTCAAGCTTGGCAAACATGGAGAACAGCAGGGCGTCCAAGTAACACGTTACGTTGCCGCGATTTTCGGCACCAACCATTTCCACGCTTGGGTCGTAAGGGGTGATGATGCCAGCTGCCGCCTTCTGCTCCATGTCGATGAATTCAACCGTCTTTTTCGGATCGTGGTCGGCAAATTTGGTGGCCATGATGTCGTTGATGTGGTCAGCGGTGACATTTGTTATGTTGAGCTCGTCCAGCCGTCGTAGAATCTCCTCGACCTAACGGATTCATGTCAATGACTCGACTCCTATAATCGCAGGGGCTTTTCCGTACTCGTGCCGTGTCCTTTTCCTTCTCTGCATCTGCTTTGGCGCCTGGCTTGGCGTTGTCTGTCTTGAACATGGCCATGAAGGCGCCTGCAGAAAGTGGACGAGGCTGTCCCGCAACTGGTCAGCAAATGAGTCCAAGGTGCTTTGTCCCGTGGCTCAGAGTATCGGTTGACGTCGTGACCAAGCCCACCGCCGCGAGACATGACCATTAAGGGCATCTCGAGCATACCTTGTTCTTGTTGGCGTTGTCGGAGACTGCTGGCACAGGCGGCGCTGGTGCTGCCGACTTAGATCTACGGCCTGCGCCATTCTTGTCGCGCAAGCTGAGGAATTTCCGAGGGAACTCCTTCATAGTTGCTATAGGCAAAGTAGAGGTGTAATTGCAAAGACAAAGTGCCTCGTCGAAATCAGCGAGGTAACAGCGGGCCACAAGCCTTCATTATCGGGGGCGCATTCGTCTAGGCGATGGTTGAGGAGGGACGGGAAGTGATTCGGTGCGACGCGCGCGAGGGAGGGGTCCAGTGAGGTGTGAAGTTAATCGAGGGGTCGATGGGAGGGTGTAAATCGGCCGATGTATCTCTCCAGTTGAATCGATGACGAGAAGGGAGAATATGGGAAAGGCGAGAATAACAGTAAAGGCGTGAGCTGAGCTGAAAGACTGAAGCCGGAGGGGGAAGCTGTACCTCAAAAAGAAGCGAACGGGCAGAAAAGGGCCAGGGCAGCTTCGGGTTCGGAGCCAAGTGTCAGTGGCCGAAAGCGCGCTTGTTGAGGCGACAGGGGACAGACCCTACCAAAATAGAAGGGTTTCAGTGGCGGGGGCGGGACAGCAGCCCCCCGTAGGTTGGCAACCCCTGTGCCTTGTTCCCACGATGCACGCGGTGCCCCTGTGGGTTAGGGGCGTAATCGCACCTACTCATGGATCCATCTGGACCTCGATCATTTATTCGGTTGCCTGAGGGGGCTAGTGTGCCCAATCCAACGGCTCTGGCTGGTCACCTTGTGGCACAACCGGGCTGATCCTAGCGAAGGGACCCGATCCGAAGAGGTCTGTCTGGGTGGGATCGAAAAGCGAACGCGACCAAACGGCCGATAGTGACGGGTTGCTTCGTAGGTAGCATCCAATCCATATGCACGGTAAAGAATCTTTAATCTTTGTACCGACACGGCGGTGTAGGCCGTCCACTTTTCTAATTCTACCTCTTGTTCCGACACATGTAAGGCGCTTTGTTTCTCCTTTTCCATTAGCCAAGGCATCATTACAAAGCTGACTGCTCTGCGTACGTAGTAGATGGTTTCTGCCTCACAGAAACATCCTTTGTTGCGTGTCACGCCAAGTCTTTAAACAGAAATCCCACGCCGCCTGCTTGCCCCTCCAACCTTTGACATGGATGTTGCCCCTCTATCAATCTCATCCAGGGTCCAGTTATTGCCGCCTTGGGTCGGGCCCAGGGACCTTGCGTGGGAGTCATGGAAACCAAGACTTGTGACCTGGGCAAAAAGGCGGACTGCAAATCAGGGTCAGTCACGCAGCACGGATCAAACCGTCAAGTTGAGAAAGAATGGGCATATAATTCGTCCTTTTTGGCGCGTAAAGAGTCTTGTGCCAACTTGCCGGAATGAAAAGCCCCTAGCTACCTAGAGGGAGAAAAAACTTGAAGCCTGCTCGGCGGCCGGCAACTCCGTCGTCCGTCCGTTGAGTTCCGGCCCCTTGCCCACACCACTACGGCCATGCCTTGTAGGGAAAATCAGGTTGATTGTCTGTCCTTGTCTGAGACCGTCAATCGCTTGCGCTTACGTAGATGGTACGTGCACACGGGGGATGGACTACACGTCCCGAGAGGTTACGAGTACACATCGAGATCCGCGCATCCCATCACCAGACAGACCACGCGGGCGCCATGCCCGTCGACGGGAGTGTTGCCCACATCCGGGAAACGTATGGTTCTTGAAGTGTTGGGGCAATAGCCCGGCACCTACTGTAGGCAGGTGTCTACCTGCCTGTTAGGTAGAAGTATTCGCACGTCTGGACTGGCTCCATGGGAGGTAGTCATGATTTCTTTCGAGTGCTGGTGACGTAGGTGTGCTGATATGGGTATTGTACGCATCGACACATCCCCCAGCTAGAAAGGTACCGGGCATGAAAGGCTTCTCTGCTCTTTCCAAGCCCCGAGCCTTCAGAAAGCTCAGGTTAGGTTTCTGTTGGCAGAGGTTTCTTGACCCTAAGTTACGACTGACAGGAAGCACCTGCCGAGAAAAGTGGGTTGATACAGAACCTTGAGACCAGGTATAAGAAGGACAACCCTCGCTTGCTCTTGCCTTTCCATCAGGACCAACCGGGGGCTTCAGTGTAAATTCAGTTCTTTTCACATCACGACCTATGATGAGAACTTGGCAAAGGAGAGCTATCGTAACGAGAAGAACCTTTCTGTACGACCTCTGATGCACCCAAGTAAACTGAGGTTAGAAATCTTCATAGGGAGCTTTGCATTCAATGACGTCTCCCGATGCCAATGTTATCGAGAGGTTGCGTTGTTCTTACCATATGCAATACATAGAACTTGCCTGTTTCAAGAAATTAATGCGTGGAGCGGGCCTGGCCTTTCCATCTGTCAGGCAATAGCTTCAGGCTGAAGGAGAGTCCAGTGCACAACCTTTCTTACAACCCTTAGTATGGTCTGAATTGTAGAGTCACTGATTCTTGGGAAACTCAGGTTCTTGATATCCTGTGTTTCACTTGCAAGCGCAGGGCAACTCCGCCGTCCTTCTAGACGTTTTGGCAAGAACACGTTGCCATCGGGTAGTCCACCATGAGTGCAAGATCTTGGGAATTGATGGAGTCCTTCCTGATCCTCCCACCATTAGATACTATCTTGTTCACCTTCTATCTCGCTTCAGAGTGATCAGTAGTTAATTATCTTCTATAAGATGGGCTGGCCACATCTTTCCCCCTTCCCTCACGCTCTCGCTCTTCCATATCCTCCTTTGACAGCATATTTTTGGTCTCAAATTGGCCCTCCCTCCTCAGTTCCACATTTCCTTGAAAACCAAGCCTTGGGGTACGGGGTATATCGGGCATGGCTTGAGCTTGACTACGCTGGGGAATTATTTATGTTGTCGATGAGAGGACAGAACACGCATCTAAATGTTGGAAACACACCCAGGGCCTTGTGCTCCTCGAATGTTGCCTGTGCCTATCTGATAAACGTATGGTTCTTGATGTGGTCGCCAGATACCTTGTCCGACTTCCCTGACAGGAATGGGGAACACAGCCGGCTGGTGCTTGGCTCAGTTCGCCGAAGGATATTGGAGAGACCTGGAGACAAGACGAACTCCGCTAGGCCATTCGGTCTACGGAGCACCTCAGGAAGTATGGCTTCGTAATTGCACATGGCGATTACAACATGTCGTCACCGTTCAAGGAGGACGACGGGGCCGATTCGGGGACCGGGGTTCTTTTCACGCCGTGCCAAGACCAGGCTCGAGTCGAAGCGCCACATTAATACAATCACAGCCACCGTGCTTGACATGTGTGGCTCAACCTCCCGCTAGCCGCTTAGACGGAAATTTCAAACTCCACGCGACAAACTCCCACCTTTGCCGACGAGCAGCTCTATACTCCCGAACCCAACGCCATGGCCACGGTCCGAGAAGGAGTTCGCTTGGCGAGCTCATTGGGGCGAAGGCAGCTTCCCCTACGGACTGTCCCCCTTTGTGCGAGGCGATTCGCCTCGACAGAGGCCGAGAAGCCCTCATCCGCTCTTTCAGACCTCGACTCTGCGTCGTCCTTTGCGACAGCCCCTCCCGATGAGACAGCCCTCAAGGCCTTCAATGACAAGGAGAAGGCCAAGTCTGGGGACAGGAAGCTTCCTGGTAACCGGTTTGTGCCTCAATTGGTTCCCGCGGCTTCGCAACATGTACTAAGAGCCCCTCCATAGATATCAGTACCACCCTCCCAAGTACTACCGAGGACCTCTCCACCCCGTCCAGATGCCTCTATCCTCCGACCCGACTGCTCGAGACTTTGTTCCTGGACCCTTCAACTTTCCCCGGCTAAAGCACACCTATGACAGCACAATTGCTCCAGATCTGATGACACTCACATACCAACACACACCTCCCGGCACTGAGCCACCGGTCTCCAACAAGGGCAACTTGAGAGAATGGGACGGCTCCTCGCCTTATCACGAGAACCGACCTCGTCGAGGACCTCGTGGTGGTGGCTCTTCACGATTGGGTATAATCGAGCGTCCGATCGCCTGGCATAACATCCCGGAGCTCGAGGCTATCACTATCAACTCGTTTGCTCCTCTCGGTGCCCAGAACAAGGAGTACCTTCACGTTTGCCGAGCAGTTATCCAGGCTATTACGGGAGCTTTCCCTGAGGTGACTCGGGTCAAGCACGGTGTTGTTCAGTGGGGTGTCCGAAAGAACGACAAGACTGGTTGCAAGGTGACGCTCCGTGGTGGCGCGGCCTATGAGTTCCTCGACAAGCTCATCACTCTGGTCCTTCCCAAGATCAAGGACTGGCCCGGTATCAATGCGACCACAGGTGATAGTGCGGGCAACCTGGCGTTTGGCCTGCGTCCGGCTTGGATGGCGTACTTCCCCGAGATCGAGTTCAACTATGATGTGAGTCCGGAGAGCAATCCCTATTCTGACTGATGATCTAATCTGGAACTTAGATGTACCCTGCACGACTGATGCCTGGTTGTGATATCTTCATCAAGACAACTGGAACCTCGGACAGGCAAGGCCGTCTGCTCCTGGAGGCCTTGGGATTGCCCTTCTACGGAAAGGCCACCCACTAAGTGACGAAAAGGAGTCACCTTTGAATGTGGAATTATGAGGCAAGCATCATCTCCGAATGGTTGATATGTAGTATAGACCATGTACCAAGACAAATGTATCATAAGGGCATCAAAATCCGGGTTTCAATTGCATGAACTATTCTGAACTTTTCCGACCTTCCTTTCCTTCTATCTGCATCTATCCGTCCGCAAGATGCTCTAAATCAACGCCGCAACTCCGTCCCAAATGCAGTTCATTCATCATGTGTGGATATATAGCTGGCGTCCTCTACGCCTTCTTGATCTTTTCCCGCAGGCCGTTGACGACCTCGTCGACAGCCTCCATGTTTGCAGCGTCAACCTTGTCGGTGGCGTGGCCCTTCTTGGTCAATTCCTCGGAAAAGACGTCCATGGCGGGCTGGTAGTTGCGCACCGCCGAGCTGAGGGCATACACAGCCTTGCGTCGTACCTCGTGGTGCTCGTCCTCGTGGGTAGCCAGATGCACGAGCATAGGCAGGCCTCCCATGGCAAACAACCGCTCTTGTGTACGCTCGTTGTTCTGTACGGCGGTGCCAACGCACCAGGCCGCCATCTTGCGCACCTCGCGCTCGTCGTGCTTGAGCTGTTCGAGCAGAGGGGTCCACAGGCTAAGGTTGGCAATGTTGTTTGCGTTGTCGAGGTTCTCGATGAGCTGCTCAAAGTTGTCAAAGGCGATGAGCTTGTCGTCGAGGGTGACCTCCTCGGTGTCGTTCGAGGTGATGACCTGCATCGCGGCCTTCATGAGGTCGGCGTCCGAGGGACCGCCCATGAGCGAGGCCATGAGCTCTGGGGTGAGGTCGGTGGTGGGCCGCGGGGCATTGGAGTCGGCCCTGGAGGAGTCGGAGTTCTCGATGCTCCATTTGAGGAGCCCGTTGAGGCGCTTGTCATCCATGATGGTAATAATGTATAGATGTTTGTTTTGCTTTTGCCTCTGAAAAAATTGTGCTTGCAAATGCAGAGTTGGTGTTTAATATCTTTGCTAAGATTTTCAACTTGCCCAACCGTGATGATTAGAATTTGCCCATTCTGGAATCTTCAAGAAGACTCTATTCTATAATAGGACTAGCGTCGGCGCAAAATGCTTGCTTCAGGAAGATTCGATTCTCCGACCCCCGATAGACCTGGCGATCCTCGGCTTGATATCTTCACCGTATAGTCCTAGGATGAACTCACGATAGCTCTTGCGTATTACTCAAAGACTACATTCAGGCTCACAAGACTCTCGTGCTCTCAGGGTATTGGGAGCCAACGCAATTCAGGTGATAGTGGTCCAATGTGGCAAGGAAAGATTTCATCATAGCTCCCCCTCCAGCTCAGCCAAATTGCCCCACCTTGGCCATGTTGCCCCTCATCGCTGCTTTTGCACCCGAGCTCGAATGAGCTGAGAGCGAAAACGAGCACAAGAGAGAAAAACGAAGCGAGGGCAAATACAACATTGGAGACGCACACAACCCTCGACGTATTCCGTGGACTGTAGGTGGCTGGGTTGACGCGCGTCTATCGCATAGCGCATAGGTAGTAATTCATCTGCCTGGAAAATACGAAAGGGTAGGTCGCCAAGGCTGCAGCTGATGGGCAGTCCTAGCCGTGGAGGACAACTGCAGCCTGGCGGGAATTTTCGCAACCGCAAGAACACGCCGAGGCTGGCGGAGCTACCGTTGTCTAGGAGCGAGGCTATTCCGTGTTATGGCCTAGCTGACTGGCCACCGGCAGGGTGGATTTCCCCGGTTGGCTGGGTCAAGGGGGCAATGCAGGGGGTCAGGATGAGGAATGGAAGATTTGTTGGGCCTCGAGAAGACGAAGGGCTTCTAGCTCAGGAGGCAATGGAACGACGGTGAAGCTGTCTGCAGAGATGAGATGACGCACAGGCCGTCCCAGAGCAACAGGCGGCACGCGAGGCAAAGGCTGGGAGCTCAATTAGGCGGACATGATGTGCGAGAGGTCCCGAGATAAGCGGAAGTCCGCCACGATGAGGGAGGCATCGATCGGATGGACTCGAGAAATAGGAGGCGCGCAATCTGTGGTTGTCCGCAGGAGGGCATCAGTCCCCCAGGAGTGGAATTCGGATGCCTGCTTGAACCAGTCGGAACGGGTGGGTGAGCTTATTAGCTGAACGGCGAGATCCACGCGCGTCTTCCAGCGTTCTCTCGGGTGGCTTGTAGTTCGTCAGCGGAGATATCATTTGGTAGGTATGGATTAGAAAGACAGCTGCCTCCGCGTAACTGGGGGCCTGGAGGAGGACCAGGAGCGGTTGCAGTTAATTAACCGCTCGTGCTAATTATGGAGTGGAAACGCGGAAACAGGAAGCTCTCCGGGAACCAGGTCGAATTGGCCTGTGGAGTCCAGCCTCCTTTTCAGTCCTGAGCGGTGCTGAGTACACTTTGTTGTTGATATCTGATTGAATCCATCAGTGCAAGGCTCAAGATGATGATGCTCAAGGCTGTGGTGGCTGGGGCTGACTAGGGGCATCCCCCGTGCTGAGTCGGCGGTCGGTCTTCTGCTAAGAATGGTGCCATGGCAATCTTTCCCCGGATGCCTGATAGAGGCTGGCTGGCATGTTCCTTGACGAGACGGACGAGTGATAGAGGAGGCTAGTCGTTTGGTGCAAATAGCCGGCTGCTTGGAAGGCGCATGGAGGCTCCGGGTGGCTCGCCGGGAGTGAAGCCAAGAAAGGTAGAGAGAAGCCTCAAAGGCTGCAGCATTAAAAAGTTCCCTAGGTAGCTGACGTCGCCCATCCAGCCCGCGTGGCGGTGGATGCGAGTTTGTGCTGACGACGTCACCTCGTGCATCAGAGCAGAGATAAAAAACCGTGACCCGGCCACGGGAGGCGGGCCCGTTGAGGTTTCGGAACGACGAGCATATGCGAGGCTGTTGGAAACATTGACAATAGAAGTCATCTCACAATCACCGTCAAATAAGCGAAGTAGGTCCAGATCCATTTCATCATCTCGTCAGTCTCCCTTCAAAGGTGGTGACCGCAAGAAGGGAGCTTTCCCCCCCCCCAGCCACCGCTACAACCTGACCGTCCACTGCAACCACAACCACTGGCAGCAACCCGCTGAGCTGGAGAGCAACCTGGCCAGCGCACTCACTACCTACCTGCGCTACGGCCGCCACGAGCCAATCAGTAAAAGCGGCAAGCAACTCCCTGGCCGTCGTGGTTTTTTCTGCCGCCCTCCTCCCAGCTCTTCAGCGGGCTCCAGCGGGCTACTGTGCCTCGTGTGCCCAGGTACTCTACCCGCTTCTGGCAGGCGGTCTCTCCCCCCTTGTCCCCAAAGTGTCCACCTCAGCATTTCGGGGCCCGCCCACAACTTTCTTGTGACAGCGTCGCCCGGCGATACTTGTCTCCTTTCCCCCCTCCCCCATTCATTCTCCGTCCCATCCTCTTCCCTCTCCCATTCCATTCAAACTACTTCTCCTCAACTCTTCTACCCCCCGACCTCCGTCTCCTCTCATCAACGTCTCTTTTTCTCTCGTAAGCCTTTCGATCTTGCATTCTACTGACTCGCCTTTGCCTTCTTGTTTCTTTTTGCCTGCTTTTGAGCCTGAGCTAATCCCGTTTCTGGACAGCTTTCCCATACACACACCGTAATCCACAACCATGGAGGGTACGTCGCATCACGTTCGCGCTGCTGCATCGCCGCGCCCGTTCAATCCGGCACGAGCATCGCGGGAGTCATCTCTGGACCGTCGCTAACTTTGTTTCTCGTGTACAGAAGAAGTTGCCGCCCTCGTCATCGACAATGGGTAAGCTCCCCGCGTGTCCCGCCTGTCTCACCGACCTCTCGCCTACCTCCCCGCCTCTCTCCCCCTGGTCCCAGCTGCCACCGCATCGTCCGATGTCCGACAACGGCCTCGACGTCGATGCAAATGGCCTCGCGGATCGAGACTGGCTCAAAACAACCGTAATGTTCCCGATGGCTGACTCGATGCTAGTTCGGGTATGTGCAAGGCCGGTTTCGCCGGTGATGATGCTCCCCGAGCTGTTTTCCGTGAGTACCCCACTTCCCAAGTGTGCCACGCCCAAAAGCCTGATATCGCATCCCTTGGGCGCGTGCACCACGCAAAAATGACCCTGCTAACCTCGTAATACAGCTTCCATTGTCGGTCGCCCCCGTCACCATGGGTAAGTTTGATCTTTGCGACGCCTCCTGCCGCCTCCCTTGGCCGGCGACTGACGGGACTCCAGTATCATGATTGGTATGGGTCAGAAGGACTCGTACGTTGGTGATGAGGCTCAGTCCAAGCGTGGTATCCTGACCCTGCGATACCCCATTGAGCACGGTGTTGTCACCAACTGGGACGACATGGAGAAGATCTGGCACCACACCTTCTACAACGAGCTGCGTGTCGCCCCCGAGGAGCACCCCGTCCTGCTCACCGAGGCTCCCATCAACCCCAAGTCCAACCGTGAGAAGATGACCCAGATCGTCTTCGAGACCTTCAACGCCCCCGCTTTCTACGTCTCCATCCAGGCCGTTCTCTCCCTGTACGCCTCCGGTCGTACCACCGGTATCGTCCTGGACTCTGGTGATGGTGTCACTCACGTTGTCCCCATCTACGAGGGTTTCGCTCTTCCCCACGCCATTGCCCGTGTCGACATGGCTGGCCGTGATCTTACCGACTACCTCATGAAGATTCTTGCTGAGCGCGGTTACACCTTCTCCACCACCGCCGAGCGAGAAATTGTCCGTGACATCAAGGAGAAGCTCTGCTACGTCGCCCTCGACTTTGAGCAGGAGATCCAGACCGCCGCCCAGAGCTCCAGCCTGGAGAAGTCCTACGAGCTTCCTGACGGTCAGGTCATCACCATTGGCAACGAGCGATTCCGTGCTCCTGAGGCTCTGTTCCAGCCTTCTGTCCTCGGTCTTGAGAGCGGTGGCATCCACGTCACCACCTTCAACTCCATCATGAAGTGTGATGTCGATGTCCGAAAGGATCTCTACGGCAACATTGTCATGGTATGTTTTGCAGTTTTGGTATCAGTGGTCATTTCTAACTCTTGCGCAGTCTGGTGGTACCACCATGTACCCTGGTCTTTCCGACCGTATGCAGAAGGAGATTACTGCTCTTGCTCCCTCTTCCATGAAGGTCAAGATCATCGCTCCCCCCGAGCGAAAGTACTCCGTCTGGATCGGTGGTTCCATTCTTGCTTCCCTGTCCACCTTCCAGCAAATGTGGATCTCCAAGCAGGAGTACGACGAGAGCGGTCCCTCTATCGTTCACCGCAAGTGCTTCTAAGGTGTGTATCTGGAAGAGGCGATGTCGAATGGTGAACTGACTGAATGACAGCAAAACGACCGACAAACAAAAACCTCCCACTCGCGCAACGACGACAAGATCATGGAGGTGGCGGCCGGTGCGGAGCCTTGGGTGGTTGGCGCGCATCATGGTCGAATCTCATATTTACGAAAAGTTTTTGACATGGTCAAGAGGGTGGGCGTTGCGCTTGCTATGAAGAGATGTGATGGCCCCTTCATTGTAGTTGCGCGTGTAATGCGTGCCTAGGGGTAGAAGCCGAGGTTGATCATACAAATACTTTTTTACTTTCCGCTTAGAAATGTTGAAATCAAACGAGGTGATGACATGATGGTGTTGTGCCCTGCCGTGAGCAGATCCATGTCCAACTAAGATATCTATTATCATGAAAGCGGCACTCATGAGCAGTCGTCATGTTGGTTTGTCTCGAGTATCATGTAGCTCTGAGACATGATCAACAGGCTGGGCATGATGTGTAGGTGTGCCCTCCCCATCTATAGGATCAGGCGTGGCCGAGTTCTCGGTCGTAACAACAGCGGCCTTCTCCTCCTCAAGCTTCTTGTACTTTCGCCGGCTCTTCTTGGAAGCGCTATCTGCCTTCTTCTTCTTGACACGGCCCACAATGGCTGATCGGCTCTGGTCACCGTTGTGGAATTCGTCAACCCGTTGGGCGAGGAGTTCGCGGGCGTGCTTTCGGTTCTGGTCGCGAGAGCGGGTTGCTTGAGACTTGACGACGATGCCGGTAGGGATATGTTTGAGCTGCACTGCCGAATTTGTTTTGTTCTATTATCAATGGTGGCATATTAGCTATGCATTACTGGATATCTAGCAGGTTCCCATGAGGCTTGAATAGAGAAGGGCATGCAGGGCGGGCGCTTATACAATCTTTTGGCCGCCTGGGCCACTCCCTTTGACGTATGATTCTTCAATCTCGGACTCTGGTGGAGGCTTTGGTCGTGGAGGGAGAGCCTTGGCAAGGCGCGTGGATATAATGGTAAAGGTGCGGACGGGTGATGCGAAGGGCGAGAGGGCGGTGCCCAGACGGAGGGGTCGGAGGAGAGTGTTAAATATCATGATGCTTCCATTTCTTAGGTCCCTTGTTGCTAATATAGAGCAAAGAGAGAGGCCAATTCCTCAGCAATGCTGTTGTGTATGTCAATAAAGAATGAGCGAGGGGTTCATCTCGAGTCGACGTTGACTGTGGGCGCACAAGGCTGCGTCTGCGTCACACAACCTCCCGTCGTCGGCTGTGCCACGAGGCAAGCCACAGCCGCGACCACTGCCACCCACGCGTGCGCGGGTGGACCTGCGCAAGGAAAGACACCCAGACACCCCTGTTCCTTCCGCAGGACGTGAGAGGCAACCAAATTTCGGGAGCGTCGGTGCGGTGAGGAGATCCTTCCCTTTCTCATTCGATTCCCTTTCTCCTGGATTTCATTTTCTCGACCTTGACAGCATCCAACCCATTCTTACTGCGACAACGACGATAAATTAAATTTTCAATCGCCTGACGACGGTCCTTGGTACAAATATTCGCACGCGCAAATACAACCCGACCCTCTCTTCTTCATCCAATTCGACATCATGGCGGTTCTTGGAGCGTTCCGGAAGTGGTTGAGCCTCAAGCAGTACCAGCTCGAGGTGACCTTTAGCGTCTACATGTTTACGCCCTGGGAGAAGTTCTTTTTCAGTAGGTCCCTTATCGACATGATGCCTCGATCTGCGCATGGCTAACCAAGCCCCCAGGCTCCATCGTCTTCCTCCTCTTCAGCCTGACCTTTATCGCCGCCTGCCTCTACCTGCCGCACCACATCTCCTTCCTGCTCGGCCGCGCGTGGTACTACATCAACGGGGATCACATTGACGTCGCCGAGGCCATGCACGACGTTGTTAGGGACATTTCGGCGAGCGCGCTGTCGGGGACCGTGGCCGACGTTGCTAAGGAGGCGGCCGAGACGGTGGTCAGGGAGCTATGAACGTGGACATATCTGGAGAGCGTTTTGCAAAGAGATGGAAAATACTGTCCTTGGCGAATACGATGGTTGCATAGAGATGCCCGCTCGGCGGATGCTTGTTTGGCGTTACGATATCATGGATACGGATCTACAACACCTTGGCCAATAGATGGCTTAATGATAATACACATTATACTACACCCAGTTTCCTGTGTAATTTGCGAGTGTTGGCATGAATCCGCCCCTGAAATGCAACAAAGTGCGGGCAAGACGAGACGAAGCGAGCCCCTGATCGGCAACTGATCATCAAGAGTCACTTCGTTATGACATTGTAACAATTATTTTCTATTGCTACGAGTCACTAGGCACTTGGAGATACTCCTGTGAGAAGGCATACACCCTGACCGAGCTGTCCTCTCCTGCGATGGCCAGTTCGTACGCCCGATCCGAACCCTCTCTCGCAGCAGGTCGGAAGGCAAGTTGAAGCACAGCCTTGGGCAAGCAGAATCTGAGACACAAAGTTAGCAACAAACATCTCTGGAACGAGGCTTGAAGGGGCTCTCACGCTTCGCAGGCGGGCTTCTCAACTGCATCCGTTCCGTCCTCCTTGATCAAGTACAGGTTGAGCCGGCCAAGCTCCGTGCCAACCGCAAGGACAAACCTGCCGTTGACAGACTGGGGGATAAAGTCGACAGACGTCACGGGCGAAGCACACGGGATGGCGGCCGCCTGGGCGAACTTGAGCTTGCCGTCCTCGCCGGGCTTGGCCGCCCAGATGCGGACCTGCTTATCACGGCCGGCCGTCGCAAAGACGGGTGCTGTCGACGAGGCGGGCGCCCACGCGGCGTCGAGAATCATGCGGGTGTGGCCCTTGGGGTTGATTTGTAGAAGCTTGTACGCTGCCTCGTCCTCGGGGGCGCGCTCAAAGACGGCCCACTGACGATCGCGGCCGACACTCAGGAGGAACTGGTCGTCGGCAGAGAAGCGGAGGCGGGTGGCCGTGAGGGAATGCGCCGTCAGGGGCGGTCGGAGCTCAGTCCATCGGTTCGTCTCGAAAAGACGGATGACGGCGTGGTTGGTCGAGCTAGCCTTGCATGCGCTGGCAACGAGGGATCCATCATGGCTGGCAGCCAGACATGAGATCTCGTAACCGTGGCCGTACAGCTTCTCCGTCTCTGGCCAGAGGGTGTGTCGGGAGAGTGTCTCCTCAAAGGGTGGGTGGTCAATCTCCAGGTACGACTTCTTGACCACCGAGGCTGGATCCATAGCATCGCGGTCGCGGTCGTCGATGGGCTGGATCTCTTGGTCATCCTCCACGGCGTCGATGGCCTTGTTGGACAGGCCCAGCACAGGCATGTTGGCGGCGTCGGGCATGCTCTGGACATCAACACCGCCGCCGATGCCTGCGAGACGGTTGAGCATCGAAGCGACGGCCTTGGGTTCGCTAAAGACTCGCATGAGCTTCTCGTCAGCCCCTGACACGAACTGAGAGGCTCCGAGGGAGTCGATGCAGTTGAGGTCGTAGCCGTGGATCTGGGGTCTGGACATCTCGTGCCACGTCTCCTGCCCTGGCCTGTTCCAGCGAGTGTGAAGTCTTGTAGTCTGGTCTGAGCTCGTTGAGAGGAGATACTCGCCATTCTTGGCCCATGTAATACCAGTGACGGCTCTCGTGTGTCCCGTAATGGCAATGCAGGGTCGCCAGATATCCTCTGAAGGGACATATTCCCAGCGCCTCCAGCTACCGGTGCGGCCGAGACAAGCAACAGACTTGCCATCAGGAGACCACAGACCTGTCCAGAAACCGCCAGTGCTGCCGGTAGATGTGGTCGCGCCCTTTTCTCTGCTAATCTCGCCGAGTCTCGCCATGCTGACCCAGATACCAGAGCTCGGGTCCGCCTCCCAGATGGCGAGCGAGTTGTCCGCCGACGTGGACAGAAGCTGCAGCTTGTCGTCATCCTGCCTCCTCCAGCGGGCACTGTAGATCCAGTCTTCGTGTCCCAGGAGCAGGGCTTCGAAGGTGACGGAAAAGTCCTTTCCGGCAGACTTGAGCCGATGGGCCTTGTTCGAGGGGGACTTGCCGGGGAGGTACGCATCGCTTGATGGGTCGGAGCCGCTGACTGCCATGGCGGGTAGTTCTTTTCCCTGGTGTATCCTCCAGATGCGGATGTACTTGTCCTGGCTGGCCGAGGCGAGGAGCAGGTCACTATCAGGGGCGGATGTCTCCTTGGCGAAGCTCAGAGATCGTATCCAGCCTTCATGACCCGTCAAGGTCGCCTGCACCTCGAACTTGATTTGTTCCGCCTTGGCCTCAGCCGTGAGGATCTGGACGATATCTCGTGTGCCAGCAGACGCAAGGACAAGGACGTCACCATCTTGGTCGACATGGCTGAGCGAAAGACAGAGGGGAAAGTACTTTGGGGCAGTCTTGATGGTCTGAAGCAACGTCAACTGGTCATTTTCAAAGCTCCATATCTTGATGGAGGCATCTGCACTTCCAGTTGCGATCAGCCATCTTTGAGACCCCTCGACTCTGAGAACGCTGATGCAGTTGATAGCACCGGCATGCTCAGAAGAGGTCTGGATGGGATCAAAGTCGCATCCTGCTTTAGTAGCCTTCCACACGATCAAGGCCTTGTCGTCTGAACCTGTTATGAGGTATGTGTTGTCGTCCTCGTCTGTTTCAGGGAGGAAAGCCACAGCCTTGACGGTGGTCTTGTGTCCGCTCAAGAGCGTGCTGACTCCTTTTGGAGGATCCAGCTTTATTAATACAATGATTAGCAGGTGTACATTACATAGAAAGCATTGAAAAGAGAAAATCAACGAAATGTGTCTTGAAACGTCAAGGTGACTCATGTACTCACCGAGGGCTGCCATAGAGCAACATTAATATCAGCTCCAAACGCAAGGATCCCACTCCGGCTCCAGTCAGCAACTGCCGTCTGTCGATTAGCCCCCGACGACAGGTACTCGACCGACACTGGTCTCGCGCCCATCTTGATCAGAAATGTGTTGTGGTATTGCGAGGAATGAGTCTGAAAAGTGTGAGCTCCTCGAATGCTGATTGGCTGTAGACACCAGAGGTCGAGGTTGGGGGAAAAAATGACCCTGCCTGCTTATGTCATGCAGTTTTCTCTATCTCTGAGTGGCTTTCCCTTAAACCACCACAACGACAACAGAAAAGCAAATAACCACGTTTCTTCTCGTGGAGGCTCAAGTGGGCACCTTTGAAAAATCACCACGTTTTCTTCCCTGACTCTACTTTGCTTTTCTTTTTTCTCTTCCTGGCTGAATGAACCGTTGAGGGGAAACCTCAATTTAGTTCAGGCGGAAATAAACGGTCCGACGTCGTTGCCCAATCTTACCTTGCAACTGCAACACCACACACCCCCATCACCAAACATCGTGGGAGCAAGGCTTTTTTTCCACGCGACAAAAGCAAATACGAAAAAGTAAAAAAAGGAACACCACAGGCACAACGGTCGCCCCCGGCCGTTTCCTTGGTTCAAATCCGTGACGGCAACAGTAACAACAAGGCCGAGACCGTCCTTTCAGACTATCGCCACCATGGTCGAACAGTCTAGCCTCGCCATCGCCGTCGAGTTCTCGTCAGTTTCACCCAGTTTTTAGTTTTTTCTCTCCTCCTCCGCCTTTGTGATCTATCACTCTCCCCTGCTTCACCTCTCGTCTCGTCGAGCCACCCCTATGCATCCGTCATTTCACGAGTGTCCACCGGGCTTTGGGAAGCCTGTCCCTGAAGCCCTCCTCTCTCTCATCTCCCACATCTTTTTGCCCCGCGGATAACTCTGTTTTTTTTTCCTTCTTCTCTCATTTCCTTTCTTTTTTTTTCTTCCTTGTTGGTAGGGTCACTAGCTAACCTTGTCGACCTCCAGTGGCGGCCTTGAGATGCTCTTCTCTGACAAGCGACACCATGCTGTTTCGATACCTGCAGTAACCCAGGATGGAAAGCCTGCAAACATTGCATACCTGATAGACCATCTATGTCAGAACGTCATGCAGGACTCTCGAAAGGATCTCTTTGTTCTCGACAACCACCTGTACGTGTCTCCTCTGCCCCCATCATCAATCTTGATATGGCCACTATCCCCACTCCCCTTTTACACGCGCTGCAAGTGCCGGCTGGGTTTCGTCGCGTTGGGTCCAGGGACACCACGCTCGTTTTATACGCGTCCTTATTCGATAGTTCTGCGGCTGATCAGGTGGCAAACAGTCGGCCGGGCATCCTGGTTCTGATCAACGATGCCGACTGGGAGCTCGAGGGCGAGGAGGCCTACGAGCTCCAGAGCGGCGACAGCATCTTGTTTGTCTCTACTCTACACGGAGGTTAGAATTGTATACCACAAGTCGGTCAGTCCGTCGGTGTCTCCCTAGAGATGATCTCCCATGTGGGAGCAGCATCAAGCTCCCTTGCGTCAAGTTGTTGGGATGGGTGGGAGGAGGACTGCATCTGGGAGATGAAGCGTATGCAAGATGCTCTCGTCATGCTGCGATCCAGGCCTCCCCCAAAAGTCGATAAGCCTGTCTCAGGCAGGATTCAGGTCTCGACGTACGGGGCCCTCGGCGCGTCCGCTCCCTCCTAAGCCTAAGATGCCTACCACCAACTTCTACCTTGCATTTTTCCCCGTCTCTCCATCGTCTCGTCCATTCTGCCTCGCCTAGCCCACCTCACTCAGATGAGACTCCGCCGTCCCTGATCTATCGTCTCCTCGCCCCCTCCCATCGCCCAACACGCGCCCCGCCTCAGCCAGCCCTGCGACTCCGTTTGACAGGGCTACATGTATGTATGTACGTGTGTATGTACTGCTGCCTTTTGCACGTCTGCTAGCTCGGAGGGGGCAGCATGGGGGGGTATCCAGTCTGGCGCATTACTACGTACATATCCGTACAAATCGATCGCGTTTGAGGAGCAGAACCCCATCTTGCATCTACAGCACGTACAGACGCATCCAATGTATGTGCGTGCACAGCATAAACACAGACTTTTGTGGAGAGGGAGAGGGCAAACCGCTGCTGGCTCGCATGAATGCCCAGGCCTGCATCTATGTGTTTACCCCCAGGTTTTGAGGTCAGCATCGCATGACCGAACTTGTCAGAGAGGATGCGGCGTAACGGCCCGTCCTGCTGCAGCATCGCTCTCTTCCTGCGGCGGTGAGCAGCGCAGATCCCAACAGGACAGCCACATCCCCCTCCCCCAAAAAGCGAGGCTGTAGTCTGGTCTGCATGGCCGATCAGTTTCGTCCATGCCCCCCATGGCGTTTCTTCAGCATGGTCTCTAGGTGCCAGGGGCGGTGAAATCTTGGGGACCGAGGGAGAGGGGCGCTGCTGTTGTCCATGTCGATCCCAAGCAGCCACCGAGCCATGCTGAAAGAGGGGAAATGCAGCAAGCCCCAAGTCCACGGGTACAGAGAGAGAGGGCCGCATGCTACTCCCACATACAGAGATTACATGCGACGAAGCCTTGCGTTGTTGCGTATCTCACTGCCTTGCCCCAGAGAGAAACGGGGACCGAGGCCGTGGCTTGAGATGGAGACCCAAGATAGGCCGACGACGACATCCTCATGTCGCTCCTCCATTCCCACTTGGAGTCCTCGTGAGAAGCGCCTCCCCCCTCTTTCCAAGGTCTTCAGCCTCTTGATAGCGCGTTTGCTCTCAAGGTCGACCCCCTTCATGCCCGCCAACGTCCCTCACTCTCTGAACCCCCACGGGGGGTTTTAACCGCCAGCATGTCAGCACCAGACATGTACCGAGGATACCCATAGAGACGGAACGGATCCAATCTCCATCTCCATCACTGTAGCATGAGGGGGAAGCTTGTAATCAAGACTAGGCCAGGGTACATACGAGAGTGGCCCCCCCATTCATCGGGCCCTCACGTATCCCGGGAGTTTGGGCATCACCCGTCCCCCGGTATCTCGCGCCAAAGCAGCGTTTGATCTCGTCTTCCAACTATGGTGTAGTCCGCCCGTTAAAGAATGCCATCCCGTCATGTGGCCGGACGAGGCTTGCATGACAGGTCGCCAAAGACGCTTGCGGCATTTCTTTTTGCTGGATGGGATATGCCGTGATGGCCTCGCTAGCTCTGTCGGCCACCTATCGCGTGAAGCCTCCTCTCGGCTCTTGTTCTGGTGGTGTAGACGACCGGCTGTTTGATTCCGAAGGGCTGGAGACAAGTCCGAGTTGGAGGGTGACAAGATGCCAAAGATGACCCGAGTTCTCCCTGTCAAGTTTGCCTCTGTCACTTGTCATGGAGATATTCACATACAGTCACTGGTTTCAAACGAGACTTGTGTTTTGCTTTGAAAATGTTTGCTATAATTTCAATCAGATCTACTCTGTTCTGACGCCTAGAGATTCCGATTTCGCCCTCCCCAGGACTACTCTCACTCTCGCCTTTTCCCGCCCCCATCCCATCCTGTTCGTTCATTGATTCAACCCAGAGGCTCCCATCCTGGAGAGTCTAGAAACTCCGATACCCCATGCACCAACGCTCCTTTGAATGGTCTAATAACCCGTGATGCAACACAAATCCTTTTCCCATGAATCCCGAGACACCCACCTGGGCCATCCCCCAGCGCATCCCATCCCAGCCAAGAAAAATGACATGAAAAAAATTGTGCGAAAGAAAAAAAATGTTCAGAAAACCTCTCCTGCAAGTGAGACCGCTTTTCCTCTAGCACCGAGTCCAGGCCAAGAAGCCAATGGACGAGTCTCTTGGTGAGACTGCAGACAGAGCCACCCACACACATTCTTCTCCCTTGCAGGAGTCCAATCCAACAAGAGCTCCATCCCAAATATCAACAATTAAAAGAATAATAGACATGTCTCTCCTTTTGTACAGAAAAGGCCAAGAAAAGTGCAAGGAAATGTGAAAGAAAAATGAGAAAAATGATTGGTATCAAAGCCGCAAAAAGGGAAAGGCTTAATCTGTGGGATAATACCCCCTGCATCAATCAATATCTTCAGACAACCAACCGAGAAAGCAAAACTTCAACCCCCGACCCAAGTTGGTCTCTTTTCGAGGCCTTTCCTTTTGACTCCGTTTGAAACACCTGTCGTTTTAAAGTTTTTTTGATGTCGAATAAAAAAATCGCTGTTTTGCCTCCCTTGTTGGTTCTGTTGTAGTTTTCGTCAAATGAATCGCGTAATGCTGTCAAGTCGTCCAAGCTGCATCATTGTCGTTTTTATGTCTTTTTTGTACTTTGTTTGTTCTGTCGTGTCCCTCAGTACATGCGCTCGTTGAAGCCCATCTCGCGCGCATGCTCTTCCTCATACAACATGCCGTTGTTGTTGGGTGGTTGGACGTGGTGGTGTCCTCCCTGCATGTCGTACATCTCGTAGCTCCCAGCGTGAGACTCGCGAGGCATGTTGTTGATGATGTTTGGGTGCCCGCGGCTCATGCTGTAGGCTGCAAGGCTGCCAGGGTGAGACAGCCCATGAGGCTGGTGAGGAGAGGGAATCTGCTGGGTAGGAGGGATCTGAGGAAGAGGGTACTGAGGTGTGACTGTGTTGAGGTTGGTGGGAGGGGACTGGGAAGGCTTCGTCTTGCGCTCAGCGACGGTGCGAGCCTTTCCACGGCCCTTGATACCCTTGTTGCTGTTCTTGTAGTGGGTGGCAAAGTAGTCAAAGAGCTCACGCTCGGCCTCGGGGACCTCCTCTCCAGAGTTGAGCATGTGAGCGAACCTCACGGTGAGCATCTTCAACGTCTTCTTGTGAAAGTTGTTCTGGTGAGTCTGTAGTGAGAGGCATTAGTATCGACCATGTTCCACAAGAGCAGCGAGGTCGCTCACCTTCATGTTGCCAAGTTGAGAGAACGTCTTGTTGCAGTCATCCAGGCGGCAGATGAAGGGCTTGAGACCTTGGTGAGTCTGCTCGTGCGCTCGAACATTGCCACGCTGGGCAAACTTGCGACCGCACTTGCCACAGGAGTAGGGTCGCTCGCCAGTGTGGCGGCGCATATGGGTCTTGAGGTTGCCCAGTTGCGAGAAGGTGAGCTTGCATCCAGGGAATTCGCAGGTCTGGGTGTCTTGGTTAGTCCTGTACCTTGTTGCACAAGTATGGTTCAGACTTACATAGGGCTTGTCACCGGTGTGTGTGCGACGGTGGATGTCAAGATGGGTCTTCTGGGTGAAGCTCTTCTTGCAGCTGGGGCCGTTGCAAACGTATCGCTTCTTGGATGTCTTGGAATCCGCAGGGGCTGGGCTGCCGTTGTTCTCGAGGCTAGCCTCCGAGACAGGCGACATGCCTGGGGTGAGTGGCTGTTGCACGGCATCCAGCTCCTTCTCTCCCTTGCGTTGAATGGCCTTCATCAACTCGTCCACCTCGGTCTCAAAGTTGACCTGATCTTCGGGGTTGATGGTCTCGTTGGAGGTGATGGTCTTGGAGCAGAGTGTTGGGACATTGGTCGAAGACCGAGCAGTGGATGCCTGGGAGTCGCTTCGGGCAGGAGAGGGCGCTTGCTCAACGTATGAGTACTTGGTACCCCGGTGGTAGGAGGGAACTCGTCCGTTGTCGCTGTCGGGTCCCATGGGGCGACGGTCGTGGTATTCCACCTTGAAGGGAGGGGAGTGATGGGGAGGAGTAGGCGGGCCCTGGTAGCCGCTGAACTGGTAAGGGTTGTGCGCCTGGTAGTGAGTCTGGGTGATGCTGTTCATCTGGGCCGAGCTGTACGAGTTAGGCACCATGTAGGGAGCCATGATGGGTCGCTGGAGAGGGGCAGTGGTTGCGGTCCGAGAGTCAAAGGGGAGCATAGATGGGGACTCCATCATGGTGTACTCTCCAGAGAGTTGCTGGGGCCAACGTCCCCAGTTGGGGTTGGCCGTGGGTTGAGCTGCGAGAGCCAGTTTGCCGGATAAGTCAGTCTCGCCTCGATAGCAAGACCGACAAGTTGAGATGTCGAATTGGTTCCCAGAGGGAGACACAGAACGGTGATGCTGTGTTGTTGGATGAAGCCTTTGGTTGCTGACGAGATGGAATAGTTGTCAAGTGCCGATGTGCGACCAAATGTTGAACAAGTTGTAACCAAAGCAAAGAGTAGAAGAGATGTATGTATATGTGAGAGCAGAGCAGAAAGGTGATGGCGTAGTAAAGAATCTTTGGCAGTGGTTGAGGAGGAAGTCGTGAATGAAACGGGATCGACTGGATGTTTAAGAAGTCTGGAGGAGAGACACAAGTACATATATTCCATGGGAGTGCAAAGGCACTGATTTGCGACAAGGGTCAAATCTCTTGGAGCCAATCGAGCGGTAAAGCTCGGAGATCCTCTCCAAGGCGGGTCTGTAGAGTCTAGTACCTCTGCGACCAGGCTCCGGGATGTAAGAGAAAGGTGATCCAAGTCTCGTCATAATACTGGCCTGGGTAGTCGACTGTAAGCTCCAAAAACCCCCCACTGGGCAACACCTACCTAGCAGCGGGCGTGGGTCAGGGGGTGGGCTGGGAGGTCGGCCTAGTCAGGACGGCAAAGCCAGGGTCAACATGGAGTTTCTGGGTCGCTGCAAGTTGATCAAAAGGAGGGGGTGAGAATGGATGTCACCAAGAGGCTTGGCTTGGAGAAAGAGGACAGGCTGACCCATGTCTAGCTCCTCTGTCGAGACTGGGCCGCGAGAAGCTGTTTTCTGTCTTTTTTGATAGTGAGTCTGGCGACTTCATAGCCGCAGATGAGACATTGGTTAGGAAATCTCGGCAGGGGGCCTCCCCGGAAAGTCCCTCGTGAGTGCTGAATTGACCTCTCTCTTCTCTCAATGTCCAGCTTCTGCTCAGTTGAAGCGATTCTGGCGGCCGCCTGGCTGGAGAGTGCAAGACATCAGCAGCAGAGCCAGTTCTGCGAGTCATTCATGTTCTGCGAATTAGAATGAACCAAATGCTCCCCAGTTGTGTGCTTTTGCCGCGCTGACAGCGCAGAGCCCTTCTAAAACAGCATGTCTAGAGGTGCTTTGTTTTCCATCTCAAAGATGAAGTCAAGTTTAGGGACGTGGGTGTGGCATTGAGACGCGGGATCTTGACAAGGGTCTTGAGACGCTAAAAAAGGCGCCGGTGCTGGGGGAGCTCGAAGCTTGGGCGATGGTGGAGGGGGGGTGTGGCCTCAAGGGCAGTCACGGACAATGAGTTTCCAGGGCCATCCCTGGACCTGGGATGCAATCTCGAAATTTTCTTCCCTCTCCATCAAGGCCTCGCCCAGCCCGGACTGTGCCGGTGTTGTGCTTGAGCTTCAGCACCCGGCTGCTGGTGCCGGTTGTTGGCTTCGGCATACGTTGGCAGCTGCCTCCGTATCGTATCAATGGATGGCTACGGCCGTCGGTCCAGGTCGAGAGTCCGTTTTGTATGTCTCGGCCAGAGGCGCGTATGAAAGGTGTCTCGCTCCTGTTCGGCGCTGATATGAACCACAGAGCAACACACAGTCGCGGCAGGCGTCTCACTTGTATTGCTTGCCTCAATCAGTCATCAATCAATGCCATTGACGGCAGCTGCTTCGGAAATCGCCTCCGCCGCAAGGCCTGGTGGAGGATCCGCTGGACGGCTCCGTGTTCTCGAGCCTGGTTGACCTCCGTCGCCTACAACATGACGGCGGCTTCCGCTGTGGACAGCCCCTGCTGGCGGTGCGGGCCCGATGATCCCGTCGCCCGGCGTCGAGCAAGTTCTGGTCCGGCACCGTTTTGGACTGCCAGAGCCGTTGTGCTAACTGTGCTGCTGTGCTATGCGGACTTGTTCAGGGGCAGGAGGAGCTGGATCTCGCGCTATGGGTGTCTCTTCTGAGGCCACCAGACGCCGAATCCCTTGCGTATACCTACGCCGCACGACCGCCTCACTCAGCCTCTGTCGGGCGGTGGATCGTCGTGGAGTCGACTCCATCCTCGTCGTGAGGCGTCGTCCGTTGTGTGCTTGGAGAGGAGGGCAAGACTTGAGACACGATGGCAAAGTCACCGCGGCCGCTGGAAGCGCCTCTGTGGAAGCCCCCTGACTCCTGTTTGACTGCTGAGGAGCGACGCTAGATGAGTTCGTGCTGAGCTGGCTCCTCGGGAGGGACGCAAACACAACGGTCAAGCGTTGAACCAACGTTGGCTCCGCAGCACTAGAGGCTGGAGGCTTGGAGTCGTCGTTATAAGACAAGTCAAGACAAACCGGCAGAGTCGGACGTTGTAAAAGCTGGCCCTAGGCTCGGTCTTGGGGCCAATGGCGTTGAAATCCCTTGGCCTTGTAAACGTTGGGTTGGTTCATGTTTGAAGCGGGATGGATGTAGGCAGTGTGGTGTAAACGGTGCCCCATTGCATCCACCGTTCGCGGCTTCCATCCAGCCTCTGCGCCGCCCTACTGCGTAACTGCCTACCTGCTATGGGAGCGACTCCCACAAGGCACCTGCCTCTCCTCTCCCGCGTCGAGCAAAACTTACCCTGTATTCGGTTTAGCTCTTTTGTCTCGTTGCTCCTTCCCTCATCCTTGGGCTGAACTGAGGAGTTTCCAACTGGGCTAGGTCATCGACAATCAGTACAACCCCTGGCTCCCTCAAAGCCGTCGTCGATTCTTAAGAGAAACAAACATTGCCAAACATCGCCTGTTGGAAAGCGGCTGAGATTCGTTGCCATGCCCATCCCAGCATGAACAAGCAAGAGTCCAAGAGTCGCCTGAGAACCCTTGACCGGCTGCGGTGCGCGTGGCCATTCTTCTCTCGCCCGTTCAATATCCGGCGCCAGCTCCTGTCCGTTGCGTCTTTGAAATTGCCCTTTATCGTCCTGCGACTCTCATATGGCTTTGAGCAGCAGGCCTCTTGATCCAACAAGTTGTTGTGTGAATGCGCCTCTCAGGTCGACCAGGGTAGGGGCGTGGCTTAGCCACAGGGCGTGTCATCCCCATGTCCCTCTTCCGAGTGCTCTTAGACGACAGACAGCTTTTGGCCAGCTTGGGAGGGCCAGCGACAAGGGGTATTCCGATTGCGTTCACGGCCCACGAGCTAGGATCATGCATCTCCGATTTGTTCAATCACAGATTCAAGATGCCTTTCTTGTGCACTGAGACGCGGGCCAATCCCCAAGCATATTCATGCATCCCAAGAGAGCACGACAATATGCACGCGATGCCGCCCACCGGTTCCCAGCATACGGTACCTGACTGGCAGGGCAAGGCTTCTCTCTGGAAAAGATAGCATCCTCACAAGACGATAAAAGTCATCGGGCACGTCACGTCTTGCAGACCATGCCAACCCTCCTCATCCTGGCAGCTTCCTAGGATGATGCCGCGACACAGTTCGGCACTCGACGGTCGAGTCGAGTCGAGTCATCGGCTCTAGAATTCTCGCTGAACCAGGTGAGCATGGCTATGGCTGTCTTCAGGGTCCCAGTTGCTGTTGCTGAGCCTCTGCCAACTTGATTGAGACACTGGGCGGCCCGGTGCAAGACAGCCGACGGTCTCGAGGACCGGAAAGAACATCCTCCTCAGACTGAACCCTGAACGGGTCAAGGCGGCACAGTTCTTGTGGCGGAGGTGGAAACCCCGTGTGCTCAGGAGGTCGGCGGACGGCGGGATGCGGATGTGTGCACGGAGGCCGATTCTACCAGCCAGCAGCTTCTCTTCTCTTTCTCGAATGGTGTCTCGACCACCACCGAGTCCGGCAAAGCTCGCCTGGTTGAGCGAAACCCCCACAGTATTGTCCTAACATCCCGCTTTTACTTCTCAGATTTCCCTTGATACAGACCATCTTCCCGGGTCGAGCTAAGTTGGCCATGACTAGCCGCGGCGCAACCAACTACGTACTGGATTATGGCATTTGCTCCATGTGACCGGGATAACGGGCGCCAAGACCATGTCCAGAGCTGTTTCTGATGGTCGTTTTGAGATGCGAATGGTCATGTCCCTTGTCTCGCGGACCTGACAGACCCCGCTTGCTCTCCTCTTGCGAATGGAGTCCACGACACCAGACTGCCGCTCAACGCGCCGTTCCGAGAGATTTTCACAGCTTCTCAACGGTCGGCCTTGTGACGCCGCGTGTGGCGTTCGGGTTTGGGCCACCGGGCATTATCGGGTAATGGACGACCCATTTCATTACCTGAACGGAGTCACTCCAACGGTTCAAGCTACGGTGGTTTCGCAGCCCTCCATAAGTAAAGTTCATCCATCTCCAGCACATCTCCCCGCCAAGTCTTGTTTTCTCGTCGATTTTGGAATCTGTCACATTTCGCCTTGTGTCGTGATGGGAGCAGACAGAACCAAGGCTCATAGCGGAACCCGAAAAGCGTCGGGCCCCGGTCTGGGTCACCCTGGTCTCAGGCTTCCAGCATCACTACGATATCACGGGACACGGTTTCATGGACGGATGACGAACTTGCATATCAATTTCATAACGGTGTCCGAGCGGGGACGGTGTTGTTTTCTCGGCCGATGGCAAGTGAGGAAACATGGACTTCTAGCCAGACACCCCAGCTCGGTCTCGTTCTAGGTGCGGGAGGGAGGGGTGTCTCTGGGATCTATTTCGGGATAATCCCACCCTCATTCTCAAATTGTCCCTAAGCAAAAGTGATACATCATCTCAACATCCCAAACCTGGATCCAGGCGACGATTTCCACCTCTGAGGGAGCCATTGGCAGTCCTGGATCTCGCCGCATCAAAATCTCGATTGTGCTGGATATCGAAGGGGTGGTGGGGACCCAAAGTCAGAGGTCATGGAAGGAAATGAGAGGAAACGAGAGAGGGCACGAGGGATCCCACGGTGCCCAACGCAGGCGCTTCTGGCGGGACTGGATGAGGCATGAATTGCCGAATAGCTCACCTGGCTCGTGGGGTTCTCACCCATCACCACCGCCAGGCATAGAGTTATTACCTGTGTTATTACAGAGGCGTGGGCAGGGCGAGCTCGAGAGTCGCAAGACGACGCTCGCTTGATCTGTCACAAATGGTGGGGTAGAGCAGCGGCCCTTGGTCACATGTGCAGTCGCTCTTCAGCCCTGGCCCTGCTTTTCTTGGTGAGAGCCATCCCGATCTAGGATGCAGCTCTCCAGATGGACAATCGAGAGAGACCTGGGGGGGGGGGAAGTTCTTGATCGATCTGCGTTCCCCTCGAGGCGACGTTTGATGGTGAGGCGAGATCAACCTTGGTGCTCAGGATTGACCCCCAATTCCACTGTTAGGGGGTTGGACAGTTCTCTCACTAGGATACATGAGTTGGAGGGCGACCCAGTACCATGGTAAGGACTAGAGGCAGACTGCAGGCGGCTTCAAACTCACGGACAATAGCAGGGTGCCTGAGGGCCGGTGCTCCCAACTAACCAGCAAGCATTTACCAACACGCGCAAGCTTGAGCCAGGAAGGGATACTGTCGGATCAAAGCGGCGACGCCTCTTGAGCCGGCAAGTGTCACAGAGTCAACAAGGCGCCTGTCAAAGGCATTTCATCGTCACCAAGGCGCGGCTCATTGCCGCTGCCGCTGCCAAATGCAGCGCCCGTGCCAGGGAGAGTACCATGCTGATGACGCGGAGGTGCTCCAACGCTGAGGATCAGGACTTCAACCTGAATCTTCGGCACCGGCTAGGGGAGTACGTAGCCGGGGACTTGATCTCTCACGACAACAGCCATAAGAGGCGATGCGTGGACGTGGCCTACGGGGGATGTCACCTCAAGACCCTCTCGGCGTGGACGAAATGTGATAAAGGCGTCTCAGTTGTGATTGCCTTAGTTGGGGAAACGAGGAAGACAGCCCTTGAAACCGACTGGGGCCAGCAAGGGGTGTTTGCAAGGGCAAGGCCAGGGCCTGACAGGGGCGGTAATGACAAAGCGGGGGTCAAGGCCGAGCCGGTTAGACGCCCTCCGTCTTTGACTGCCGCGAATCTTGAATGCGACTCTGCGTGCTGGGCGGGAAAGCTGGAGGTGGTTAGCCTATCAGAGGCTTGCTCTGAACCTGGTCTTGAGGAGTAGTAGGACCACCACTCACACAGGCAACTTGAGACGATAGCGCCTATTCGTCGGCGTCGTGGGATCTTCTCTGTCCCCGTGTGCTTGTCTGACCCAGCCATCATGACCTCCGAGGGTACTGGCATGTCATCAATGACAGGATGGTGGTGGGATAGAACCAACAAGAGCGAGTACGGATTCGTGCACTTGGCGGCAAAGAATGCCCGGTCTATTTTGGATGTTTGCTCTCCAAGACGCGCGCGCAGCCACCAGCCGCAATGCCAAGGGTCCAAGCTTACGAAGGCTCACGATTGGAAGCGGGAATAGGCCCTGGTCGAGTTGGACGGTGCTAAGTTCCAGAGTTCTGGGAGAATGGACGATCCCCCGGCTGATTGGCCGTCCCACTTGCAGGGCAACCAGGCACATGGACCCAAACCCTTGGAAATGAATTGCCATGTTCACCCTCCAGCTTTGACGTTGAAAAACCGGGGGGACTGACGAGGTCTGGAGGAAATCGAGACCGCGATGATGGATTTAGTGCAACCAGGGACCCTCCAGATGTGTCAACCACGATGAATTGCGGAACGGGCAGTTCAGACGCAAACATGGCAAAGAGAGCTCTAGAAACTGGGTGGTAGACAGGGGTGCTGGTTTCCAGGGGTCTCTGTGGGCTCTGGTGGAGGAGGGCTCCGGGGACGAGAGAGCCGAAAACGGGGACGGCGGGGGCCGTCGCTCGTCCCTTCACAAGACAGACTTGCCGGCCGGCGAACGCAGCCCGAGTCGACGGGCGTTTCTTTTTCCTGAACCTTCTCCAGACTCCGCCTTATGCCCGTTATCGTGACAGTGGGCGGTCAATTTTCCGGATCATTCGATCTATACGCATCTCGAGCAGAAAATTTTCCAGCCGGCGACCCTTTTGGTTCCAGTTGTAATCTTGAGACAGGCACATGTGGTTCGGAGCATGGCGCCATGCCGTCTCAGCCCGGATGCAAGCAAGGCTGGTTTGAAGCTTTTCGGACATCAGCCATGCAAGGTACGACGGCTTTGCGCATGCCGCCGCGCAGTCACAGAAACCACGGCTCAAGGGGTCTCGGTTCTCGCAACGGTTTTTGGCCCATACACGCCCTTGCCGGTCACGGATGATGATGCTGCTGCTGCTGCAACTCGTCCACCATCACCACTGTTTCGACATTCCGTTTTATTCTCTGGGGCTGTCACCGGGAATTACATGGCCCCGTCAAACCTCGTGGGTAAAAGACGATGACGATGACAGCCGCACTTCTTTGGGGTAAGAGGCACACAGTCAACACCAACACCCCCGGGGCGGCTGTTGCGGTGCCAAGTGCAGCCGGACATGACCATGATGCCATTTCGAGATTGACTTCTCCCGCAAAAGGCGGATCAATATTATGAAGAGGGCGTGTTGAGCCCGCATCAACGATCCTCTTTCTGAGGTCTTGAAGATTTAAAGATGGCGTATTCGCTAATCTTTGCCATGCTGTTGACAAGGACGTTTATTAAACGTGATGGAGGCGAGCTGAGATGGAGCCTGTGGATGTTTGGGGTGCTCATGACCTTGACCATGATCCCAGAACAGAGCTGGGAGGACGAGACTGACGATAACTCAGCCCTGACGATCCAGGACTGATGGTGCAGGGCAGGAGTCGTCAATCTCAGGACGGGTCGGGCAGATGACGGTTGCGCTACGTGGGCAAGCCAATATTTCCGATGATTTGCATGGCATGGCATGGCATTGCGTTGCCACTGCCTAACTGACTTTCACTCTTGTCATTCATCCGTCGTTTCCGGCTGAGATTGCCATGGAAAATGCGAATACGGCCATAGACAGGCAAGTATGCATGAATGGATGGATATTGACTTGGGCATGGCAGTCGTCTTACTTACACAGATTGCATGCACGTCAAATTTTTTGGTGTATCACGGGTTGGAGAGTTTCGCAGAGCCCCTCAGTGCCATTCACCAATCCCGAGGCAAAGCTTCATCATCAATTCAAACCCGTGACTAACAGCACGGCCGCGTGGGGATAATGCCTAGCAGCAAGTCCCGGGGCCAGGGGCCAATGAGGGGTCGGGACGAGGTTTAAATCCCGACATTTCTCCTCGTCCCTCACGCCCCAGAAAAGACCCTTGTCGACAAAGACCAGGCACACCCACACCCGTCATGCTTGCATGGAGCATCATTAATTGAGTGACGCTCTCTTGCAGAAATGCTGCGGCCTCTGTCCAATAATTATGTCAGCCTTGAAGGACCCCTTGGGTCCCTGCTCTCCCCAACAACCGAGCCTCACCTCGCGCTCTCGCATATTCAATGCACGACGGGACCGAGTGCATCTCCAACACAAGCTCTCTCTCATGGATGCTCGTCTCACCCCACTTTGAAGCTGTTTTTTTCTTCTTCTTCACCTTGGTTTTTCTTCTTTCATCATTCTTCTCCGCCATATCGCTTCTGCTTGTTTCCTTTTCCTGACTCGTGGCATTTATTCTGATCCGATGTTTAGGGCTGCGGGCCGGCGTTCGGCGAGATCTGGGATTCGCTGAGTGGACAACTCCATGGCAAATGTCGTTGTGCCTGGAGGTCCGACGCAGGCACCAAGCACATGCAGGGGAGGGGAATAAAGAAGGAGCAGGAACGCCTACTCGTCGGCTGGCCGTTGGTCTCCATGTCACGATCCCCGGTCCATTATACCCCCCTAGGTAGTTGAGGCGCCAGGCAAGGCTCCATATTGTGACCTTGAGCCATGTGCTCATCTGCCTTGTGCCTGGTCGAGAAGCAAGGAAAAGAGACATGTCAGACGCCGAGAACAATGGAGAAGCAGACGGGCAGGCAGTTTACGAGGCAGACGTCCTCAACAAGCCGGTCAGGGAAACGAGGAGTCCACCACGCGCTGGAGATGAAGAGGGCCAGACCGGGGCGATGGAGCTCCCGTACATGGCAGAAGCAAGAGTCAGACCAGAAACGCGGCGGAGAACGCCAGAGGACGAGAACTGCGAGAATGAGCGTCAACAAGAGTCGGAGGCGGCTTGCTTGACCGTTGAGGACCCCTTGCTCATCGGTTCTTTTTCCTTCTCTTTCTCTTCCATCTTCTTTCCATCCATCCCCTCACCCTGAGACTGACTGACTGACTCTGATCACTCACTTACACTTTGCTCACATGTTCGTCTGGCATGTCTCGGGACCGGAATTAGTGTGACGCCAGGCGGCCAAACTGCCGACGGCGTAGAATCCGTGACACGACCGGTATTCTCTCAACCCTGCTCTCTCTGCTGGATGACTGACACAGGACGAATCGAGAGGCCAGGACGATCCTCCACGAGAACGAAAAGTGCGCCATTTGTCGTGGCCCCTCCCTCAACAGCGTCAAATATGTTTGCTTCTACAGCAAACGTTGAAGAACCAGCCCACCAATGCTCCGTGCTTTCAGCCCCAACCCTCGATTGCTCCCAGCCACAGGTCCTTGGGTCATTGTCAGTGCGGTGACTGTGTGCATACATACATGGTGCGCAAGGGCAGTGGGCAATTGATGGGCCAGGCTGGAATGGGTCGGGGCTGGTGAAAGAGTGTGGATGGACGGAGTTTTCGGGTGTTCTTGGGCCGTTGAACTGGAGCTCCGTTAAAACCTGCTCCGAGGCTTCGGCACAGCGGCGGACAAAGAGCCGGGCCATTTCTAGCGAAAGCTCGGACGGAACCGATGGGCAGAGAATCAATTGGCGCGACACCGTTGAGCGAGGGCTTGGAATGCGGTTCACCGGCGGCCCTCCCCGCGCCCGTGAGGGAGCGTTCGTCCCCAGGAACCGAACCTCTCATCAAGGAATATTTTTCTCTCTCCATTGGCCGTGTGCATTCTGTGCGCTGTGCGCCGCCTCTACGTCTTACCGCACAGGGCGCCGGCTCTGGTGGCTGTCGTCGGCGATAATGCAGGGAGCGTCTGCTGCCCTCAGCGCCGTGCTAGAGCCCAGCCAGCCCAGCGGCCCGGGCAGTCATCCATGGCTTCCATTGAGAACTTTCCCCTCTCCTCTCCGCAGTGCGCGAAGAGCCCTGGGAGCGGGACGGCGGTCGGGATTAATTTGGACCGTCCGGGTGTTTGTTTAGCAGGGTAGCATCGTGAGAAGTCGAGGGCCGCTCTCAGGCCCATGCTCTTCCACCGCTGCGTCGGGACCGAATCGCCCCCAGCGTGGCCCCAGCAGGCAGCTGGCCGAGGTGAGGTCGCCCTGCAATGACGATCTTGGGCCTCACACCTGAGCCTGCACAGCTGTGCGTCCAAGGTAAAGAGGCATAGTGCGATAGCGATTACGCTATCTAGGAGAGTAGTAGCGGAGCATCGGCGATGGCTCAATGGGTTCCATGACATCAATTGGCCGACACGAGATGCCTTGGCCATTACGAGGGAGTTCCATGCCGCGGGTGGCTGGGGACAGAACCAGACCTCGTCAAAGACGGAATGCAAAACGGAGAGATTCCACAGCTCGCGAAACGGTCGGTGCAACTGTAACTGTAACTGCAACCACAAGGTACGGCACTGTAACGCTCTCAACGCGGGGAGACGGGCTGAGCCTAGGGGGAAACTCAGTTCGCTCAGCTACCTGACAAACACAACCTGAACCAACCAACTCTGGTTAAAGTCGACCTAGGCTGGTCTCGAGACGACATTACGACGATGGAAGCAACCCTGGACGTTGCAATCGAAGGATTGACACACCAAGAGCAGTCGGTGTGGTTGAAGAGATGCCAGACCGAATGACGGTCTGCCAACAGCGAAAAATGAGGCCTGCTGTTATCGCATTTCATTACCTTGTTCATTTCACCGTGCATCCATGTGGCCATCGTCTTGGTCATGGCCCAGCTTCCGCCTCATCTTTCTGCTGCAAGTCGCCCTGCCCTCTTTTCGCGTCTCTCGTCCTATCAGCAGAGAGAAGAGCCGAACAACCCTGGCTAGCACAGTCCGAGCAGCTGGTTCTGTTGCGATGTGTCATTCCTGGCGCCCCTCTTGCTGGGTCCCCCCAATCTGAGATCTTCGCTCCGAGATTCCAAAGATGGGCACCAGGTGCAATGTAACCCTACATTGGGTTTTTCTTGCGGCAATTGCGACGCTGCCCATCTCTGTGCCAGTTGAGCCCGATCAAAGTGGGCGGCTTTTGATTCTCAGCGTGGGTTTTAGAGATGACCATCGGGGCAGGTGATTATTTTCTTAGTGGGCTAGGTTGCAGTGGTGCCTTGCATCAATAGCAGAAGCCCTGTTGGACCCCCACACACTTTTCTCTTTCTTTTGGTGTTTATGCCTAGTTGTAGGGTAGCCTTCGGTGTCGCTCAAAAGCAAGGACATGTTTGAATGCTTTCTTTGTATGCTGTCTGAGCGCAGGATCGGATAGATTCTGCAAGGGCACTCGGTTGGGGCGTGGTTCGTCTCAGACGGCGTTGGTCATTGTCTTTTCCGGTTGGTTGTTCACGTCAGTAGTGCTCACCACTGGGTCCTCTTGTTAATGCGGCTTGTTCAAGAGAGAAGAGAGCTTGTCATGATAGCTCGTCATCAGGCCCAGCCAGGCGGGCTTGGGCTTGCTCTAGTTCCACGTCCTGGTCAACGGGTTTACCTCTTCCGGTACGCCGTCGTCTCCCCCCACGACCCCTATTGTCTAGGATAGGATCCTTGTCACGCCTTGTCTTGGGACCAGAGACAACAACATGTCGCAGTTCGTATCTGTGGCTGGTGGCGGCCTTGTGCGATATGTCACCTCTCGTCTTTGCGCACACGCAACACAGCCAACGATGTCATGCTGTTTCTCCTCCTGCCCCTACCCATCTCGCCTCATCCGCCTCCTTTTCCCCCATCCCCGCAGCCTGTGTTTCGTCCCCTTACGTTGATCAATTACTGGTACCGTAATCGGAGATCATTCTCATCACAGAGAGCCACGATACACCACCACCACCACTACCACCCCCTTGCGGCCCACCCTACCGGGTCGAAGAGATTGGCATGGAGATGAGATGGGCTCGAGATGGACAAATAACACGTCGCACAGGGCTACACTCCCCCCCTTCCTTGGTCCTGCACCGTAAACCTTGATTTTTCGAATGGGAAAAGCGTGAGGGGAGCAAACCGAAACGAGGCTAGGCAGGCTCGTCCCCGACTACCGTAATTTGTCTGCGCGGCGCGGCTATTCAGCTGCACTGCATAATGCGGTTCTTAGATGGACATCGGGTTGTTTTCTCTTTTCGCAATTGCAAGGTTTGACATTGTTTTCGTATCTGATTGAAATTAATCTGGAAATTGAAGACAAAATCTCACCCCTTTTTACTCACCTACGTAGTAGCTTTGGAAGATCACCTTTTTTTATTTTATTTAATTTATGGCTACTACGTCTGGCGCGGCGGCGGGCGGGAACGGGCGGCTAACTCTGGGGCCGTGTGGCCGTTCCCGCGCGTGCTTTTGCTTTTTGGTGTCACAGAACGGATGGAGAAACCTTGTGAGTTTTTTTGCGAGCCGTTATTTTGTTGCTTTCTTTTGTACTGCTATTTCGGATTTGCCCCGAGCGTTTTTTTAAACACGCCTAATCTGATCTTCCTTATTTCCCTCATGGGGGGGTAACCCGCCCGCCGGTGGTCGGGAGAAACGGGCACTAAACAAGACTCGACGTGGGATTTGATAGCTTGTGAACGGAAAAAAGAGATGGGGGGATGAAATGGTTGGGAGCGTGGGATAGTGGTTCGCACGGGGGGTTTGATCACGCCTTATTGAGGACACGGGATGCGAGAAGGTCTAGGCTGAGGGAACCCGTTGAGATGGATGAACAGGAGTTCGCAGGGAACTGTGCACTGCACGACCTCGCTTTGCCAAGCCACGACAAGGGAGGAGATGAGAGAGCGTTCATGTCTGGTTCTTCCAATAGCTCATCATTTGAGTTTCAATTCACATGAAGTTTAATTCAGCTGATCAAACAGGGGGTTGAATGCGCCTTGATGCCCAAATCTGCAGAGTATTCCTCCGTATTACGACGTAGTATAGAATAGTTGACCACCACCACCACCACCACCATCGAGATGGCCCCCCATGAACCGTGTGCTTGGGTCGAAATGATGTGTAGCACCCCTTCCCACGCTGCTGGGTCATGTTCCATCCCGCTTCAGGTCAAAGCCAGAGGTATGAGCCGCTTCCCCTCGTTCGTGGGAATATATCCCGCAATCTAGGCTTGCAATCATCCCGTGTGCCCCCCAAGATCCAGCCTCCCTTGAGTGTGCTCGTGAACCCGTGGCGATTTGATCGATAAAGCAAGACAAGAAAAGAAAAGCAAAAAAAAGGGGGGGAAACACGGCTCTGCTAGGCAGCGCCAGCGAACCCAGCAGGATGGGTTGCAGAGTCTGAGCGTGCAGCAAATCCCATGCTGGGGAGGGGCGGGATTATTTGGTTTTTCCTTGGGTAGGATGGAGATTTTCCTCTCCGGCTCCGTGGTAGGTTGCCTCTTTACACACAGACGTCGGCCGGGTTGTTATCCCCGTCCCCTGTGGCGCTGAGAGGCTGGCTGCCACTGAAAAGCCCTGAGCCACGGAGGACCTACGGCGCGGTTCGTCCCTCCAGAGCGGCACGAGGCGCACGGCAGAGGAAGGATGGAGGGCGGACCACGCCGGGGGCCCTTGGGTCTCTGCCTCTCTGGGCGTCGTCTCTTAATCTCCCAGGCCGACGGAGCGGAGAGGGGGAGATCGATCGCTGAGAGGACGACACTACTGTAACCACACAGACCTTTTTTCCACGGCCCGACGAGACGGACGGCTCGCCCACTTGTTCGTTCATTCAATCAGTCGGATCGTTTACCTGCTCGCACGTACTGTACGCACAGGCATTCTGACGTTGTTGCTCAGCTGCTGTGTGCATTACTACACGTACGCGTGCACCAATCTCATCAATAACCAGCCAAGAAATACCCGGTGGGTCGCCCCCAAAGATGATAGATCTCATCGCTCAGACGCGGCGCAGTGTTTCACAGAGAGATCCGTCCATAACTCGTCCGTGCTCCGTTTGAGAGACAAACAGCAGGAGACCATAACCAGCTGAAAAAGAAAAAGAAGAGGTGTGTTCAAACCCCTCCTCCACCATCGACGGGTTGCTGCTGGATCTGGCAGCTGGCCTTGACGGAGCAAGAGGGCTGTCGTGGATGATGCATCTCGAGTGCCATGTCCATCTCATCGGTGCTCAAATCGACTGCGAGATCTCTCTCTAACCCCCTTGCCCCGCATCTCATCGACGATCATGGGTCACCACCAACCAACCAACCCACCACATTCAAGATCCCCCTCTCCGAAAAGAGACGGCAAGACACACACACAATAATGACCTGCCACCGCATGTGATGAGGGAGTGCGTTTGTGAACCTCTCCTCCAACCCACACGTGTCCTCGAAGCAAGCAAGCGAACACACGGCACAAAAAGAAACAACGGAAAATAAAACTGTGTCTTTGATGCACACCATAGCCCACCCAGAGACATGGATGCACCATCTCCTTACCTTTACACCACCACAAACGAAAAGTTCCTCTTGGTCGAATCGCGATTCAAACACCCCAAGTCATGGCTGATTGCCCCCGGTCCATGGATGAAGCGACCCTAGGGGAAAAAGTCAGAGGCCAATGAGGATGTCAAGAAGCCTTCTCGTCTCTTCTCTCTTCCTCGTCAACCGCGAACGGGGGGAACTAATGCTGCTGCTAAATTCTGCTACAGTCACTACTGTTCAGCTCTCTCTCTCTCTATCACTTCTCACATTCTCAGGAGATGCTTGGGATTGAGCAAGGAGGGGCGTATGTCTTTTACTCAAACGAAAGAGAAGAAATAGTCGAGGATCAGGCATGTTGCGATGGTGGCCTCCACGCACGCCTACGATGCGATGACCCGATCCGGATTTTATTCCCATCGGCTCGACATCGACAGCGTGTCAGCCAATGGACCGAGACAGGATGGAAATCCTGAAAAGCCTCATTTTCTGCTTTCCCATGTCGAGGGGGACTATACGCGGTCTTGGCAGGGCGAATGTGCGGCACGGTTTGGGGCAGGCAAGGCGACCATGGGGCGACAAAGGCACAACTCTCACGATAGGACCTCAGCGCTTGACCCAGCTCCATGGTAACGATCCCAGGCAGAGGCGACACGGCGTCAGGGATGATGTGCAGCGCGGCGCAGCGCTCTCTTGTCTCTGTGAGCGCTCATCTTTTCCCCCTCACAGCGGAAGGCGGATTGATATCCCATCCGGCCTTGTCCCAAAGGGTCCAGCCGCTCACCGAAAGGGAACCGGGGGGGTCCCTTTGCAAGATGCGCATCCTGCTTTTTTTGTGAGATGCGACAAGAGTGCGAGGTCATGACGGTGCCGGGCCGCTTCTCGGACATGGGAGGGAGTGCCCGAAAAGCGTCGGTGACTTACCAGCCTACTGCCGACGTCGATGTGATGCAAGATGAAGGTGTTGAGGTCGGGCGACAAGTGCGGGACGCAAGGGGTTGATGGTGCGCCGGGGGGCCGGAATAGGCCATGTGCAGACGGGCAAGCCACGGGAAGGGAAGGGAAGAGAGGAGAAGATGCTGACTCCCGTCGTCTCGGCTTCGGTCACGGATTGAGTTCCTGATGGTCAGTCTCCGTCAGATCTCTTGGTGTGGTCATGGCTATCGTTTGCTTTCTTTTTTGTGTTCCAACGCCTCGGCGGCCGATGGGTGCTGTGGCTTCGCGCCAAACAGAGCCACTGGTGCCTCCCCCCCCAAGAGCGGATGCAAGATTCGATTGTGGAGGTGCGATTTTGGAGCTTGTGGGAGACGTCTGCCCCATCGAGCCAGGGTCTGAGCAGGTGTCGAGGTGACATCGCGTCCACTGAGAGAATGTCGTCCCCGCCCTCTCGAGGGTCACTCGGTCCCCTGCGTCTGCGTCTGCGTCTACGCTGCGTCTGCACCCATCTCTCAGTCTAGTCCAGCCCAGTCCAGTCCAGCCTGGGTAGGCATAGGCGTGCCCCGGGCCGCGCCTCACCTCGACCGACACACACGCCAAGGCTGTGAGTCGCGATAATGCGATATGCGATATCTCCTCTTGTCTCTTTTGAAATCGCATGGTTCTCAAAGTCGTCGATTCTCATGACCCTGGTCTTGTTCCGCCCATCTCGTCGGGATCAGAGGATCATAGGACTGGATTGGCAGCCCAACGTCCTCCTCCTCCTCGCTTGTCCACTCCGGCCTTCCTCTTCCAGCCTCGAGCACCCCGTCAACAGGATCGCAAGGCAAGGTCTTGCGCCCCTGGAATCTCTAGGGGGGAGGGAGTGCCGGCAATGGCCAGGAACCTGAACAACCGTTGTCCTCGCCCGAGCACTCGGGATCCGGGGAGTTATGGCGAGGCAAGGCCGGCCGGTCGACTTTGTGCCTGAGCTATCAGTATTTCGGCTCGTCCCGTCTCTCAATTCGCAAGCTCTGCCTCTTGAGGTCTGGCACGGTGCCCCTTTTGGTCCTGACCGCCCGGTGACAGCATCCTTTGCCGAAAGTCTGTCGGCTATTCTTGGGAATCGGGGAACTGGGACCGTTCAACGTCCTGGTTGATTACTTACTTCTCCTCCCCGGCCCTACCCTCTATGCGAAGAATTGCAACTGTAAGTGATCATGCCCTCTCGCTTGGCCATGCTCCATCATGGATGCTCGGCGCTACCTCACATCGATCGGGAGCGAGCGCCCTCTATCACAAGGCCGTGATGTGATATCCCAGCACATATTCCTCTTGAGGGAACCTGAAGCGCGGATCCAACCATGCTCACGGTGGGACCCTACATCTTTCCTCCTTCAACCTCTGCCGGGTGAGCTACTGGTTAATGCTCGCAGAGTCAGGCCAGGTCATGGCAGGCGAGAATTCCGCCGTGGGACTGGAGCATGGGGACTACGTGCCTTGCTCGTTCTCGTACAGGTACGGCACAGAGGAAGACGCACGACGCTCAACGACATGCATGTCCTTCACTCAACATTGCCGGGATTGCTTGGGCCAAGCGGACAGTTCCAGAGCAGAGAGTCGTCAAAGTCGGTGCTTACCTGCCATGCCGTTTGCGTCATGGATCACATCAACGGCGCAGAAGAGTTTCTCGCCGCCTACGTGCAGCCCTCTGCTTGGGCCTGAGGGCGACCTCTTCAGCTGCCAGCCCCCTTTACTGGCTGGGGTGACCTTGCTGCGGGACTTGAAGACGAGCTCTGCGATAGTTCGCAGCTCTGTGAAGCCGGCGGACAGAAACGTCTTGCTCGGGGAACACGTATAAGCAGAGACGGGGCAAGAGGTTGGGAATATCCATCGTCTCCTCTGCCCAGGCCTGTGCTGTGCGTGTCACTGACGTCCAGCTTAGCAAGGGCACTCGGACCCGAGAGAGGACTTGTCCCGATTTCTCTTCTCTTGTCTACCTCTACATGCGGGCGTGAATGGACTGATTCTCATCATGGCTCAAGAGTCGGGACCTCAAGGGGGCATGTGCGTCCCCGTGCGGCAAGGCCCTGGGGCTAGCAGGCAGCTGAAGCTGGAGGAGGCGGGAATGTGTCAAACCGGGTTCTGGTCTAGAAGAAAAGAGGGGAAGAGGTCCAAGTCGGAGAAAATTTCCACGGCCGTTTTTCAGAGTCCTGGGGTATATGCGGCTGCGATGTGATGCGGATGTAACGGGTTCGTCTGGTGTAGCAGAGAAGAGTGCAAGCGGAGAAGATCGGAAGAGGCTCAGGCAATCTGTGGTGTGACTCTCTGCCAGGCGTCGGGATTTTGAGGGTTCGACGAGAGGGGAGGGGGGGGGTGTTGAGAGTCAAAGAGTCTATAGGCGAATCTGTATCTCAGGGGTTGCTTGTTCTCGGCTGGAGAAGGGGAAAAGCTGGGGTTCTTTTTTTGCAACTGACGTGGTTGATGCGTAATGCTTTGTCTGTAAGTGCTTGGTCATGATGGTGATGGGGCTGAATGAGGGCTTGGACTGAGTAAGCCATGGTGAGTTTTTGAGAAGAGATGAGGTCTTGGGGGTTGTAGAATATGTTGGTGAATGTTTTATATTGTCTAGAAGGGCCAATGGCAAAAAACAACCGAGTTTTGGCTGGTTTTTATTTCTTTGATATCATGAGTTGTGGTGGTCATGATTGTGGATGGGTGGGGCTATAGGGTAGTCGATTGGAGTTTGTTGGAATAGCATCGTGATTCACACTTGGTTATTGGGGTGGTGATTTGGTGTTTGTTTATGTATGTTGTTTATTTGGGAGGTTTTCTGTGTCTAGAATGGGTTCTTTATTATTCATTGGAGCTATTATTGATATCAACTCCCAGCTGACCTTCACCTTTGTTTGGCAAGCTGTGCTTCATCAATCGTGTAACCAACATGACAATGCAAACACGCAAGATTAATTGCCGAAAAGAGACAATAGAAATACCGAAGGTATCACTGGTATCTGAATCACACTCAATAAGCAATACACATCCAAAAGAAAAACACACACTCCCCTGGCTCGAGATGCCTTGAACCATCTACACACCTGTCAATATCCATCATACCACACACCCGGCAGCAGACCAGCAGCACACACAAACCTACCATGTGCACCCTCATCTACCGCAAGTACGACTGCACAAAGTGCCAGCGCCGCGTCCGCGACGACAAGTGGATCGAAGAGTGCGAGCGCGTGAGGGCCGGCCGCAAGGGAACGTGCGAGGCCAGGTTTGAGCACGAGACGAGCTACGTCCCCGCCGACGAGTGCGTCGTCTGCGAGATGGAGAGGAGGAAGAGGGAGGAGGAGGAGGAGAGGCTGGCTGAGAAGGAGGCCATGGAGCAGTCCGGGTGCAGCACCAACTGAGGAGTCAAGGGGGATGAATGAATGATGAGAGATGAGCGTTGTCATCGTCCCGAGAACGTATGGCTCTCCTCGTTACTCAGGACTGTCTATATCTAATGAAGCGACAAACCCATGCCATATTGTACAGACCTCCCAACGCCAGACCGTGAATACCACGCCATGCTGCATCGTCAAACCCACCGCGGCAAGTAATACTTGACATTCTCATACACCAAAAACGTCACCCACGTCGCGGGCATGACCCTCACGACCCCGGGCACCAACCCGCGGTAGAACCCCCTCAGCCCGTCCTCCCTCCAGATCCTCACCACGACGCCCCTGATGCCCCGTCCGAACCTCTCGTCGGCCTCGTAGTTCTGCAGGCGGCTCCGGAGCACCTGGTACGGGTACGTCACGGCGCCGGCGACGAGCTTCGCCGCGCTCGACAGGGCCACCGTCGCCTCGGCCGTCATGGGGTCGTCCCTGGGGATGCCGTGCCTCTCCTCCCGCCGCGCGTAGTACCACCGCTTTGCCGGCTCGTACACGGCGAACTGCACCGCCCCGTGCGACACGCCTATCAGCGAGACGCCCAGTCCTCGATACAGGCCTCGGATGCCCTCGGTGTCGAGGATGGAGCGAGCGCCCGAGATCATGGAAGGGTATGCGCCGTGTGCGCCGCGGTCAGACGACACCATGCGTGTCTTGAGGACCCAGACGGGGTTCGTCAGCGCCGACGTCGATGCGCCGGCCAAGGCGCTCGCGACAAAGTAGTCCCCCGCCGAGGGGTGACCGCCGGGTCGGCCGTGCCAGGCGGCGAGGGCGTGCTCGAAGCGCGACTTGAAGAAGAAGAAGGAGGCCCAGCTGGAAGCGTTCCCGACGAGGTTGGGCGTCAGGCCGCGGTAGAGAGATGCGAGGGGTCTGGGGTTAGACGTCAAGGAGCGGAGGAGCGAGACCGTGGTAGGGCGAACGGCAGAAGACGCAGAGCTGCGGTAGACTGAAGAAGCTTTGTTAGTCGCAAGTGTACATTGAAAGACAGAGAGGGATCATACTTTGCATGCGAGTCTTGACAATGTCGAGAGGATGCACTACCAAGGTCGCGACGGTGCCGGCGCTGAGGCCGGCGATGGACTCGACGGCCGCGGGGGAGAGACCCGCATGGTTGAAGTCGGGCATATAGTAGGGGAACAGGTTAATCTATGAGAAACTGTCACATTTTATGAGAAACATCAAGAGAGAGAGATCGCTGCTGTTGTTGAAGATTGCAAGTTTTCGATACTAGATGTGGTTGACATAATCTTTTTTTTTTCTACGGTCCGGAGCGGAGCTGTGCCGACGTCACAAGCGCCTTGTTTCGGCTTCATGACTTGAGACGCCGATTCACGAGAGAGCGTATACATGAATAATTAAGAGTGGTTTTTTTTCCTTGTCTCTTCTCGTCTTGGACTTGTCGAGTCCAGCATGATACATGGATTTCGTTTCGTACAATCAGCCCCTCCCCATGCGTCGGATTTCCCGGCCATCGATTATACACGACATGACCCTCAACGCCCGTGAATGCTGGTGGTTTGCTGCTCTGGATCCTCCCCTCATTTGGAAAACAAGATAATGTACATTGCAAGGTTTGCTTCTGGTGTTTGCTCTGCGCTTAGGAGAGGGGGGAGAGGAGGCTGGTCGGGAAATGTTAGTGGGATATTCAGATATCAACGGCTCGTGGGGGGGTTTGAGCGTACCGGATGACCGAGGGTCGAGGCTCGCTGCGGGTGTAGCCTGTGAAAGTGAATTAGTCTTGTCGTCGAGATGAATGCGGTTCGTTATTCGAGCGTCTTCGTACCGAGGTAGAGGATCAGAGGGAGGTAGCCACTGGACAAGTTAGAACATTTGCAAGATATACCGGGAGGATTCAACTTACTAGTGGATGGCGACGCGAGAAACGTCAATGAGCTTGGCAATGCGCTCCTGCACAGATTCCATCAGCCATGTCCTCCATGACTATATTCTCGAGCTATCGCATCGCATACCTTGGACTCTTCGGAGAGGGCAAACATTTTGAAAAGCGGACTCTAGTTGACTTCAAAAGAATAGAAAGCGGACGACGAGACAAATCCTCAATGGGCGCGGGAAATCGTTAAAAAGACGCTCGAGGCTGATGATCGCAAAGCGGCGGGCGTTGATTGACGTCTTCCCCCAAAAATTTCGGCCGGGACGTGGAAAAATGTTCCACCTCCGTCCGAACTGCGGGCCAACTTCGGCAAGCCGCATGTTGGAACCTTGTCTCATTTGTGGCTTGTACACTTGTGGCGGTGACAAGGCTGGCCAAAATTTCCCCAGAGGGAAAGCTAAGCTCCAGGATCAAAGGTGACACCAGGCTTCACCATCATCATCAAAAACTCTGGATTTTCTTGCTTTCGCGCTCTTTTATCCAGGGATCTCACGAATCGCGAGGGAGTGACCTCCTCTTTACAAACCGTCATCATGGCGCAAAACAGGCATTGGTAGGTACTTCCTCAGTCGCAAGGCTTGACACTTGAAAGCTAACACGCGCTCCAGGGAGCAGGATAAGGAGGCGACCGTCTACATCGGCAACATTGACGAGCGAGCCACGTCGGCCATGGTGTACGAGATCATGCTCCAGATGGGACCCATCCACAACATCCACATGCCGCGGGACCGCGTCACCCAGACGCACCAGGGCTTCGGCTTCGTCGAGTTCCGCACGCCCACCGACGCAGAGTACGCGGCCAACGTCATGAACGGCGTCAAGCTCTACGGGAAGTCGCTGCGCGTCAACAAGGCGAGCGCCGACAAGCAGCGCGCCGCAGAGGTCGGCGCCGAGCTGTTCGTCGGAAACCTGGACCCCATGGTGGACGAGAAGATCCTCTACGACACCTTCAGTCGCTTCGGCCCGCTGCTGAGCCTGCCCAAGGTCGCGAGGGAGGAGTCGGGCGCCAGCAAGGGGTTCGGCTTCGTCAGCTTTGCCGACTTTGAGAGCAGCGACGCTGCCATTTCCAACCTGCACGGCCAGTACATCCTGAGCAAGGAGGTGTCGGTGCAGTACGCCTTCAAGAAGGACGGCAAGGGAGAGAGGCACGGTGACGAGGCCGAGCGAGAGCTGGCCGCCCAGGCCAAGAAGCGCAACATCGTCCCCGAAGCCCAGCCCGTTCCTCAAGCGTTCCTTCAGCCGCCGCCCGCCGCAGCTCCCGCGCCTCCGGCCGGCTTCGATCCGACTTCGATGGGTAGGATGCCGCCCATGGGTGCTCCTCCACAAGGCATGCCCGGTGGCTTTGCTCCTCCGCAGCGCGGTCCATCACCGTATAACGCCGGTGGTCTTCCCCCTCCTGGAGCTCCTCCCCGCGGCTCGGGGCCTCTACCCCCTGCGCCGTCTGGCCTACCTGCCCGTCCGCCTCAATCACAAGCCGGATTCACCAACCCGGCCGACTTCCACCCGGGGAGCTTCCGACCTCCCTCAGGATCCCCCGCGCCGCCCCAAGGATACCCGGCCGCCCCCCCTCCCGGTTTTCAGCCTCCTCCACAAGGTGCCCCTAGTGCTCCAGGTGCTCCTCCTCCAGGCTTCATGCCTCCCCCTGGCTTCCAGCCGCCTCCTGGATTCCGTCGGTGAACACACTCCTCCTCATAAACATCACAAGGACTCTCCATTGCATAATATTCTCTCATCTGAGCTTTAAAGACTCGACCGAGTCGTAGACTCCATTGACTAGACCGTTGTTACGGTCAAACAAGCGACCTCGCGCGTCCTACATCTAATTACCCCTTAAACCACCAAAGGAAGAGACCATGGGACGTATACATGGTCAGGTATCGTACAGACCTTGAAAAAACCCCTCCCCCGAATTGGTATACAAATCATCAAAATGAATTCCTTCCTCTCTTTAAAAAATGCGGCCAAATACCATGCTCCAACGCCGGGTTTTGAACCAACCAACCTCCTCTTCTTAACCCCCTGTTCAGCAACGCCCTGAAAATGCCTGCCCTGCCTCCATCCTCGCCTTTTCCCATTCTCGAGCCGCCTCCTCGTGCTGGCCCTGGACCTCGTACGACTGTGCGAGCATGCCGTCCGTGACACTTTGCCATAGGACGTTGCCGCTGCGATGCGCCTGCTTGGCTGCCGCCAGCGCGCTCTTTAGAGCCTGCTCGCCGATGACGTTCTCGAACAGCCGGTTTCGCATGATGGCAAGCGTTACGGCGGCGCCCAGGACATTGTTAGTGGACCTGGACCCGCCCATGGCGGCTTGGATGTGTTGCTTCTGTTGGTTGAGCTGTTGTGGGGGATCCGTGGTGATGGCAGCCATGACATTGTGCCAAGCTGTGCGCAGATCGACGTTGTGATGGCTCGAGCAAAGGGGCTGCAGCTGCTCCATCAAGTCAAGGGTCTCTTGGTCATCCCGCTGCGAGGGGTGCTGCATAATCCAGAGCCTGTTGAGGCCTGCAAGCATGGCTAGCTCTCGATGCGCCGCCTTGACGCCGGTGCCGCGCTGGGCAATGTCGAACGAAGGAGCTCGGAAGATGTCGAGGGCGGTCTGGAGGTCCCCTGTGCCCTGGTGATAGACGCCGGATAGATAGATGGCTAGCAGCCTCAGGATGCCCTGCGTAGATGGCGTAATAAGAGTCTCGAGCTTGACGATGAACTGCTTCACCTTGTCCCATTGGCAGTGACTGGCTGTGAACAGACCGAGCAAGATGTTGAGGTATGCCTGAGCCTCCATGCGCCACTCGCGTTGCTGAATGGCCTCCTGTAGTGAAACAGAAGGGCCGTAGCGAATCCCAGCAGTCGTGTTGTCCCCTGTCGAAGTTAGTGATGGCTCATTGCTCTCGGCATTAATGGTACCTACAGGAATCAAGAATCTTCAGGCCCTCTCGCCAGAAATCGGAGGCGGGTCGACGGACGTGTTGAGATTGAGACGTCTTGTGCAAGTTTGCCAAACCGCTAAAGGTGAAACTGGATCCTAGTTAGTATAAGCAAGCAAGATTGTCTAGAGATCAACTTACACAAGAGAAGTCAGCTCAATCTTGGTCATAAACGACATGACCAAGTAGTCTACAGGCCCAGCATCTCCATCTCCGTGACGGATAATGGCGGCTGTATCGCTACTGATGGTGTGGGCTGTCGAGGGCTGCTTCTTGACGGGGATGAGAAAGTCCGACTTCACGTTATGCCAGTCGCCACACTCGTCGAGTCGATTCTGTACCGCCCGCATCTTCTGTGTCGTCACATCTGAGCTCTGATGATTGATGCTCGAGGCGAGGTCGAGGAGCAACATGAGCATATCGAGCTGCATGATGTGAACCGACGGGTCGAACTGGAACTTGGCCGCCTGGGCGATGCACTGCTGCACCTTTTCCACGTTGCCGTCTTTGGACGCCTTGAGGAGGGTGAGTCCTTCGAGGAGCGAAGCAAAGGTACTAATGGCATTGTCACCGCGTGAGTTGGCCAGGACTTGAATGGAGCGGATGTTTTCGAGGGCGCTGGCGTCCGCGGTCTGGCCGACTTCCATGTAGAACGAAGCCTTCAGTAGCCTAAATGCGTACGCCCAGTGTACGTGTTTGTACCTGCAGCACCCTTTTAGCATGAAACATCTGGGAAATGTGTGGTCATCTGAGACAACTCACGTCTCGCAGTCAGCGATATGGCGGTCGACGGCGGTCAGGGCAGCCTTATGGGTTCGCTGGAACAGTAGTTTCAACTGGATATACTGCATGCAATACTTGAGATCAGACATGCGATGCTGTCACATCAGTTAGTTAGTCGTGTCGAGTTGGGACGTTGAAGCTGCGGCTGCACTCACCTTGTCACACAGTGAGATACCCTTGGCAAGCGCTGTCTCAGCCTCCATCAAATTCTCCGTCTCTTCTAATAGTACAGCGGCGTATCGTAGCCGCATCCTTGCCTCCTGACGGGCGGATAGCCGACCGCCCTGTAATGACGCCTCCAAACATGCCAGGCCCGTGGATATTAGTTTCTGGTACTCCTCTACGTGGGTATCATTCAGAGACATGGCGACATCGTGGACGGAAGCGCGAGCCTTGTCGAAGCACTCCTCGGCCACCGCCACCATGATGTTGTCAGTGCCCGGTGGCCGGGCCTTTGGTGTGATGGCCGGTGACCTCTTGGTGAGGCTCGGAGAGCGCGCAGTCAGAGCCGGGGAGTTGCCAACGGACGAAAGAGGACTGGGCTTTATTCGCGGCGTGGCAGCGCCAGGCCTTTGGTGTGATTGAGGTTGTTGTTGAGGTGGGGGGAGATGTTGAGATTGTGGACTTCCCAGCATCACCTCCATGGGTGTCACAGTGATGGTGTCCTGTTGCGGCGGCTGAACTTTGGGGGTATCATGCCTTGAAGAGCTCTGCGGGTTTCCCATCGTGACTGGAGGGAGAGATGGGGGTAGTTGTTGAATATCTTGCAAATTCACATAGTGCATCTGCTGTGGCTCAGGTTGGGGAGGTTGGTGATGCTGCACAGGCTCAGGAGTAGGCTCAGGAGCCACGTCCTGGATAGGTCGCTGGGTAGCTTGTTGTGGCTGTTGCTGTTGCTGCTGAAAGGACTGGGGTGGTGGCTGTTGAACGGGTTGTTGTCGCTGCTGCTGGATTTGTGGCTGGGATTGTTTCCGAACAGGTTGCGGCGACGGCTGGGGGACAGATATCTGAGCCTGTTGCTGGGCATGGGTTTGTCGCTGTTGATGCTGATATTGCTGGTGTTGGTGCTGTTGTTGTTGTTGTTGTTGTTGCAGATGCTGCTGCTGCGAGTACTGCTGGGTCTGCTGCTGGGGCTGCGGTAATCGATATCCTTGGCTCTGGGGAATTGATGGTGTCCTCTGCCGTGGTGAAGGAGCCTGGGTCTGCTGCTGAAAGCGTTGCTGCTGCGGTGAAGCGACGGGCCGTTGATACATCTGCTGATGATGCGGCTGCTGAAATTGCTGCTGGAACATCATGCCCTGGCCCCCAGGTGACTGCTGCTGTTGCTGCTGCCAAACATTGGGCGGAGGGACATACTGCGCGGCAGCTGCTTGCATCTGATGCCCTCCAAATGCCTGGTTGTTGGTCTCATATCCCTGATACGCCGCCGTGGGCATCCCCCCAAACTGCGCCATCTGCTGCTGAGCGTGTGTCGGCATATATGGCTGCTGCCCCTGCTGCTGTTGCTGAGGCATCGAGTAGAACTGTTGCTGCTGTTGCTGGGGGCTCGAAAACTGTTGATATCCGCCGCCGCCGCCGCCGCCGACGTATGACGGAGATGAATTCATGCCCGGCGTTGGCAGCGGCTGCTGCTGGCCCTGCTGGCCCTGACCGTGATAGGGCCTGTAGCTCATGGCCTCTCGCTCTCCGTGATGCAGTTTCGTCCTCGTCTCTCAGCATCCGATATATGTCTCGTCGTCGCGGGGCGCAGGCCGGCGCGATTCTGCTTCATGGCATGGCGCTTCTCTCGCTCCTGCTTCCTCTCTGCTCCTTCGGGCTCCCACTCCCGCTCCCGGTTTCTCGTGCGTGTGTGCGTCGCCTCGATTCGTCGGACCGTGTCGGCTTGCGATTCGCGACTCGATTTCGTTCGATCTCTCGGCCTCGTGTCTCGTCGACTTTGAATGTGGTTGGTTTTTGGGCGTGAAGGACGGGAAACACGAGTGCGACGGGTGGGATCCCATCGTGTCGCGGGGCATCCTGATTGGCCGGATTTCAATGGCAGCTGGGGAGACTATTTTAGACTATGCATAGGTACGGACTTGAGTTGTAACCTCAGCCCTCAACATCAGGTCCCTTCTATGCATCTGCATCACAATAAAGGCAAATGCAAACTCCCATTTTATCATCCCAAATTCACATCAAATCTCATTGTATAGGTGCTCAAACATTGGCGGAAGGATACATTGTTATTATGCGTCAAACATGTTACTTTTCATCAAGAACCGAACCCCCAAATGCAAACAAAACCAACGAAATCAAGGCCCATGCTCGTTTCTATACAATCTCGAAAATCTTCGAGATATTCGATAACGTCCCCAGCGCCAGGGCATGCAACATCCCCATCGGGTATTAGAATAAAACACAAGAAAAGAAACGCGCAAACTCCACCAATGTCTTGCTTGCTCATCCATCATAAGCATGTTTCCATCCAGAGCACGCTTAACCCATGCAGACCCATTCAGCGAATACACACCACCGTGCTGTGCGATCTGCCAGCACGAGGCCTCTCCATACACCCTTCTCTGAACACTTGATGATTGTCTCCCAGGTGCCGCCGTCGCTAGCGGTCTCGCTCCCTGAGAGACTTCTGCTTCCAACATGAATGCCTTTGCGATCCTCCTTTCTCATAAGGCGCAGGATCTTTCCTCCGGGCGTCTGAATCGCGAGCTTAGCAGGCTTCTTCCCAGCCACAGTTCCCGTAGCTGAGCTTGGGGTCGAGCCACTAGCACTCGAGGCGTTGATACTCAGCGCGGAACTAGGTCGGGCAAATGGGACGGGGCTTGTGCCTCCTGGGTTTGACGATGGCGTCAGGGCAGATCCATTCGATAGCGCGCTTGGATGTTGTCTGATGGCAAAGACAAACGTGTTGTTCAGCGCTAGTCGCTGACATTGTGGCTGAACCACGTAAATGTCGTGTCGCTGCGCATGGGGAGTAGGATGCCTCGTAACAAACTCGTAAGGCGGGTTTTCACCCGTGTGAACGATGGGCAACGCAAACGCCATCGGGTGTGGGATGTCCTTGATACTGTGCATCAATCCTCGCTTGCCCGCGTAGATCTTCAGAGTGCCCTGTCCCTCGTCTCCTGGTAGTAGGGCCTTGATGGTATATCGCTTGATTCCGTTGAACCACTCTGCCTGAGCAAGAGCCCTCTTCTTGACAATGTCGCCGCTCTCAAACACATCTCCGTCGGTGTCTCGGGAGTAGCCCCGTACCTCCACCTCAGCTGCGACTTCGACATCAGATGGAACATTGAACTTGATATGCACCATCTCCAAGTCCTCGATTCGGGTCAAGGCTGTGTTATAGTCGACCATTTCCATTTCGTTGCGGAAGAAGGGCGCGCAGGCACATGGCAAGTTGAGAAGTGTCTCGTGCGCAACCGGAGGCACAATGTGCTGCTGACTGTGATGCTCGGGAATGTGAGTCCAGCAGATCTCCAGTGGTCGAGTGAGGAACCACCAAGAGTCAGCCGAGCTGTTGCTGGCGCTCGAGTACAGGCCTCGCCGGGGATATGAAGGGCTGGCGACGCAACAGTCCATCATGCGCCATTCGTTGTCCACCATGACAGCGTTCCACCAATGGTTAGGTCGAGGCATAATGTTGATCTCAGACACTTCTCCAGGAGTCTTGAGATAGCCTCGCACGACCTCACAGTGAATGCCAACGGCGGCACACATTTCCATAACCAAAACGGCATACTCTTCAGCACATCCTCTCTTGGTTTGGATCACTCGTCGTGTATCAATTTCTCCTTCGAAATCTTCCTCCCAGCAGATCCTCTCGGATACCCATGTGAAGATGGCTCGAAGGCGCTGTACGTCGCTTCGATAGGGGCGGCAGACATAGGTGGTAGCCAGCTGAATAGCTGTTACGGCCGGCGGAAGGCCGCTGATGAAGCGAGAGTTCTTGTCGACCTGGGCTAGGTTGATGGCCGCATAATTGATAGGTTCGGGGACCGGCTCTCCATTCACGCCTTCGTCTCCCTCGACACTCTCGTAGAGCTCATCGACAGGATTCAGAGCTGGGTGGTCCATCATTTGGCATCGTTCTCGACGCTCAGTCAACTCTATTGTGCTGAGCGAGTTCGAACGGTTCACATCACGACGAACCTGGACCCAATCGACACCACCAGACAAGCCCATTTCAGTTGCAATATCTCTGCTAGAGGGTGTACTGCCCAGACCACCCATGGGAGAGGATCCCGGTGGCATCGAACGGGCAAAGGGCGATGATTTGGGTGAGTCAATGCCCATTCCACCTGACACAAGTCCGCCTCGGCTGCTGGCAACACCGGTCTTTGCAGTATCCAAAATCTTGCGGAAGATATTCCTCTTGGGGGGTTTCGGATGGACAAGTCCTCCAAGTCCCATGGCAGGGTCGTCACGGAAGCCAACCTGAGTCTGCGGCCGTTGCAGTTGTTGCTGAGCAGGAGAGTTGCTGGCATGGCTACTGTGGTAAGTGACTCCAGTAAAGGGCGAGTCGGGTCTATCGTTGTCCGGCTCTCTCAAGCCCAAAGCACTCTGAGCACGGTTCCCGGACCTAGCAAGACTTCCCGCGCTGGTTGAGCTGAAGGCGCCTGCTGAGGCTCCGCTCCACAGAGTCCTGGAACTGCTCTGGGTTGAAGAGCTGCTATTGCTCTGGTTCCCGGAGGAGGCGTTAGTTGAGTTTGTCTTGGTTGTTAGGGTACGGGCAACGCCTCGTCCGATCTCATAAGCTGACTTGCGGGCTCTCAACTTTCGTGGCGCATCAGCAGACCGTCCCATCGACGACTTGGGCCGCTCAAAAGGCACATTCTTAGGGGGCGGGGGAGGCGGAAGGTCGTCGATATCGTCCTCTATCCTCGAATTATGCCGGTGCAACTGTTGAAACTGCTTCTCCATGCGCTCGACGTAGCTGCTGAGTTTCTCATCGCGGGAGCCGCTCTGATAAGACATCTCCTGCGAAGATTCTCCGCTCCACGTTTCATAACCTTCGTCTTGCTGCGCTATACCCATGGATGTTCTAGGTCTGGCTCGTTCTTGCGTCTTCCTGCTAGAACGCTGGGTTGAAACCATGTCGAATTGCTCCGGGGCCCAGGGGTCGTGGTTTGGCTCTGGGGAGCCTCGATCTCCGGGCCTTCTCGAGTTGCCTTCAAGGACACCCAGTTGCTCTATTACTCCATCCATGGCCTCTCTGAGGGGCGAAGGGGTCATTCCTCCTGCAGGGGATGGCGGAGCGGGAGACATAGCGCCAGGTGTGTACGCCCTGTAAGACCTGTCGTCAAAGGAATTCCGCGACCTATGACTCATGTTGGGAGGTGGTGGTCTGTAGGAATTGTTCGAATTTTGCCTTGAAACAGCAAAGTGGTTATATGAGGCATTGGATCCGTGGCGAGACATTTCAAGAGAAGTCCTCTGAAGGTCCTTCGAACCAGCCCGCGTCATTTGCCTATGAGGAGGCGGTGCTGGAGGGGGAGGGGAGTTATCCCGTCCTTGGCTTTGGTAGCTGGAAATTCGATGGAAGGATGGGACGGGTGATGGACCCCTCGAGCTACCGTAGCCATGGCTATGATGCATTGGAGGTGCAGGAGAGGGACCTCTTCCGCCATAGCCATGAGGAGGCGCAGGCGAAGGGCCTCTTGAATGGTAGCCTTGCATTGGAGCAGGAGATGGAGCCCGTGAGCCGTAGCCGTGTGATGGTACAGGAGAGGGAGCTCTGGGGTCGTATCCACGAGGAGGCGCGGGAGATGGGCCTCGCGAATGATATCCGTGAGGAGGAGCAGGAGATGGAGCTCTTGGATCGTAGCCGCGGGGAGGAGCTGGAGACGGTGCCCTAGGATCGTATCCATTAGGGGGTGCAGGCGATGGTCCTCGTGAATGGTAGCCTTGGGGGGGAACAGGCGATGGATCTCTCTCGACCTCGTGCGTGCTGTGTGCGAAGGAAGCACCTGAATCTTGTCGTACTCGGGGTTTGGGGGTCTCCTTGAAGACCTCGGGCTGCTTCGCGCTGGTGTAGTGAGGAGCCTTGGCGTATGCCTCGAATGGCTTCCGAAACGTCCTCGACTTGGTGGGCGCGTTGCTTGGGGATGTACTTGCTGGAGAAGGGACAGACTTGGTGGTTGGCCTGAATTCGGAGGGGAGGAGTTCGACAAAGTTGGATGGAAACGACCCGACGGTTCTTCGATCTCGGTATAATCTGCCCACCCACCATGAACCGTCACCAGCGTTCAAGCATTCTATCAGATCACCCTCGATGAATCCTAGATCGCGTTTCGACTATGGCGTAGTGTCAGCGGTAGATTGATCGATAGTTAAATGGCGACAAACCTCTCCTCCCCAAGAGTAAACAGCTCGACACCAGCATGGAAACCGCGTCGGCAACGGTGGTGGAGCCGGTGGCATCGTGAAAGAATGAAGTGCTAGAGATGAAGCCAAGAGCTAGACAAGATACAAGGCGCAAAGGCTTGTCTCGAAGGGTCGAGACGCGTCAGAGGTGAAGCTTTACAGGGCGACAGACACAGGCATGTCAAACAGAGCTGGTCGAGACACAAACTGTTAAGACACCAAAAAAACGAGTGGGAAACAATGAGCGTCGTGGTGGACAGGGTCTCGCGGTGGCCGAGGACTGCGAGGAATTCGAAGCAGCTGCAAGCGTCGTCGCGCAAAGATGAGAGGAATGCAGCGACCGACGAGACAATGGCCTTGTGATGATGAAGCGCCAGATAGGATGAGAGACAGAAAATACAGAAGCGTCGGGTGGTGGGAAGAGATGATAGATGGGATGAGGCTTGGGGTCGCCTGTCAAAAAGTCGGTAGGCGGCCGAGGCGCTGGAGTCTTGGCCCTGAGCTCTGGCCTCACCGAGAAGTTTGGCCAGTGACAAAACAGAGGGGAGTAGTCGCCACGGCAACGGGAGAGATCTGCCAGTTTTCCGGGGTGGCTGGCCAGGCGCTAGCGGTCGTCCCGCCCACGACAGCTGAGCTTTAACCTACTAGAGCGCTAAAACATGCGCTGAGACAACCTGGCGGGCAGCCAACCGAGGACGGGATGGGCTGGACATATTCAAGCCTGGCGTCGTGTGCCTGAGGCTGACCGAATACGCAATTGGAGCTTACCCTGGCTGTGCCTGGGAGCTGGAGGTGATGCTGCTGCAGCACCTGTCGAACCCCATCTCGACCCTTGCATGAATCATGGTGACCCGGACGCCTTCTCGCGGTGGGATAACGGTGACTGTCAAGGGAATACGAGAGCTGACGAGCCGAGTGCGGAATGATGATGATATGGATGAGGATTATGTTGCACGGGATGCACGAAAACGATGTGTATTTTGGGCATCTCTCTTTCTTACTTTTTGTGAGAAGTTATTTCTTTTCTTGGGGCAACGCAGAATGACGGCCGCCATGACGACTAGTAATGAGAGGATTATTTCTTTTGATCTGACGATTGACGGACCCGTCTCTCGGTGGTGTTCTCGTCCATTTCCCTTCTGAGACTTGCCTTTCATTATTGAGCACTCGTTGACATCAAAAGTCTCAATTGTTGGGCGCAGCAAGCGGTTGAAGGGGCAATTGGACGGGAGGCTTGTGCAAGTCAGGCTCGTGGTCCAGGTTAGGACCTCTTATTTGATAACGGATAATTGACGGGTGGTGCCACCCTCCGGAAGCTTCACAAAGGTCGCTAACAGTGGAAGCATTGCTCATGAATCCATAGACACACCTGATGCGAGATTGCCCAAGTTATACATGGATTATTCGTAAATCGAAAGTCAAACTTGGTTGAGGTCATTGTTTGCCCATGTTCGGCCCATTGTCTGGACTCCAGTGGACGGACATTAGGCGCTCCATAGCGCTAGGCAAAGCACCAGGGGATGCCCGCCCCACTAGCCTGTAGCGAAAATGACCGGGGTCGAGTTCCATTCTCCGAGCACAAGCGGCACAGGTCATGGGGCCTTGGTTCGATTCAACCCAGGGCCCTAGAGAGAACAGTCTTGGAGGTATGCGCCGACTGTATATAGACTCCACGACGCTGCATTCGCTCCAAAAGCCCTGGAACACCATGTTGGACTTGAATTCGAGATATCAAATTCAACATTGACATTTTGATCAATTTTATCATTCGGAATCGCCTCGTCCTTTGCCAATCTCCCCCGCCCCAACTGCACGTCCGTCGTTATCGAGCTGTCCCAATCGGGCTAATTGTAAACAAACCAGACCTGAGGGCCTTAGCTTCAGGCTTCCAGGGACCCTGGCGCCGCTGTCCTTGACAACCGTCGCTACCTTGACATTAACATTGCGAGTGCCCGCCGACTTTAATAAACGAAGGATCCAGCTTTGCTGCACTCGCACTGCGCCTCGACGGTTCTCGATTCCTTCAAGACAATATCAATTCTCTCGCATCTTCCGGATTCAGCTTCATCCTTCGACTCTCTCGACGTCTTCTCACCCGCTTGCGCCCCTGCCCGTTTCTTCGCGGCGCCGAAACCGATAAAAACGTCTGGGTATTGCATGACGTCAATGCAAAATGGCCGACGAGGGCGTTGCTGAGCATTATCAGGTGCTTGAAGAGCTTGGCCGTGAGTCCTTGAGCGCCAGCTCTTTCTTTTGCATTTGCTAACATTTTGCCTTTAGGGGGAAGCTTTGGAGTTGTCTACAAAGGAATCGAGAAGGCGACAGGCGAGACTGTTGCCATCAAGCATGTAAGTCCTTCTCGCCCTTGGTTGCCGGGTCCACCAGCCAGACTAACAACCGCGACCTCCAGATCGACCTCGAATCCAACGACGATGATATTCAAGATATTCAAGCCGAGATCGCTGTGCTGAGCACTTGCGCCAGCTCCTACGTCACCCAATACAAAGGTTCTTTTCTTCGAGGCCACAAGCTATGGATTGTCATGGAGTATCTCGGCGGCGGATCCTGCCTGGATCTAGTATGTCTTCCCTGGTCTGACCTGCGACTCAGAAGTTCAGCTACTGACAAGGAATAGTTGAAACCCGCCAACTTTAGTGAGACACACATTGCCATTGTCTGCCGTGAGCTTCTCCTGGGCATCCAGTACCTGCACAATGAGGGCAAGATCCATCGAGACATCAAGGCCGCCAACGTCCTCCTCTCCGAGACGGGCAAAGTCAAGCTGGCCGACTTTGGCGTCGCCGCTCAGCTGACCAACATCAAGTCGCAGCGAAACACCTTTGTCGGAACACCCTTCTGGATGGCCCCTGAAGTCATCCAGCAAGATGGCTACAGCTTCAAGGCCGACATCTGGTCCCTCGGCATCACAGCAATGGAGATGGCCAATGGCGAGCCCCCTCTATGCCACATTCACCCCATGAAGGTCCTCTTCCACATCCCTAAGAACCCACCTCCTCGCCTGGAGGGCAACTTCAGCAAGGAGTTTAAAGATTTCATTGCGCAATGTCTCACCAAGGATTATGACCGTCGACCCACTGCCAGGGAGTTGCTACGGCACCGGTTCATCCGCAACGCCGGAAAGGTCGAGGCCCTCCAGGAGCTGATTGCCCGTCGCCAGATGTGGGAGGCCAACCAAAACAGACAGAAGCATCCCATCTACTACCAGGAGACTCTACAGACCATGACTCCCAAGGACGAGCAACAGGAATGGGTTTTCGACACGGTCAAGTCGATCGCGCCGCCGCCCAAGAAGCCCTCGACCAAGCACCATCGAAAGCCTTCATCCATCTTCTCTGCCGAGGAGGCGATGCGGAAGTTGGATGTCAAGGATGGACCTCTGGGAGGAACCTCACCCGCCCCGGCCACTGTTCGAAAGTCGACTGTCCGTCGGACACCATCCCTCGCCCAAAACACATCGATGCGGTCCAGTGGCTCGCCTCGATCCTCCCTCCTCCCCAAGAAACCACTTCAGCCGGACATGTCCTTTGGAAATTCGGGATCGACTATGCGTCTCTTCCGAAGAGTGCCCTCTGGCGGCTCGGACCAAACCAGGCCCACCTCTCCGGATGATGTCTTTTGCGATGAGAACCTCCCGCCCTCTATGGCCGCTCCTATTGAGCCATACGGCAAGGAGGCTGTTCTCGGACGTCGACTATACACCAAGGCTGTAGAGCCCTCACTCGCCGAGCTGCATGCTCAAACTTCTGCGATGCAGAAGCGAGAAGCGCTGGCGAAGCTGTCGGATGCCTTTGCAGCCCTGGACGCGGTTGACCCCGAGGGAGCCTACCATCTCATGAGCAGCATGATGTCATCCATGTCCCAGGATAACAAACTGAGCGCTGCTTTCCTTCGTCAGCCTGCCCAGAAGATCCCCGACGACGGCACTCCCCAGGGTACTGTGATTGTCAAGAGCTCCACCCCTGTGAGCAGCCCGTCGAAATTGATGATGAGCTCCAACAACCCTCACCTCCGGAGCCACCGACGTCGCCACGCCGATACGCCTAGCATGTACGAGAAGAACTTTCACCAAGAGAAGGGGACCATCGAGTCCAAGTATCCTGGCCAAGAGGCCAAAGCGGGCATGGAGCACTGCAAGCAGTTGTCCGATGTCCTCTACTCCCGCTGGGTTGACAACCTTCACGTCCGGTGGCCCGCTGTCTAAGATAGAACCACCAACGGCTAGCGGAATCATGGGGTAACACCATGGCACGACACGAACTTGGTCACGGTTTGTGCCCTACCTGATTGGTTGTACAATGTTTGTGCGATGTTTGTACGAGGATGCGTGTACCCCCAATTTTGCATTTGGCTGCGCTTTTCAAGCTGGGAATTGCATCGAGAAGGGAAAAGCGAAGCATTGGGGGTGGTTCATGACTGGTTGCATTTCCATCTTCATTTCGATGGCTCGGGGGATCCTGGGCTCGCATGGCATCTTTGACGGCCTCACTGGGTTGGCCTATTATTTCTCACTTCTGCCACGCGCACATGTTGTCTGTTTTCTGCTATTTTGGAGTCAAGGTTAGGAGGCGTTACGAGGGCATTGCATTTTGATTTGGACTTGGGATGGGATGGGACAGGATGGGAGGGAGGCTTTGATTGTTTCTACTGGCATAGGCATTGGTGTGGGAATTTGGCAAGTAGATAGATAGATATAGGCAGTATCTAGAATCACGAATCGAGTATCCGTACTCTGAACATCAAGTTTGAGATGGATTGTGCACGAGAACAAGGAATGTGAAAGCGTCGGCTTGTTTGTAATTGAAGGGTGGTTTGTATTACAATGTGGTGCGTTTGCTTGTGTGAGACGAGAAAGCTCGCTCCATGCTGTGTTACGTTTCATCGCTGGGGCCAAGAGCCAGCTTGATCCTCCAGTTCTTGAACTCGTCAGACAGGATATCCCCGTGGCCCGTCTCCTCCACCTTGAACAGCTCGATGGTTGGCGACTGTGGCCGACGCTGTATTCTCCAGACGCCCTCGTCGTTGATGTTCTGGGTTAGCCCTAGCGAGCAGAATTAGTCTCGTCAAACGCGTTGTCTGTACAGGCTGAAGGAGACGTACACTCGAGAAAGGTGGCGGCAAAGTTGACGCACATGTCAGCGTTCCACTTGGGATTCGGCTGGGCGTTGACCGTCTCGGGGATCTTGTGCGTCTCCAAGTCTTGGGTGCTGACGAGGACGCCATCACGAGTACGAAAGCCGACGACGATGCGTGGGACGCCAAGGAGGAAAGACTGGATCCAGTACTTCATCAGCTTACGGTTGAAACCCTCCATGTCGCCGGGGTTTCGGATCTCTGCAGATGTCTTGAGCTCTACCCAGTTGATGGGGGCGCCCTTTTCTTTGGGCTTCGAGTCCCAGACTAGAATAGATGTGAGTCGAGTCTGTGAGGGACAAGGGCTGAAAGAAACATACTGGCATCGACTTCGCCGCCGAGGCACATGACTGTCTTGCCGATACCCGTGCGGACAACGGAGCAGTACTGGGCTTTGTTGTTGACGATTTCGTTCTCGCGGTTTTCAATAAATTCGCGAGAAGTCTCTGCCCATAGACTTGGCAGTGTCGAGAGCGTCTCAAACTTGTATCCTGTTCCACAATTATCAATAAATGGATTGAAAGAAACCACCAAGGGCTGAACTCTTACCCCAAAATTGCATCACTTCCAGAGGGGGCCCTCTTCTGCGTTTGCCGTTCCCTTGACTGGCTCTTGAGGCGACCTTGTAGGCGTGGTTTTCCTCAATGAAGCTATTGGGTTAGCTTTACCTCAGCCAAAGGCCGGGCGATGTTTCTTACATGCAGTCCTTTATGAGGTATACATGTCAGTGGATTGAACTATACGGGGAGGAAGAGGTCGTCATCTTGGGCGTACTTGATATAATGTGGCATTCATCTCGAAGCTGTGTGCCAGTCAGTCAGTTGACTGTGTGCTACCGGCGAAACAGGGACTTACCCGTCCATCTGCTCGAAGGGTGTTGCCATGATCTGCGAGGCTATTAGCTTTCAGGGGGCTTGGGGGAGACCGAGACTCGAACCTTGGTCATCATGCCTCTCCAAGTAACAAGATGAGCATCTATCTTCTTGCCCGTCTCCTTTTCATGGGCAATGATGGTCTTGAGCAAGCTATCGAGGTGCTCGTCACCGCTATCATCCTGCTTCTGAAAGGTGTCGAAGCCCTTGGAGAGGTCTGCGCCAAGCTGTGGCGTGTAGTAGTACTTGAGGGATGAATCGTCCAGGTGGAACTCATGGTTGTCGTCATAGGAGAAGCAGGCGAACTCCTAGAGAACGTGAGCATGTAATTGGCTCTGAATGACGGCGAGTAGATGGGTGATACGGATACATACCTTGGGTCTCTTGACAGCCTGGCTTGCGCCAGCGAAGCGGCCTATGGGCTGGATGGAGAAGGTCGCCGACATGGCGACTAAGGTGGTGCTCAGTTAGGGCTCAAGACTGAAGATGCAAGGTTGGTAGGTTGCTTGGCCTATAACCAGTCACGATTGAGATGGTGAAGGCTGCAACGATAAATGGCGGCGACAAATGTCTCTCCTAAGGATGCATGTGAATGGATGAGTGCCCGTGAATGGATGTAGGTGCTGAGGCTGGCGCGAGTGCTCCGGCCGGTCAGGTGCTGCAGCTTGCACAGTGATACGCTACGGGGACGTGCAGCCCGCCTGGGCGAGTTTGCGGGCCATCAGTTTTAAGTGGCTGCAGGTACAACGTTCCATGATCAGCCGCACTGGCTACCACCCTGGGACCTGAGCAATAACCTTGAATAGAAGTGTATATATAGCTGGAGGGGTGTTGTAGAGTTCCTGGTTAGGCGTGGTTATTCTATGGTATCTGATCTGCATAGATGGTCGTGTTGAAGAATGCTGTGTATACATGGTAGATCGCTCCGCTGCATACAGCTGCATCACTTCTATCCATCTTATATCAATATCATAGATGAAAGTACAACTCGGACGAACGACCTCGACTGCTTGACACACTGTGCCCTGCTGATTCCCGCCCTTAACGTGCCGTCAGCAGCAAACGCATCGGATGGGTTGCCTTGGTTGTCGGTCAACAGCAGATATATGTACACAAGCAAACAATGACATCAGCTCTCCATTGGCTCAGGGGCGCCTCATTACCACTCGGCCGCATCCTGTAACTCATAGCAGGGATATTAATGGGTTACTCCTAATGCGCTAATTCCCTGACGGTTGCCAGCATTCAAACGACTGTTCTTTGTACCTCAAGAGCCATGTCAAGAGCCATGTCAAGAGCTGGCGGGAGTAAGTGGGGTCGTGTGCACTGCACAGCACGGCACTCTCAAGGTGAGGAACAATCGAGGAAGAGAACTCTATTTCGGGTAAAAAAAAAACTCTGCTCCTTTCAAAGAAAAACTTCTCCTCTCAGTCTTTCTCTTTTTCATCCCGCAGTCATCTTCTGTACACCCAAAGCCAATTCTCGGTTCTTTCACTGATCAACGCTCACCAAGTTCTCTTTCACACCATCACCAAGCTCCCATCCCTTACAACCTACCCACCCGCTAAAATCTGCCCCCACTGCCTCCGATCGCCCCTACTGGACCCTGAGCTTCAGTGAACTCTAGCAGTAATCACGTGCATTTGGTGGGACTGTCTCCCCCCCCCAGATCGCCGGCCGAGCTCTCGTTGGCAGCCTCGTTATCATTGCTCGTCGCCGCGCGCGCGCAACCTCCCGACTTACACCCAGCGTTGATCGCTGAGTCCGGTCGTCGCAAGACCCCCATCGACGACCAACCCCCAGCCGCAGCTTCGCCCTCAGCTGCGGCTTATACGACAGCGACAACAGCTCCTGTCGTCCTCCCTCCATCGCGCGACTAATCTCCCACGGACGCCGTACGATAGTGCCCATGCCCCGACCGCGCGGACGTCCCAAGAAATCAAACACCCCCCAGCCCAAACCAAAACCGAAGCCGAAACAGAAATCCAAGACCAAATCCAGAAAACGAAGAGTGACTGAGGAAGAAGGCTGGTGGACCATCCGCGAAATTCTTGATGAGAGGGTTGGCAAAGCAGGACAAGTCGAATACTTGGTTCAGTGGGAGGACGAGATTCATACAGGAGAAAGCTTTCCTCCAAGCTGGGTCTGTTCTTCCGCAGTGTCGCTGATGTGCTGGCGCATTATACTGACAGCTTATAGATTGAAGAAGTGACCGAAGGCGCTCTTCTAGAGTGGGAGGACAAGAAGAAGGCTCACCAGGGGCCCCAAGAGCCCGTACCCTCGGTGGAAACCACAGAAACCACAGGATCGGAGAGCGCAAATGCTTCGCCCCTGACCCGGCGTCGGCCTGATTCTTTTGATCCCGACCCCCGACCAAGGAAGAAGGTTAGGACTCAGCTAGCAACCGCAGGGTCCGAGGAACCCGTCCCGTCCATTGTTTCAGCTTCATCCGTCGATCTGGATACAGAGAGCACGTACTCTCTAACCGAGGACGATCTTGCTCGGCTCCAAGCTCAAAGGCTTGCCATTGTTTTCACTAAGCCCGACAACTTTGACGCCTCCGAGTACCAGAGTGTGAGCAACAGTCAGAACAGTTCTCAGAAAGTATCTGAACTTGAGGAAAACGACCAACGAGTCGCATTTGCGTCGCACATAACCCAAGGTACCATCCCGGATTCGCAAGATCTTTCCGGTCACCTGTGGACTCGCGCGGAGCCTCAGTCTCCATCTGTTCCTGAAGAAGTTGACCAGCCAGGGGCTCCCGCGTCTCCTGAACTCGGATCTCTTGTACCCGAGCGCCATCAAACTCCCGGATCCCCTGAGCCTCCTGAGCGTTTGGAACCCGAAGACTCGTTTGTCACCATCGAACAGTCTGAAGACGTCACAAACCATAACCAGGAAGAAAGTCCCAACCACCCCTGTGTCTCTCAGGAGAGTCAAGCCATACAGGACGACCGCCTGTCCAACGACAACGAAATCATTGAGGAGGACCAGCAGGACGAAGACAGCCCTCTGCTTGAAGAGGACAACCAAGACGACCAAGACTATCTGGACGACGAGCCTTGCCAGGGCGACGAGGACACTGATAACTCCCCTACCGTGCTGGACCTCGATAACATCTCCGACAATTGGACAGTCTCCAATATTGAAGAAACCGCCAGCATTCCTGGCGATTCCGCACTTATATACGTTGATAGCGCTCTCGACAATCAGGACTCTTCTTACTTCGACAGTGCTATAGATGATCAAGACCTTCAGATAGATCACTATACTGTACTCGACAGTCTTTCGAACAACCAGGATCTTGGAGACGACCAGGTCGTCCCTGAAAGTGAACTCGCTCAGAATCAAATTGTTCAGAAGGACTCACAACCTACACACGCCGACGACACCCAGGACATTGAGAACCAAGAAAGCGCAAATACCGACGTCAGTAGATCACAGGACTGGCAATCTCTGGTGGACAGCTCATGCGCTCATACCACTCGAGTTTCTCAGGAGACGCAGAGCCTTGAAGAAAGCCAAGACGTTCAGGAGCAACCGTTGAACCGAGATTGTAGCCCCCGGGTTATTGACGACTCTCGGGACAGACAAGCTTCATTGACTGACCACGCTGAACCCCAGGGCGCGTCACGAGTTTCCTGTCCCGAAGAAGATCTCAATACTGGGGACGATTACGAGCCTGAGGCCGAATCAACTGCAGTCCCTGAGAGTTCTGACGACAATCGCTTCTCTAAGCCGAGTAACGAAGCCGGTGCAATTCCACCTCTGGGATCGCCCTTGTCATCCCAAGCATCCAGGCCAGGACAGCAACCCACGCCGAGCTCCCGAGTCTCGATTGGCTCTTTGGTTATCCCAGACTCCCAGGACCAGTCGTTAACGACTCAAGACCAGCATCTTGTGGCTGCCCAGAGTGAAGATTCATTGTCGTTGTCACAACCTCAAGTCACCCCAGCCCCATCGCAGATCGAGGTTGTTCGTGACTCCGTGACAACCAGCTCGGGAATTCCATCCCATCAACCCGATCAGACACAGTCAAGTTTAATAGAGAGCCAAGCTTTGACAGAAGGTGATCAGACACATCTGGGCACCCACCCCTTGGCTGAAGCCTCGAGCCGCGAACAGCCATCGACCTCGAACGAGACATCCAACGCACAGGCCTTCTTGACCCAACCACGGTCGCCTCGCCATTCACCCGAGTTTCCAAGCTCACTCCCTCCAGCCTCTCGACCTTCTGAGCCCGAACGACCTGCTTCTAGCCCAGGTCTTCAGACACAGTCTCCCGACACACCCCAAACCTCCCAAGCATCGCAGGTAGCTCAAGTACAGCCGGAAAGTGCACAGTCTTCAGAAGACGAAGCATTTACAACCTGTCCTATTCAAGCTATAATCCGACGCTCGCTGTCTGGGGGGCCTCCATCTGTAACAATGGATTCGTCCTCATCCAGCCGGCGACAGAGTTCGGCAGTCGATGAGTTGAAACGCTACATCGACTTTGGCAGGGATTCTTTTCTAACCCAGACCGAAGAGTCAGCAGAGCCTCCTACATCTTCGGAGGCGCCGAACCATGAAGAACCTATTGTTACCACGGCTGTCCCGGATGTCATGGTGAGCTCCTCCGAGTTACCGATACAATCTGAGCCAGCCTACTCGGTAGAACCATGGAAAGCAGAGGTTCTAGGGAATACACCAGAAGCACCTGCTCCGTCCATCTCACCGGCGTCTATCATGGCCAACCCCAACCAGTCTGCGGTCGAACGCATGCAAGCATTAGTCAACATCTCGTTTGGCGATTCGGCAGATTCTCTTTCACATTCCCTGATTGCTCAGGAACCCGAGATGATGCCCCCAGGGACCATTTCTCCAGCTGCTATCAGCAGGTCGGTAGACCAGGTCGGATCGACGCATACTTTAGTCTTCTCAAACCAAGGTTCACTATCCTCAAGGATCGATGAGAGTTCAGGCCAAGAGATCACCATGGGACAGGTTCCTGACGAGCAAGAATCCGATGTCTCATCACAGTCTTCTCATCGGTATGAATATGCCTCGCCTCATATCATTACTCTCCCAATGCATGCGAGCCGGCGACCATACTATGAGGAGATTATCGTGGACCACAAGAATGATATTCACGAGTTCGGCTCAATGTTTACCGACGGCACGGATGAAGAACCTAGCGTGGCTCTCAAGGACAAGATTGACAAGCTTTTCAATCGCCTGCTGAACATTTGCGACTACCCTCAGGATATCGTTGGAACCACCTTGGAGCGACTCCCCTCGCCCGATCTGGCCAAGTACTGCTGCGATGCCAATCCCAAGTTCAACTTTTTGTTTGAACTCATGTCCGCTCTCGGAGAAAAGGAAACGGGAATCCTGATTGTTGCACGCAGTGCCGAACTCCTCCGACTTCTCTTTGCTGTTACTGAAGCCGTAGGCATTGAGTGTTCAGCAGAGAGCATTGGAAAGCAAAGCGACTACCCATCTGTGACGAGAATCACTCTGGCGCTGAATACCGAGGAGTTCGATCCATACAAATTCGATGTTGTCATCGGATTTGATTATGGCTTCAGCAGTTCATCCATGGCCAAGCAGTTGTCCAAGGAAAACGTCCGAAAGCCACCTCTCGTGCTGTTGCTCACGACGACACACACGATCGAGCACATCGCGCTTCGCAAATCACAAGACATGTCGACGCTGGAGAGCAAGAATTCATTACTGGCGAGTGTCATCCTTGCACGGCGCTATCTGGAGGATCCAGAACGCGGCTACGGTGACCCGCATCAAGTCGCAGAGATCTTTTCAAACTATCTGAATGGCATCACTGATGTAGTGAGCTGGGAGCCTCAAAGCATACCAGATGACGTACTCGACGTTTTTGTGGCAAACTCCCAATCGCAATCCTTGCCTGAGGATGGGTTGGCTCCCGGAAACAACCTCAAGCGAAAACATGTAAGTGATGACATGAAGCAGGAATACTATGGCTATTGACAACTTTCTAGGATGATGATGACGACGAGGACGAGTACTCCAAGCGAACACGCGTGCTACCTCTCAATGAGTTGCCAGTCGACACTCGAGACCCTCCTCTGACCCTTGCAGTGCGGCAATTCCTCGAAAGTGTCGCTCCTCGAGGGCAAGGAAGGAAAGACAACGACTCCACGATCGAGATACCCATCTCGCAGTTGGAGTCGATCAGGGAAAAGGTACGTTTGCGCACAAGGAATAGGAGATTTCAGGGGTTGACAATAACCAGCACGATGAGTACAAGCGTCAGATTGCTTTGGGGCAAGGAATCGAAGCCGACTACAAGTTGGTCATCACCCGGCTTGACACAGAACTGAAGGGTTACAAACGGACGGTCAACAAAATCGAAAGATCAAATCGCACTGCCCTCCAAGATCGAACATTGTTCGAGAAGGAGAAGCAAAAGGCCGAGACTAATGCAAAGGCAGCCGCAGAGACAGCGGAGAAGGAGAGAGCGAAGCTACAGAAGCACATCGAGGAGCTCGAATCCAAGATCGCGCACTTGACAGCAAGCCCTGAAGCGTCGAAAATGGAGGACATGGTCAGAGAGGGACAGGGCAAGGTGGATCTTCTGACGAAGAGGCTGAGCAATGCCCAAACAACAACCGAATTTTTTCAGCACCGCTACCAAGAGGTCGATGGCCAAGCCACAGAGCTGGCGGCGGAGAATAAGGAGCTCAAGTCTCGCCACGAAGACTTGCGGATGAGAGCATCCGATAACTTTAGAAAGATCCACGAGATCAACGCCAACCAGCAATGGGGAGTACTGCTCGAGCAAATCAAGCAGCTCACAGCTCAGGTTAAGGAGAGAGACGTCTTGTTGAACTTGGCCACCGAAGAGTTACGAACATTGCGGAATGGGCGTCCACAGACCCGGGGAACCAGCGTGCCACGGAGCCCTCGCGTGCCCATGATGAGTCCACGACCAGGTCGAGGTGGATTCACTGGTTCTGCTAGTAGAGGAACAAGTCCAACTACGGCACCGGGGCATGAAGGCTTCATGGGACCCGGAGCCCAGTTCATGGGCCAGCAACCCAGGAATGGCAGATGGAGCCATCATCTCCAAGATTAGGCAGTCGGCCGTTGGAGAGGAGATGATTTAGGAAGAAGCACATGCAGGCTAGTCACGGTAGACAACGAGGAGCCAAGCAAGATTCTTTTTGTGTTAATACCACTTTTTGTTTTGGAAGCGACACGATAGCATTTGGGGTAGCAAGGCAGGAAAGGAAAGTCAGAAATAAGACTGAGGATAAAGGAAGGGATGTATATATCATTTCAGCGAGAACTGTTAATGAACGATTAACCGTTTAGCGAGGTTGAGTGTTGAGCCAGATGTGACTTGAGAGTTGAGATGCTATTATTCACTTGATAGAAAAGTGGTCTGTCTCATCAAGGTGGCTGTTTCAAGTGAACATGTACAACTTGATCCCAAGCAGGCGAGTTCCTAACTCGGATTGTGAGTCGTGGATCATCCATGGTAGTACAGCATCAACAGTCACCATGTGATATAAAAATGCAGAATACTCTCAACATTGGAGGAGATTAGCAAAGAGCAAGAGTCGCCAAGTCGCGCCTGGGGCTATAACACAATCGATTTGGGGCTGCCGCAACCAAACTCCCCCGTCTACCTCTTGTACTGGATTTCTTTCTTTCCGTCTCGGCTAACATGTACACACGGGCTTGCCCGGGGCTCAAACACTCTGAGACCGAGTCATCGTTTACTTCTCCTCGGGGTACAGCTCCTCCTTCAGCGGCACGCCGAGCTCTTCCCGGAGGGGCTTGAGCTCCTCGAGGTACTGCTCGTACTGGCCCTTGTTCTCGACCTTGGACTTGATGCCTGTGGGAGAGAAAGTCAGTAACTCGAAACTCGTCGTAGGTTGCACTCGCGTCCGCCATCTCGCTCGTCGTTTCCCGGATCCAGCCGTTGACGTTGGTCAATTAATACGCATCAAGCGACAAATTCGAAAAAGTGGACGGATCCGGTCGGGCGGGCGGACAGCGAGGCTAGCTTTCAATTGACCAAAAAGCATACCTTCGAAGATACGGACGGCAGTGCCAAAGTCGTTGACCCTTCGGGCGGCCTTGAGGGCGGCGGCAATCACCGAGGGAGCGGGGACGAGATCGTAGGCGAAGGCGTTGTTGAGGTTGCGCTATGGGTTGGTGATAAGCCAAAAAGTCATACGACATTTTCGGAAGCGGGACGGAGAGCGTCGAAGCTCAAAGCCCGTGGGGCGGGCCTACCTGAAGCTCGAAAACGTCCTGGACACCGTCAAACTCCTTCTCGAACCTGTAGAGCGTCGTGGTTTAGCCATTGAACCAAGCAGAGACAATGTGCGGCCGCATTGAAGGCATTCGGGAAAAATCGCGTGGGGACAGCTCTGGCCCATTTTGCGGCAACTTGCGGCATCTTTTTGCCCATGGGCGCGAACCACGTAGAGTCTAGGACCCCATTGCGAAGCCTCCAGAACTTGATCTCTCCTTCAATTGAGGCCGTGAGGGTGTTCCTACCTGGCGGAGAACTCCTCAAAGGTCTCCTCGGCGTGCTCGCTTCGTCGGGGCATCGAGGTGCTGAAGTGGGCGACGGCCGAGCGGGCCACAAGGGGCTGGACGGCAGGGCGGACGGAGGCGGCGCGGACGCCGCGGGCGACACGGAGGAAGGCGGACATTGTGGACGGGAGGAGGAGTTGTTTCCTGGGGGAAGAGTGGCGATGGGTCGTCGAAAGGGCGATTTAGAGGTTTGTGAGCAAGCTGGGGGGGTCGGCTTGGGTGATGACTGCAGAGATGTTTGGGCGAGCAAAGGATGGGCTGAGGGCCATGGGGTGATGACTAAGGCCCGGCTATACCAGAACGAGGCAGCCGTGCGAATTGCGTTGTCTAGGGCTGGCTTTGGTGGGCGGCCGCACAGAAATGGACTGTGTTTGACGTCTCTACGCACTGTAGTTCCTGCGAGCTTATTTGACCACTTCTTCCATTGGCCGTTCCCTTCAGGTCCCCGGCAATCAGGTCAGATGGCCTCCCGAGGAGCGAAGGGAGTTGGCGATTGAAGAATCAGGTGTCTGAGGGTGGGATCTGCGTCCTAGGGATCCAGCATGGCACAATTCGACAATTCCAAGTCGGCAGAACCTCTCGAGGCACGAATTGGAGAGTCCATGCACTCAATCGGCAAGGCTGTCTTTGGGACCAGGGACTTGGGATGAGAAAAATGCAGACTGTCCAATAGCCTGGTCGTAATTAATTTATTACGGCACCCAATTGACATGAATGTCGCGCCACATTGATGCACGGCCACAGATGTCATGGCACGGCCACGGTTAAGGCCACGGTTGACGATGAGGGGATGAAACATGTTGAAGCTGTGAAAAGGAAAGGGATGTGTTGTGTTTGGCTTTGTAGCAGATTTTATCTTGTTCAGTAAACATCTAATGACGAAACATGTGAAATCAGCTACCCATACGGACCTATTATCTGGCCACAGCACATTATAACACTTGTCAATCTATATCAACTCTTCTTCACCGCGTGATTGACACACCATGTTTGCAAATCCCTTTAATCGGATTTTACATATTTTGTCTATAAAAACCCCGACGGCCTTTAAGCTCTCATGCTAGGTTTCGAGTCAGGTATGAAGCCTGCCTCTTGAAATTGAAATGATGTAAGACACAGATGGAGATGACCAATCAGCCGGCGCAGACACAACGATAGGAGCACCGATATCCACACCGAGATTGCTGGCTACTGTACTTTTTTTTCGCTGCATCGCCAACGGGTAGTTCCTCGGTCCAAACCGCCGGCAGCCCGGGAAACGACGTTGCATGCTCTAGAAACCATTCTTCTTGGTGGAATAAAAACAAGTCGGGTTGAAATAGATCAAGTCCGTGGCTTCAAACCACCAACGATGCCACCTAATCACCGCAATCTTGGCATCCAAGAGAACCTCGGGACACAACGAATAACGGCTCAGGCACAGGGGGAGAGGCATCCTCAACCATGACCCCTGGCCTCCGCTCTTTTAGCACGGCACTGTTCCTAGGGGCATGTTTGGATTGGGCGACCACCCCGTTTCGTTCCCTGGGATCACGTGCAATAGCCTTTCTTCCCCCGGAGATTGAACAGAGATCCAGGTGGAGGTCCCGCTATGATTGGCGGTCTCGGGGGGACTCGGTAAATCACATGTGAAGGGTGACCTCCTTTCCCTCGAGCTCCTGCCTCTTGTTGCGCCAGAAATCCCAGGAGCACGGCGGGCAGACAACGCCAGGTGCAACGCAGCAGGAGCGCACGAGCCCAGGCGGGCAGGCAATTGCTACGTGCTGGCGGTCCGGGGCGGGCCTGCCAGTCTGGAGATTAGGCCAAGATGCCCGCGGGCCCCGACAAAGATGTACTAGCGGCGCAATTCGAAGCACCCACACACCTGGGCATGGAAGGCGCGGTGCAGGGTGCCACTTTCACTTTACTGCAGTGCACGTACGCCCAGAGTCTGAGAGAAGGCCAACCCAACTCGATCGGATGGAAATTTCCCCTTTTTGATGCGCCGCGTCCTCCTCCTCAATTAAATCTTGCTCTTCCTCTCCTTCTCCTTCTTTCTAACCCTTCGTCTCCCTTTTTAATCCTCCTCGTTCCCCAATCGCCGCCTGCCTGGCTCTTTTCCTTCTCCCCCTTCTCTCTCCGGAGGTCCTTCTACTTCTTGTCATTCCTTCCAAGTTTTTGCTTGACCACCTTCACGTGTCCTCCACCGTCGCCGGTTCTGTCGCGTCCTACCCAACGTCAGACAGAACTGCCTCGAGAATCAGCCACGTCGACACGTCACTCGGCGCCTTTGTCCTATAATTAAAGAGCTTGTTGGTCACCATTCGAGTCGGTTCAGCCTCCAGATCACCCATCATGTCTTCCTCGCCCGCAACCTTCTACGAGCAGCTCCCGCTCCCTACCATCGACCGGCCCTTCGGCATCCACCTGTGGCCCATCTTCGACAAGGCATGGACCGCCGTCGTGGGCTACTCGGTCAACGACTTCACGTTTGTGCCTTTCGAGACGCCCATGTCGACCATGAAGTCCACCTCGATCTTCATCGTCATCTACTACGCCATTATCTTCGGTGGTCGCGAGTTCATGCGCAACCGTGAGCCCTTCAAGCTCAAGGCTCTCTTCCTCATCCACAACTTCTACTTGACCGCCATCAGCGGTATCCTCCTGGCTCTCTTCATTGAGCAGCTTCTCCCCACTGTTGTTCGCGGCGGCCTCTTCCATGCCATCTGTGATGCTGAGGGTGGCTGGACTCAGCCTCTGGTTGTCCTGTACTATGTGAGTACCTTTATCGTTTAGATGTGTTGTACGCTCGTACTGACAGTTACAGCTCAACTACCTCACCAAGTACCTCGAACTCCTCGACACCGTATTCCTGTTCCTCAAGAAGAAGCCTCTGAGTACGTTGTAATACCAAATCCCGAAATATTGGCTAACCCCTATTCAGCCTTCCTCCACTGCTATCACCATGGTGCCACCGCCTTCCTCTGCTACACTCAGCTCATTGGCTCCACCTCCGTCTCTTGGGTTGTCATCTGCCTGAACCTCACCGTCCACGTCGTCATGTACTGGTACTACTTCCAGAGCGCCCGTGGTATCCGCTGCTGGTGGAAGGAGTGGGTTACCCGCCTCCAGATCATTCAGTTCGTCATTGATCTCGGTAAGCCCAATTACACATTCCTAGAAGACAAAACATGGCTAACACCAGGATACAGGCTTCGTCTACTTCGCCTCGTACACCTACTTCAGCTCGACCTACTGGCCCTGGATGCCCACCGCTGGCAAGTGCGCTGGCGAGGAATTCGCTGCCTTTGCTGGTATCATCACCCTCAGCTCCTACCTGGTCCTCTTCATCTCCTTCTACTTGGCCACGTACAAGAAGCAGGGCAAGGCGCCTAGCGGTCGCCAGAGCCTTCGACGCATGTCCCAGGCTCCCCTCCCCGACCCTCATCTGGTCCAGACCACCCCCGTCAAGGGCAAGTCCAACGGTGCCACCACTACTGGCTCCAGGACCAACGGCGCCACAACCCGATCCCGCAAGGCTTAAATGGTGTTCGACGACACTGTCAAGTCTGGCACGCCGCCGTGGCTGGAGAATTTCCTAGGTCTCTTATCCCTGTTGGTTCTTGAGGGTATAGCTGCGGCGTGCGGTACGAAAAACCAGAGGCAATCTGCATTGGAGTTGGATCCGGATCGATCTCGGCGGCACCGACATATATAAAACAGTTGTTTGGAGATTTCGTTTTTTACCGAATTGGGCATCTCGGCTCGGTTGACTTCAGGGCTGGGATCCGCCACGAGTAATATTGTCTTTACGGGCAGTCATAATGATGGAGGGTGTTGACGAGGCTTGGCATGGATTTTGTGTTTACCGGGCGAACATGGGGCATATTTGGCAGGACGGGCATGGTTATTGGGACGACAGTCTCGGCCGGCGTTGCGACCACAGCAGCCGGCCCCAGGCTACGACGATCTACCTAGAACCCTTGTAATCACTCTTCGCGGGTCATGTATGATAGATATTTTGGATGGTCCCTTCGGGACTACCAACACGGGGTGATAGATGATGCTAATTGATGTATAAGTCCAAGGCTGAGCAATGACATGAGTGTGAAGTACCTTGGTAGAGCCATAGTGGCCAATGATACACTTCATGATTCGACCACCAAGTATTAGAAGCGTGATGAATGCCTGGGTCGATAAACCCTGCAGAACTATTGCAGTATATTACTCAATTGTAGTTCTACTCCGTCGGTATCTGACTGTTTCATATGGCTGAGCAATCATGAGGTTGGCCATGGCCGAGGCTGACCAAAACCTTGAGGGTAACCATGATTCTGCTGTTGTTGACTTCTATGACGCATCCAAGGGGACTTATGGTTCTACTGTTGACTAGCTGGGAATCTGGGGTTGACCGTGATTCCAAGGTTGAAACTGAGAGGATTTTGATGTTGCCCCTGAAACTGGACTTGGTCAAGACCATGAGGTTGACCCTGGTTCTGAGGAAGCTATTCCTTTCTGTTTGAACTGATACGCGTCTGCAGCCCATAGTTGGGAGGTTTTACAGATCTGTTCATAATTCTCAGGCTTGTTGTTTAAGACCGAGTATCAAGATGTGTGCAACCACACCGTCACCATGATATCTGGAAACCGGGTTACCGAATGAACCCTACGATGTATTCACGATCACAGGCCACTCAGGTCTGTTAAGAGGATAAATGCCGGAATGGAGGAGCGTAGTAGGAAGGTAAGGATTGGGATAAAGAAGTGGCTTTGCCTAGACATCTCCTCGGCCAAGGTAGCTATCACAACGTGGGCGATTGATGATAGAGGGGTGGAGTTCATGGCTCAAAATGTCAAAGGCAATAGTCCGAAAACTCAAGGCTAGGGAGGAAAACTGCCCTCATTGCACTTCATTTATGTGCAGCAGTACGAGCGGAGGATCCTCGTCGACTGTAACAGGATAGCCAAAGATACGAGAAGTGAAGTAGCCAACTACTTTAGGCAAGTTACATGGACTCTATTGATGGGCAGCCAGGTGTGGATGCTGGACGCAATGTCTGTAGTCATCGGGGTTTTCTTATGGGTAAAACAATAAATTGTCCAGTATTATGAAGTGTCCAAGTCACAGTTTCAGTCACGCCAAAGTCTGGCTTGACATGACTCTTTGTTGTTGATGGAAGAACATCCGAATATCATGGAACGCACACTGCAAACTCACCAAGGCCGTTGCCGGAGTTGAAGCTTACAGGGTCGAGAAATAGTATTTCCGCGAGAGTCGGTATGGTGTATCTATCTATAGGATCTGCTACGTTTCTGTCGTCTGGGTGAGCTCTGTTGGGATGATGCTAATGGTAAGAGTCCCATTAGACTGCCTCTCATCTAGGGGCATTCTTCCTTGTTGAAGCTCGACATTTCACTACTTGTTGTCTGATAAAAAAAAAACTCATGGTTACATTTCAAGTATAATTCTTGTGTTTGCCGTCACCAAGATGAAACTACCACCTGACGGGCTATCGTTTACAATAACTGTCACCATAGACAAGGTACATGTTTGCATAAGAATAACAGTCAATACTAGGCTCGAGCGTGATTGTGTGTATGAAGTATTTTTTCCTTTCTTGTGTAAATGATAAATGAATACCTCAATCAACAGTAGACACCGAGGCTAGGCACGCTTGTTTGTGGTGCACCATGTTCACCATGTCCCTTTCGATATGGCCACCTGCACTAAATGGTCAAACAGATGGCAAACTGGCCAAAATGGGAATTGCACAGTTGGCCAATATCCCTTTCTACTTTAGCATCGCAGGCCTTGGCATGTACAAGCGAGGGAGGGAGGTCTAAGACATTCCCCCATAGATGTCTCACCACAGCCCTCATTCAGCCTTTCTCCATTCACGCTCTAAAAGACATTTGCACTTTGCAAGACGGTACGGTGCCTTAATTCCAAATCACAAAGTCTAAATAGATGAATTGACGTCATGTCTGGGGTTGATAGGTTCGCCTATACAGGGACAGGGTGAAAGAGAGACGACACGAGAGGACAGGCATCCCTATTCCAATGGGTGACAGTCTGTCTAATTTTGCTGGCTGCCAATACCCGTTGGAGGTGGTTCAAGACATGGATCCGCATCCCTCAAGCTGCTATAAAGGGAAATGTCGGCCGCATATCCGGGAGACTTATAGGCTCGGGACGCGTTGGATATGCATTCGCCGGCCAGTCAGCCATTCGAGCTGGCAGTCCTCGTCTTGGCGTATGGACACTGCAGGACCGTTGCTCGCCAAGGGTTACGCGAGGAAAAGCTCCGGGAGGGGTCATTCGCGCTCGCGCTCACATCGATGGAGCAGTGACACCTGTTGGTCTCTAACTGAGATGGATGGATGCAGGCATGTAGCTGTGTATTACCCAGCTCGGCCCCTTTTCAATCTCAATACTTAAGGGACACACATGAGTAGCCCCTCATGGATAAGCACTACCGACCATCCGTGATACAGGCAGCCAGGCAAAGACTCTCCCCCCCTTGACACTCTCTTCTCCCCCCATTCTCCCCCTGCCTTCAACTCCCGTCTGCTGTCTGCCCGTTGATCAGAGCGCGCGCTTGGGCTCCAGAAGCAAGGGCAGACGCCACTCAGCCTGGATTTTGCGGGGCAGCGAATCGACAGGCGCTGTTTGGCATCGATTCACTGGCTCAGCAGCTCCCGCCTCCGTTTGGATCCAGCGCGTTTATTGCATGGTTGACCTCCTGAGCTGCCATTTACCTGCCATTGTTTCCCCTTACTGCGTTGTAAGGTTCCTTCCCGTTTGATAAAGGGACACTGGACAGGTACATCACCACGTGCCCTCCCGTGTTCCAAGAGGAAGGTACCCTGCTGGTACCCCTGCAATTATTTCCAAGTCCCTCCATTAATCAGTCCCTCCTCCATCCGTGTCGCGCCCAACTCCCCTCCTCTTCACGACTTCTCCCTCTCCCTCGGCTTCAACCTGGACCTGAATCATCCTCCTCCTTCTCGTCCTTCGTTCCTACTTCTTTGCCTCTCACAGTCCAATTCTATTGCCTCAAACTTCCTTCGATCCTCCGTCGTTGGGTCCCCCAGCGCCCAGTTAGTCGCTCACAGACCTCCTCTCTCGACACTGCAATCCATCAAATACACCTGCCAAGATGCGGAACCCTTTTCGGCGCCGGAACAAGAAGGATAAACTCGCCAACGGCCGCCAAGGCTCCGACGCCGGCGTCGTCCCTGACGAGTTCCGGCCTCCGGGCGCCGGCCGACCGCCTCTGTTCCCTCCGACTCGCGGCTCTGCCTACCTGCTCGCTCACCTCCCGTCCAGCGTCCTCCAGCGCATATTTGCCTCTGTCTGCCCGCACGCCCGAGATGAGAGCTACGAGACTTGTGAGGGTAGCGCGAGCTCAAGCGATAGCACATGTATGCTCTGTGACCTGCGCGACCTAGCGCATTGCGCCCAGGTCTGCCGTGTCTGGCGTCAAAACGCCGTCAAGGTCTTGTAAGTCTGGTGACAGTTGTCTTGAACGTGCCATAGCTAACGGCTTTCCCACCAGGTATCACAGCGTCCGCATCGATGCCGTCCACTACTGTCCCCTCGAGGCATGGCTCGCCGAGAGACGTAAAAAGACACACCGATTCGATCGCAATGGCATCCCAGAGGATCCTGCCCAGGCCCGTCTGCGCCTCCTCCGCCGTACCGTTCGCGACGACCCGACACGCCTCGGCAAGCTGGTCGAGTACCTCAAGATGCCCTACATGCTGCGCGAGTCCTCCCAGGTCGAGCTTGCCCAGACCATAGCTGTGCTTCCGAACCTCAAATACGTCGACCTGCCTGAAGGCATGTTCTGCGACGACCCGAGCTTTGCTACCCTGCGTCTTGAAGTCCAAGCCCGGTGTCCCAACCTCCGGAAGATGACATACGTGGGCGGTTCTGAGCGGAGCTTTACCATGCTCGCCACAGGGCAGGTCTGGCCTCGCATTGAGGTGCTTGAGCTTAACAATCTCAACATCGATCCCATGACCATCCGGGCTGTTCTCGGGAGCCTCACCCATTTGCAGGCTCTAAAGGTATCTGAAACCCCAGGCCTCACTGACGAGGTTCTATCATCATCAGACGGGATGCCCACCCTACCACCAATGAAGGAGCTGGTCCTCAAGGACACGCCTGGTGTGACCTTGAAGGGTCTCATTGAGTATCTGGCGTGGCAGGAGACGCAGCAGGCTCTGACGGTCCTTACCCTCAAAGATACTGGCGTTCACCCTGCAACCCTACAGGAAATTCTCACGATGGCCTCGTCTCTCAAAACGCTTGCTATCCAAACAAATGTGGTCGAACAGTTTCCCAACTCTTCCAAGATCCGCCCTCTCGCATCCAGAACATTGGAGACACTACGATTTGAAATCTCTGGAGCTTCATCCGGTCCCTTTGCGAGCGTGACGCAGGGTTATTACACCTATCTGGCCTCGTCTATCCTAGGAGGAGGCTTTCCCAGGCTTCGGAGACTGTATGTCCATGATGATACCTTCCCTGACCAGCTCCAAGGACTCCCACCCCCCAATGCCGCCTTTGCCGGGGGTCATGTCCGCTCCAGCTCTACATCGTCGAGCAAGTCGACTCCTGGGTTCAATCTCTCACCAGGTGGCGGAAACCTCCCTCCCTTTGCACCTAAGCGGCCAGTCTCCAACATACCTCCTTCCAACAAACGCTTCAGCTCCAACAACCCTTTTGCCCGCGGCCCCTCTTCTCCTCCTCCCACGCATCATCTAGAAGTCTTCACCAAGAGTGACGAGTTTGGCAAGTGGAACTTTGCTCGGGTTGACCCTATCAGGTCTGCCGCAGCCCCGTCTCGTCGGCCGCTCAGTAGCTATGGGCTGGCGGCTGACATAACGGGGTTGGGGTGGGATCAGGGCGATGCCCGGCGAAGCATCATGGTTGGCAACGGGACCGGTGGCTTCCTAGCTATACCAGGTCAAGGGGGTGATCGTGACAGTATGGGCAGTGCTCTATCTGGGGAATGGCGGCCACAGAGCAGCGGAGGGGAACCTCGAGGCAGTCGAGATCTGTGGAGATGATGATGTGAAGGGTATTACCCAGCTCTTGGGATTCGTCTTTGTACATCCCCTCAGGGGTACATTTCACGCTTTTACGGTTCAAGCCTTTGCCTCCCTTTTCTTCCCGACTTCCTTGTCCCTTTGCTATAAAGCCTCAGCAGAGCCGATGGGACACGTCGAGGGCACGGTGGAGGGAGAAGAGACAGCTTGAAGCTGATCTGTTTTATGTGTTTGGTAGTGACGGTTGCATTTTCGGAATTAAAATACCCTAGCAGTTCCATGGCGAGTTGCATTTGTGTTGTTAGTAGTTAGCGAGCGGGCGAGTTTGCGGGCAAACCTAGATTGATACTAGGAGATTATTACTTAAAACTAGAATAATCCATATTTCTGTAGCTTTGAGTGTTCTTTTTGTGAGTTGGTGTTGATGGAGACATGGCAGAGTTTATTCTGTATCATGACGACAGCTCTAAGTGACTTGCATGTACTCCTCTCAGTCTCCGTCTATTTTGAAACGCAACTGTACTAGACTGATACAATTCACATTGCCACGGCCTTGGTTTGGCATCTCTCATGTGTTGTTTCGTCTTGTACATCCGCATCCGCGAGATACTGTGTCAAGTCCCTCGCTTATCCCCAATTGCATCACAACCCCGTTGCAAAATCCAAGATTTTTCCCTCTGTGCAACCTGTAACGAACCCGTCGATCGCCCTCCTGTTCATCAAGTCCTGACTGCTTGCGGCCCGATGACGTTGTCGTGCATCCCAAGTAGGAGGGGATACCCTTGTCGGTGAGCAACCTACCCTACATCAACGGTTCCAAGATTTCTCGACAATTTGTATCACACCATTGTATCCGATTCTTGGTATGATATGGTACGGTTCTTGAAATGCAGGTTCGGTTTGGACCGATGGGTTCTTTTCGTTTCTTTTTTTTGTTGGGTTGCAGGACTGGACCCACGGGTTGCGTGGGCTGATGGGTGCTGCAGAGCATGGTGGATTCCTTTGTTGAAGCAAGGGAAAAGGAAGAAAAATTCCGTCAAGGTCATGTGAGTATTATGGTCTGACATGAAATCCCGAATGCGAAGGGTTTTCGGACATGCAAGTAGGGCGCTGGAGAAGCAAGGTACCGTCCCTGGTCAGAGGTTTGACTTTGTGTGAGTTGTTTGTTTCATGAATCACCTGACGTGTTTGTTCAATGCCCTGGAGCTGTGCCACTTATTTGAATGTCTATAGAGGCCTATCTGTGAAGTGACTGTATAGGAAGTGGCTTATACTGACGACAACACGTAGAACATGTTCAGGAATAACAACCAAGCCAGTAAGCACCTTGAACTACACAAGGTTCAAGCATGTTGCCCTCACAATGACAAAATCCCTAAAAGCTTAACAGCAGCAGCATCCTGACGGGAAGCAAGTCATCCGAGAACCAACCCAGGGTCTCCCCCAACCACACTCACTGCCAACACATACACACGCGCGCACAAGCCCCCCCTTGAGCATGAACGAATAACAACACATCAGTTGGACACATTCCGCCGTCGAGAGACCGCCCCCAGCTTTTTGGGAGGGGCGCGCGGCTCAGCTTGTGGCGACGTTGACTAACGCTCGTCTTCTCGTGTTGCGTGCTTGCATTTCCACCCGGGCCTTTTCTCGACCGCACACATTCTCCCGCGGGGTTGGGGACGAGACGAGAATAGCAACACGACGGCGGCGACTCCGCAGTAGATGTGAACTGAGAAGAATATGCACGGATTCTTCTCGACGAAGGATTCTTTGGAATATTTTCTTCTCGTTGGTTTATTTTCAGCTTGAGGTTGTGGCTGCATCATCTGCCATTGGTTCCCCGTGCCGAGCTGTCATCTGAGAGACAGACAAGCAGCCATCTCGTAAGCCCCGACGTAGGCGCAGCCGCGGATAGTGCGTGTCTCCCTCCCACCGCGACTACACAGAGTCTTGTCAAGTCTATCCCTCCGCAGTCCACCGGGAGAGCTTGCGCCCCCCCTCTCCGTCGTCCTGCGGGAGGCAGTGTCCGAATTACCTGTTTCGTTTCATCCTCTGACACACAGCTCCCCGGGTACACTGTGCATTGATTACCTCTGGCGTAGGATCGCGGGGTAGACGAGAATGTTGGAAATGTCATCTATGTGAGGGATGTTATCGACATGGGGACGCATTAAGCACGCGAGACTGGTCTTGAAACAACCGGGAATGGGGACGAGGCAAGGGACGAGACAGTCTAGTCACGCTATAGCGGCCACGCGCGACGTGGACAATTGTTTTAAGCCAGGGAGGAGAGAAATCCCTTGGTATTATGGTCAAACTTGTCGTCATGTACTCGGACCCCCTTGAGTCAAGACACGGTAGGCTGGAACTTGCCGAGGAATAGTCGCGTCAATAACTCTCATTAATCCATCAAGTTTCACATCCGTCGATCATTCCAGGGAGTCAAGTATTTCCCCGCTCAGTAGTAAATCGCACCGAGAAACCGGACGCCGGTTCCCTTGCAAGGGCGAAACCGTCTCCGTAGCGGGCATAATCTTTTAGACAATGTCTGAGTTGGAAACATTGGTCCCCAATTCTTGGTATCTTTTTTTTTGCTCAGCCTCTCCCTGGTCACGAGGAGTTGCAGTGCCCCTCGTAAGGGAACAAGTACTCACAGTATCTCCCAACACTTTGTAGAGTTCACGGCTAGACTTTTCAGCTAGAACACCTCGGGTTTGAGTTTCTCGATAGTAATGGATCTCGGGAAGAGGGGCGGGTCCCGGGTGCGTGTGGCTGCTTAGAACAGACCCAAATTTGGGTGCTACAGTAGCCATTTTTAGACAGCCGAGCCCAGATGGCGCTAGACCTATCGGGGGATTTTTGGGGGTGTGGCACGCGCATGGTGGCTGGTGAAGACTGTTCCCCACTGTGATGTTGCCGTTGTAGATGTGGCTGGTGCACAGTTGATGTGGCTTGCGCTCTGGACTTTTCCGTGGTAGAGTGGAGACCTGGGGAAAGCTCCCTAGCTCTTTTTTTTTTCTTTTCAATTTTTTACTTCCCGCTCCTGCGAAATGACGCCATGTGGTTGGAGCACCCGCCCGCCAATCCATTCCCTCCATCGAAAATCGTTCAATATCGAAAGCATATTAATTGATAGATTGGCCGGCATATGTCACAAACCCATTCGATATCATTATCGAATTGACTCTTGGATACATTTCATACCGTATACTTCCGATGCTCTCGACTCGCCTGGTCTGAACTCTGTCGTCCAGACATTCCATCGCGAGGCGCCGCCCATTGCTGACGGCTCTCACCAAAGGGTTGCCTCGTCGTCGGTCTTGCCCGGCAAGAATGGCCGCTTACCAGGCGTAACCGCCCGCCTCAGCACCAGTTTCAATAGAGTTGAGGGGCAATTCCCGAGCTCTGATGGGTGTCGCCGGTCGCAGTACAGGGCCGGCTGTCAGAAGTAGAGTGTGTAGGCCATCTCATCTCGGACGGAGCTGTTGTTGGAGATGCATCAGCTCCGGGCTTGGCCAGCTTCAATTCCCGTCAATGTAGCCCCCTGGCATCTCTCACTGTGTCCCATGTCATCAATCTGTCCTCAGCGGAAAGAAGCTCGCTTGGCCCTACGGGAAGGGCGACATGGTAAAACACGACGCCTGTCAGCTGGTGCACATTCGAGACTGGAACAAGATTCTCCGTGTCCATCGCCATCAAGTATCCAGTATCAGACGAACCTGCGACGGCATGATCGACGTCTCATGATTGGCGCCCCTGGCAGAGAACCCTAGCCCTCTTGCACAATTGGGCAAGGCTCACGGGAGGGGGAGGCCCTGCCCTGTCGACATGCCTGACCAACCTGAGACTTAAATGGCAAGGGGTTTGGATGGAGGTGGGAGGGGTTCGAGGCCTTGAGGGTTCGAGCCGCAAAGGGTGAAGCGCTCAAGGGCGACGACGGTCCGCCGCCTCTTGTAAACTCCCATGTCATGTCGCAGGGAGAGTCTTTATCGGAAAGCATCAAGAAGTCACCATGCGAGGACGACGCACACTGTAGACTCGACTTGCGAGGGAAATATGTCCGAGAAGAGCAAGGCGGGCGGCCCCGTCATCCTCCAATGCGAACGATGCCACGCGCGATGAGGGGATTTTTTTCTCTCCCTCTGCTCGACCCCTCTGGAAGAGACTGCCGGAGGACAAGACGGTAGTCATCGACAGTGAACCACACAAATGTCGGTCTGGCGATAGAAAGACTTTTGAGGCGATGGACGGGTGTCTGGCGCGGGCAGGGAGTTGGTTGCGCTGCGAGACGTGATTGGCCAGGCCCCGTCGCATCTGGTACGATGGCACCCATGCCCGACCAACGGGGGATCAGCGATTCTGGTGGAACCAGCTGGAGGAGGGAGGAGAGTTGATCAGGCTTGCTTGAGAGACGGCAGACAGCGCGCTTCAAGAAGAGGGCCTGTTCGCCCAATCTCGATTGTGCGTTGTCAAGTTCCTGCATCACACCCACGACTCCCCGACCAATGCGAGGCATGGGACGGAGGAAGAAGAAGAGACCAAACAGTGTGAGAGGCTCTGATGCAGCAGAGGGTATACACGAGGGGCCTCACATCACATCTCACGCTGTGCTGTGCTGTGCCGAGCCCAGTCCAAGTCCAGTTCAGGGCCGATATTCTCACAGACGAGAGCTGTGCCGTTGCAGTTGCAGCGTGCCTGCGTCCGCCCACGTAGAAAGAAAAGATGTACTGTTGCATCGCATCGTGCCTGGGCTGCTGAGCACGCGAGGATTTACACGCCAGTGCCCATTAGGGGACTCCGCTTGCTGAGCTGGCCGAAGTTGGCGCAGAGGTAGATCAAGAGGGAATAAAAAAGTCTGTTGCACTTTGGGCATGCAACGTCGTGGTGCCTTGGCCAAGGTTGAAGCGGATGCTCTCTGGCGGGGGGCGCAATGCGAGGCGATGCCAGGAATGGATTGAGATCAGAGCTGCGCGATGTCCTCAAGCAGGTTGGCGCTCACCATCTAAGCTGGAGGTGAGTAGCACGCATCCGTATCCATTCTGGTGGCTTCCATCCTTCTCTCTTAGCATCATGACACCGGCAAAGGCGCCAGCCGACAACACAACACACAACGGATGGGTTTGGGAGGGTCGTGTATAAGTGCGTGCTGCAGCTCTCAAGCGTAGCCCTGCTGCATTGTGTGTGTGGGCTTGAGAATGGATGGATCGCAAGGGATTGGATCCAATGGATGATGGCAGACGTGATACGCGAGAATAGGCGGTCGCAGAGTTCAAGACCAGGCCAGGCCAGGCACAGGCAGGCTCTCTCAGGTACAGGCACACACAATCATCCCAAGAACCCCTTCCCTTCAGCTTTTCTTGTGCCTGTCTGCCACGGTAACCACCTCCAGGTTTATCGACCGAATATGCGACCGACTTTTACGGCGGCAAGGTAACCGAGCCGAGATTTGTGCTTGTTTATTCCAGACTCTGACACTGAAGATCATGAATGACGGTTTGCCACCCCGGACTGTCATCTCCATCCGAGATTGATTGCGGTGTCAGAAAATGTGTAAAGCCTCGTTTGGCCATGTCATGTTTGATGTGTCACCGCCCGTAATAGTGCAATAGATTGCGAAAACGAAGAGAGGAAGAAAAGTGACCGGGCCCCCCCTTCTGGACTCATTCCGCCGCTTGACCAGGGAAATCCCCTTGAGAGCACCTGTCGCTCTGCAGATCATCGACGGGTTCCGGCGAGGAAGCGGTGTCGAACAAGAACAAATCCGTGTCTGCCTACCGTCAAGGAATCCCCGACCTTTTTACACAGTCCGTCCGTGGGTGAGTGGGTTGCGGCATCACGACGATGCTGCCGCTTCTGCATGCTCGCTCCTCCGGCTGCTGCCCGCGTCGAGGAGCGAAACTCCATCGAGACCCTCCGAAGCCCTGGATCGCGCCCAATCAAGCACACCTTGATATCCATCTGCAGACGCACGCTTGAGGAAGAGCGAAGCAAGTAGCTAGGCAGCCTCAGGCTGGAGCCCAGGGGGGAGAATGATGTCAAGCATCCTTGGTGGAAAGCTAGCGCACAGGTGTTGTCGTTGTGTTGGTCGTTGCCGTCCGTCGGGCCAGTGGACGGCGGCAACGAGGCCCTGGCCCTTGACCTTCCCGGGACCCTTGAAAGGTTGGAGGAGGGATGAGGAAATCGATGGCGTTGGGGGGTCTAGAGATGCACGAAATCAAACAGACAGTGTATCGCCGCTGCCGAGAGTAAAAAAGCTGGGGAATAAGGAGGCTGGGTAAACTAGGTATTACACTTGATGATGTTGGCGGATGACGACGCTGGGCAACAATGACGAGAGCAGCCAGCGCACCCAAGACCCAGAAGGGAGGCGAAGTTGGGCAAGACAACTGCGAATAGCCCAATGGCGTTGCAGAGAAGCCACGAGGTTGGTGTTGAACTCGCAAGACTCTGGGTTGGATAAGGTATTGTGCATGCGGATGACTATGCTACCGTCCGTGGCTGTACAGTGGGATACTCGATCCTACTATGATCCGTCATGTGCTGTAGATGTACATCTGATGCTTAGATGGACGGATACAATAATACACCACCATCATCCGGGCGCTCAACATCACCGACGCCGCGTGGACGAAGACGGCACATGGACGTTCCGGGCCTCCGCCACGATTTGCCGTGTGGAAACGGATCAAGACCATCCATCTACACACCTCTTGCGGCACCAGAGTCTGACATTCTCAGATAATCCTCTCTTTTTTCGGACGCATGTAACTAATCCTCTGACAATGACACGGATAGCATCGCATCTCTTGCACCGGGTCCCGCCATCTGGAACGCGCCTCTGACTGGAACGATCAGAGTCCGAGAGATAGACAGCATCGCAATGCTTGACGTGCATCGAGTTGAAGGATTGATTGAACGAAATGTCTTGGGATGCACACACGCACACGCGCGGGGGGTGTGATGTTCTTAGATGAAACGGCTCTTGAAGCCAACGAGAGAAAGCCGCCGCCTGCACACGCAGCGCACGCACCTGGGTCCGTTGCCAAGGCTGGCTCAGGTGGCTTTTTTCTCCCTCCTCTGGGTGGAGGTTACAGAAAACCTCCCCCGCGCAGATGTGTAGTAGTGTAGGTGCTCTCCTCCCTGTCCTGTCTGTGAGTGGCTTGAGCTGAGAGTGATGAGAGTGAAGAGTGTGTGTGCCTCGTGGCGGCTGCTGTTGGGCCGTTTGAACCAGGCACTTGGGTTCTTCCCCTTTGAACTCCTGACGCCGGTGTTGGGTCATTCATTGTCTGCCCCTGATTCTTTCAGCCCAGCTGGATCTCCCATTCACGTCAGATTCTGTAAATGCTATTGCCTCTTTCTCAACGACTTTACGGAGTTGGTACTTGATGATGGAAGCAAGAGAGTGGAAGGAAGCACAAGACCCTTGCCTGCCCTTGCGCTTTTCTCCCGAGCATGGACCCCTGCCACCAAGAAGCGCCCCTGCCACTTGAGTTGTGTGGACACTGGGCAGGGGCCAGAGAAGAAGCACTTGTACCCAGTGCGACATGAAGCCAAAACCGCACGGCCGTACTCGTACCAGAATGTGGCTACTACTGTGGGCAAGAGGAGTCCACCTTCAACTTGCCCATGTCCCACTCTCCACTATCCACGGGCACCCACTCTCCGCGGCCAGGGCCCCCGGGGGGTGTCTAAACCTTGGTTGGTCTCAGGGACTCGACTCCCATCCACCAAAGAAAGGCTCGCCGTTCATATTAATGGATGCCCTCTCCCCCAGCCGCCTGCCTTGTCTCTCTTCTCTTCCTCTCCCTCATGGATTTTTTCACACCCTCTTGTCTAAAACCACGGGAATAGACTATCAATCTTTTTCTTTTTTACCTTCCTTTTCGAACTCTCCCTCGGACGAACGTGTATACACCGCCCTTGAAACAGACATTCTTTTCCTTTCCTTTTCCGCTTCCGTCAAGTTCAAGTCTTCCTTTGTCTGGTTTTGAGGTCTCGGTGTCTCGCAAGCCTTGTTTCAGTTCCACAGACGCCCAACGACCGCTACCGGCCACATCCACGACCGCAGCCCTCGACCTGCTGACCACGAACCTCGACTCGAGCAGGAGAGAGACCACCCAACCCGACCAGACCTGACCTGTTCTCGCGGCCCCTCGGGTCAAGGTCAAGGTCTCGGCTGCTGGTCTTCCTCCCTTTTACATCCTTGGTCTCCCACCCCGCCCTTTGTGTTATTGTTCAAGGGCATATCCACCTCTTTTTCCTAGGGGAATCCAATATTCCATCACTACCGAACCATATTCGCAATGTCTCGAGTGACGCAGCATTCTCCTCAGAGGGAGCTTGATGCTCCTAAGCTTGATACTAGCCTCGCTCAGCGGGGTGCACAGCATTCACAGTCTCGAGCTCAAATAGAAGCCCTATCCGTCGAGCCTCCCATTTATTCCCCATCTGCCGACGCCGACGAATCTTCACCCGAGTCTACTCCCACCACTATGATTCCTACACGACGAAGTGTCTCCGCTGGAGGAGCTCCAGCTCTACCCGCAAAGAGCTCTCTTCGAGCTTCCAGGGTCCTCGATGGCCTCCTCAAGCTGACTCCTGGGGAGCAGCCACCCTTCACCACTCAGTCCGCCCCTCATGATGTCTACCTCTCCTCTGAGGAGGATGCCTCTTCCTCCGCCGATGACTTCTCCGATTTCGAATTCGACTCTGGTAGCGACGAATCCAAGTCCTCATCTAAGCGAAGGGACAGCCATGAAGACACTGCCCGAGTTGTGTCTGTTGTCTACTCTGGAAAGCCTTCCATGATCCACCTCCCCCGGCGATCAGTGTCTCCTAGCTCTAGCTCTAGCGAAGCCTCTTCCTCGCGACCTTCATCACGACTATCGTCTTCCTCTAGACCTCCTAGCCGTCTCCGCAGGACATCGACTCTTCCCGTCATCGACCGCCGCATGTCTCTCTGCACTTCTTCCTCCGGCACCATCCTGCACCCTCCCCGGACAAGTAGCATGGGGAGCAGCCGCCTAGAGAAGCAGAAGCCCGACTTCTTGAGCATTGATCCGTTTGCCATCAAGTCGGAGCCCGAGACTAAGTACGACCAGAACGACCGACCCAAGACCCCCAAGACACCGACTGGCATGTTCAAGCGGACACTGAGCTTGGTCAAGAAGCGCAGCCGACCTTCGCTCAATACCCACCATGCCACACTATCGAGGGACAACCTGACCCTCTTCACACCTACGTTTCACATGGAGCAGGTTCGAGAGGAACCAACAACAACCGACTCGAACTTACAGCAGTCTGCTCCCATACCTATCCTGAACAAGGCGCCTACATATCACGAGATTTTGAAGACGGCGCAACGGAGGACCTCGACAGCACCGATGTCGCCCATGTCACCAATGTCGGAGCCCGCATCACCAATGACGCCCAACAGTACCCGAAGCCGCATAAGGCAGGGACTTGCGGCAGCGGCTCGACGACGCAGCGTCAGGGTATGAAGAGACAAACATGCCTTGAGCTTGCGTATTATGACTTATGACCTGGGCCACATTAATCGGAGCCGCGATAGAGGTTTCCACCGTTTCTCATTTGTGTTTTTTTCTTTGTACCACCTTACTTTCCACTCAATGGCCCTTGAGAGAGGGAAATCGGCGCATTCACGATTGTTTTTTCTGGGAAGTGTACACATGCTGGCAAGCAAAAGGACATAATGGCGTTTACGCATGCAGGTCTGCATTGCATACTGGAAAGAGAAGGCGTTTTTGGAATGGGGACAACCACACTCACATGCATGCTTTGCAAGCATCGACGGCCTTGGACAGGCCCTTTTGACTTTGATTTCTAGATAAATTGTTAATGAGTCCTAGCCGCACAAGGACGGTAGGCAAAGGGGGCAGGGCATTCATTCATCCTTCGTCTGGAAGGGGTTTGAAATATTGTCATGAAATACAATCAAGGCAGACATGATTTGCTTGTTGCTCTCATCAAAGACTCTACCATGGCGCACTCTGTGAAATTGAAATGTACTAAATGGAACCAGGCAACCGGAAGTGAAGGAGAGCTGTGGCTTGGCTTTGAGGCTCCTGGATGGGGTTTGGATGGATGCGGTGAGCTAGCTCGGCTCTCAAGTGCCTGAGTCTGGGGGAAAGTTTGCAGCCACAGCCACAGCGAGGGAACTTTAGCCTAGGGCTGGTAGTTGGGTATTCTAGAATGTGGAAGAGTCGGTCAAGAAGGGATGAGATGGATGGGGCTAAGTTCCGTGAGCCTTGACTCTGGTAGAAGTCATGTCACTACTGTCAATCCTCTTGACTCCTGAATGACATCGTCTAGCCCGTTTACTGATCTGTGCTCCCAGGATCATGCTCTGTTGTTGCGGTGATGCGAGGTACGTCAAATGTGTAAGTGAGAGATACAGATGGGATACACGTGGTTTGGGTGAGAAACGTGCGTGGCTGGGAGGTAGAGGCAAAGTACTTGCCGGATTGGGAAGGAGGGAGGAAATGAATTGGCCGCCAGGGTCCGAGGGGGGAATGTCACGGGGGTTAATATGCCGCGTAGGTTATGATTTGCGTGTAGAGACGAATGCGACGGTGACGATGACGATGAGTTGGTAGGTATAGAGTTTACCAAGTGAATTGATTGACATTGACAGACACATTTGATCGACGTGATGGTCTACAGTTACGTATTGTGAAAGAGTACGTACTGGCAAGCCACAGCGTAGCTCCATCACAGACACAGACACCTTCCCCTGGAGCTAAGAGACGACCCCTGTTCCCGTCCGTCGGTTGTTATTGAGATCTACCCTTGTGAATCCAATCGCCGCCGTTCAGCCACGCAAACGGTGTAGGCGGACGGAGCGAGAGAATCTGCCTCGTGAGTGACGCTCTGGTTGCTGTCCCGTCACTCGGTTTCAGGGGCCCGATAGACGAGAGGTTGAATTGCGGTGGAGTATGTATCCGCAGTTTGACTGTCGCTCATCACGGAGGTTTAAGCCCACATGGGAATTGTTCCTTGCTCGGGCCTGAATTTAGCAGCTGGGGTCTATTTTTTTCTTCTTTCTTTTTATTGTGGATTTTAGTGTTGAGGGGATTGATGAGATATACTTGCATAAACGTGGGTCTTTAACGCGGTTGATCGCGTCTGTAGGCGCGTTGTGCTGTTGATTTTATGCATATCTGTCTCTGCCTTTTCTTTTTGGTCCTCACTCATTGGAGGAATTGGAATTAATGTCTTGGATGATTGTTCGAGAATGTTTCATGTTGATTCAGTCAATTGATTGATCCAATTGAGTCTGATTCTTGGCTCTAGTCAAGGGTTATGCTCTACTCTACTGTGTACAACCTCGTGCTCTGACATGGGCAACCTCAACGTCCATGCCATCACACCACCGGTATCCCCCGAGCCGTTCTACAGAGGGCAAAGCCATGACGGGTCCCTGCGCTGGGTCCATGACGTCCCCTCGTGCGATCCGTGGGGCCGTCGGCGCTAGCCCGTGGGAGCTCATTTCGTTTTCTATGGATCAAGGAGAGGATGGCCCTCGTATACTGTGCTCGCTACTTTTGTGCCCTGGAGTGGCTGTCAAACGTGGGAGGGACCCCTGCCTGAGACGAGACGCGAGTGAATCCCGCGTGGTTCAAGGCTCCGAGCAACCAAGCTACTATGTAGCTTAAAGGTCCATCATGTCGGATTAGAGGAACAAGATAACCTCATGTAGGGAGAGTGAAACGTGATCCATCATGAAACCAACTATGCTACTCCCACTGGAGACCGGAATCGACCATCCTACTCAAAACCGCAATGCACTGTGAGATACTCCCTCCTCAACAACGGCACGTGCACCAGCAACGGCGCATGGGGTGGCTGGCGATCCTAGTCCGGGGGAGATTTGAACAACCTCGTCGACCGCTCATAGGCTGCGCGAGTCAACTGATCTGCAAACAGGTATATGCGCCGCGTCTTATGGGCTTGTTGTCAGATAGATTAGCCGACCATGTTAGACACCTCCCGCGAGATACATTTCGAATCCCACCTACCTGACGTGCATGATGAGCACCGGGGTGCTAGGTCTGACCTCGTGTTGACTCTAGATCCTCCACGGTGATAGAAATCCTACCGGTCGTACTCTACTCGAAACGACCTCTTTGGGACGTGTCCCGAGATGACGGTTACAGCTTGAGTTTGCTACTCCAAGCACAGCACAGTACGCTCTGCTGGAAGAGTACAAGATGCTATCCTCGAAGCTATATCCCGGGACGGAGGGCAATCGCTGAGGGGTAGAGTTTCATCGATCGGATCCGAGGCTTTGGACCAAGTGTCGTGGCAAGCAACATCCCAGATAGAGACGGTATCAGGTTAGGAGTAGAGCCATCGTGAGGGACGAGTTGATATTGTCAGGTCTGAAGCATTAAACTCTAAAGTTTTCATCCGTGACGGTCAATCCCATCTTGAGTTCTTCCGGTATCATGCCCCTGGGTCATCTGCGTGTGCTCTCCCCTATTCGTGGACTTTCCGGAGCTGGCATTGCGGGTTTGAGTCGATGGCATCTATCGGAGGCATGTTTACTTGGCAGACCGACGTCGGTCTGGTGGGTTACTGAAAGCCCCTCTCATAATGCATGGATGTAGATATCTGTCATGGGAGCTGCTGTCACCGTCTTGGCCGCCGGAATTAGAGCTGTTGGAACACTCCCCAGCAACTAATTCAACTCCCTAATATGCTCTAGCCCTTGAATGCTGGGGAGACGCCCTAGATGAGCAAACTGTTGGTAATATCCGACACTCCTTTTGTATCTCGTTGACATGAGGGTCTCATGATGAGTAGAGAGTTTCATCTTGGCTGAGGGGCTGTCTGTCAGGCTCATGGAGATATACAGTTGCAATTGGCACCTATGGGCATCTACACAATTCGACAATTTGACATATGTACTACCCATGATATTCCGTGTCAGGCCAGATTGGTGGTTCTTTACTTTATTCATCTAATAGTAACCTTGAAGTCGGAGAAAGTGATAGTCTCTTCCGACTCCTTTGTCAAGACTTGACTTGACCATGTCCCCCTTTTCACCGGGCATTCACTGCATCCTGTTTCGGAGATGTAGACGAAGGATGCCATTGGAAAGCCACGGTGGCGTGCCAGCTATCCGCTCCTCATACATTGACCTTGGAAGTGCTCTAGGCCGGCCATGTCAATGTTGAGGGCCAACTTCATAGGAGGATTTTGGCGCGAACTTGTAACTTGTAACTCACGAGTAATAAACATTCTGCCCCTAAACTCGACACTCCAAGATCATCAGTTAATGTACCCTTCTGATCTGTAACTATACAAGTGCCACGCTCCCCCAATCCCCTTTCGTTCTTTCTAAAGCCACCTCCAAACAAGTCAGGTGTAACTTGACTGGGACCGATCGACGTCTACTCAACCATGAAACCCAAGCATGTGGCAATGAGAGTTGGAGACTATCTTCTTCACGTCTTGAGTCTCGTGGTAGCTGATATGAGATATCTCAAGGCTGCCCCGATGCCTTATGCCATGTCCAAGTCTCAGCCAAGTCTACTGCCCGGTGACAAATCCACCAATATCAACCTACATAGTCCAACCCTTAAACACCACACGCATCATCTAGTCCGTCTGTCACATTCATATATCCCCTTAAAGAAGCAAGCACTCAACACGTTCAAGCAGTCACCAAACAAGTACACTGCGTATCAACGCCTTCAATAATGAGCTCCCTATGGAAGGTTCAACTAATCAACAAGGAAAATGCAAGGTACGCATCAAGACAATGCTCATGTGCGTGCGTGCTCTCAACACCGGTAATGACATACATGCAAGTGTCTCCCAACCGCACACCCTCTCCCTACGAGCTAACAATAATTAGTAAAACATGTTGCCCATCCATGCAAGCTCCCTCCTCTTCCTCCCCATCACCATCACCTTCTCCCTTAATCGTTGTCTATGGCGTTGCTGCGCCTGGCGAATCGGAAAATCCCGCCCTACTGGCTACCGTTCACAGGGGCGCTCGCGCTGTCCAGAGGACTAGGGGGACCGGGCTGCTTAGTCCTGAGAGTCAAAGGGAAGGGATACTCCTCAGGGTCCTCCTCCTCACTGCCAAAATTATTAGTCAAGTCTTGGGTCGATAGTCAGATAGTCACTCACGGAAGCTTCCAGGCAACATAGTCCTCGGTGCTCAGGCCCTCACGGCCCTCCTGTAGGCTCGCAAAGTCACCAGGAGTCATCATGCCAGTTCGATCCCGGGGCGAGCCGGGAACAGAGAATGGTCGCGAAATCTTTTGCTCCACACCAGGGATGAAGTCCTCCTCCTCGTCACCGCTGAACGAGTTGGGGTAGGCACGGCGAAGAGCCAGCTGCCGAGCCTTGACATACTCCATACCCATTCGCTTCCAGTCGAGAAGGTCGCTGAGTCTCTCAGTTCGGTTTCGCTGGTTGATGCGTTGACGACGGCTCTTGCCACAGAAATCGAACATGAACGAGGTGAGCTGGTTGACAGAGTCGTCCACGCCCTTGGTGCGGCGGTCCACAATGTAGATACCGTAGTCGCTGGAGTTCTCAATAAGCTCCTCCATGTAACATCCGAAACCTGACAGGTTAGTGGTGATGCTGGGAACACCCATGACAGTGCACTCGGCAGGAGTGTAGCCCCAGGGCTCGTAGTAGGACGAGAAGACACCCAAGTGGCAACCGCGCACAAAATCGTCGTAGTCGAGAGGGAGCACTGGGTTGGCCGAGTTGAGGAACTCGGGATGGAACACCACCTTGACTCGGTCCGAGGGGTGGTTGAAGAGCTGGACTCGTCGGATCTGGTTCAGAACGGGGTCCTCGTGATCGTTGACCATGTTATGGGTGACGATAGGAGGAAGTCCGTGACGCTTCATGGCAAAGAGACGGCGGCGAAGCAGGACTCGGTCCTGGGCAGAGATGAGCTCCTTCTCATCAGGCATGGGGTCGCCCTCGTGCCACTTGAGCGAACGCTCAAAGATGCGGCGCCCAATGCTCTGCTCAATGACATGCGTCGTATCCCTCAGGGACTTGATGACTGCCTGACCCTTGAGCGCCTCCACGGTGAGAGACGTGGTCTGGGCGGGCATGATGATGAAGGCTACCACGGTCACCTTACTTCCTGCAGCCTTGAGTCGATGGTTCAGTCGTGCCAGAGACTCGATGAACATGTCAACGCCCTTATTCCGGAACTCGTAACGACCCGCAGTGAAGAGGTACAGAGTGTTGTCGGGATCAAAGTCATAATGGCCGTAGAAGTGACCTCGGACAAAGTCGTGGATCTTCTCCTTGGCCTGCTGGTGGAGGTTCTGGAATTCGTGGACGGCAGAGAACTTGGTGACGTTGAGACCGTTGGGCAGAACGCCATCAGGCTTTCGCTTCAGCAAGTGCTCAGACTCGAAGGCGGTGATGTGAGAGACGGTGGTGAAGACATCGCAGGCGTGAGTGGCTGCTCTCTCAATGCAGTACCGGTGGTAGATGCCACGCTTGCCGGCCTCGGCGTCAACATCAAAGTATTGCAGGTTGTTGTAAAAGTCCACGGAGCCGGCGCAGAGGTATCGGCCGAGAAGGGTGGCGTGTGTGGTGAAGATGGTCGTGACATCAATGCGGCGCTTCTTGCAGAGGGGCAGGGCGACACCGGCAAGCCACTCGTGGAAGTGAGCAATGACAGCCTTCTTCCTCTCGTGACAGACAAACTAGGTGGGAATAAGGTTAGCAGATCTGGCCCAGATCAGATTGAAGACGCCATCAAATTACCTCTCCCAGGAACCAGGCGACAAGATAACCGAAGACGATAGCCTCGTTGGTCTCGTCGTCGTTGGGTGGCGAAGGGATACTGGCCAGTTCCCAAAGATCAGACTTCCACTCATTCATCCGGCCATAGGCGGTCTTGGTGTCGATGAGGATAACCCTAGGCGCGCCCTCGATCAGCCAGCGGCCGTAGATGATGCCAATTCCCCGATCCTTCATGGACTGCATGGTGGCAGCGATCTCTGGGTTGGTGGGCTCCATCTCTTCCACCTCGACGGCGGCCTAACACAACACAGTCAGCAGGTGCGCGGTCGATGGGAGGAATTGCGCTGCAGTAACCTACCGATTGGTGGTTAAGAGGGCCGATGAGAGTGTATCGCTCGCCATATTCAGCTGTTGTGACGGGTGCCTTGGACTTGATGACAGAGTAGATACCACCAACTGGTCGAGGGTCAGGTTAGCATGTGAAGGCAACGAGAGAGCACGGACGATTGGTAAGGATCGCGATACTGACCTCGATGAGCTACCTCAGTAGCAATCTCAAAGAGAAGGTGGTTCTTGATGTCGCGAGTCTGCTGCTCGCCTTCGGAACTCATTGTGTCTTTGCGGTTTGAAGGCGCAAGAGGATAGAGTTTGCAGAGGGGAAGACCGAGTTCGAGGGGGCGATGATCTGATGCAGTCGACCAGGGTGGTCGCGTCGAGACAGAGCGGAGCTTGTCAAGGGAGTATCCAGAGGGGAGACAGGGCAGGGAAAATAGCTATAGGTGATGAAGATGAAGCTGTATCGATGGCCCACGAACTCAATTGAAAGAATTTTCGGGAGTAGCGAGGCGTGGCTGGGGTCGCTCGGGGGGTGCGAAGGCGAGGTGATCGAATCGAGATGGTAGTGGTGTTGAGGTTGCGTCACTGTGCCGCTGATGGAGAGCGAAGGGGATCTGCGGCCGACAGGTGAGCAGGGTTTTTGCGGCAGGGAGAGAGACGGACAGGACCCGAAGTACAGCCCGCGCAGCACGTATTTGAGGTGGTAACGGTTGTTTTTGCCCGTGTTTTTCTTACAAACAACAACACACAGCTGGACAAGGGATGGAAGAGATGAAAGGAGGAGAAGCAGGGCGAGAGGGGAAGCCCGGGTTAGATGAATGAGTGCGGTTCATCCCATCATGTCCATATGTACTCGAGAGGTACCTCGCGACCGCTGTAGCACCCATCAACAGCGCTGAGACTCGGTGGTGATGCCGCCACGGTACACACCTACACTGAAGTGGGCCAGCACGCTAGCTAGCGACCTGAGCTTGGGTGGGGACCTGCCTGCACTGACCTTGGGCCCGGAGCAACCAGCAACGGCGCCTAAACAAGCCAAGGTACAATCCAATCCAATTTGGATGCCATCATCGCCACAGCCGTTCGAGGTTTTCTCTCAAGGGCCCGGACCCGGCCCACGCCCCAAAACAAGTCCAAGCTCCCGTCCTCTTTTTGGCGAGGGGCTTTGTTAGATCCTCAACCAAAAAAGATGTCCCAAGAGATGACCTGATGTTATTACTCGCCGTTTGCTGCACCTTTCCCCTATCGAAGCTATCCTGAAGCTATCTCTCCTTCTTCCTCACGGTCCTTACCATTCTGAAAAACTCAATCAAGATTAACCGCGCAGAAAAAGGGGCCTCAGAGTACGCCACAAGTCCATCCCACTCTCGCCCACGCCGACCTCTACGGCCTCTTAGTAGGTACAAAGCCGAGATCGGCCCATGCTCAAATGTTTCATCGCCATTCCCCATATCTGAATCCTACGCCGTAATAAGCTCGAGACTCTTCTTGTTGAGGAGCCTGCCCGAATTCTCCTCTCTTTCTCCCCTGAGAGCCCGCCCTGCTCTGGCCCATTGATTACAGTTTGCGCCTCGACGTTATTCTCAACGGTATTCTGCCCGTACTTGCAAAGACGCCGATGCTATGACAGAAAGAGACAAGTCCAGTTACAAAGTTCTGTTAAGACCAAGCACCCCTCAAAAAGTCCTCCATCTTTGTTTGGTTACACGCAGGTAGACTCGCAGTAGCACACATCTTTGGGGTGCCGGGATGAGGTCATGGAATGCGGGGGAATGCCAGCGATCGACGAACCATTTGCTTCCTTTCCCTCCCCCGGCCTTCAGCTCCGACTCCATCGTCTTGCAGCGTGATGCTCATCTTGACTGAGGACTCGGGAGGAACTTGATGCTCACTCTCCAATCACTGCATCTCGTATTCATAGTCAACCTTGGAAGCCTGTCTCTCCAGTCCACCCCCACCAATGGTATCAGATCCTTCGGCTGTGCCCCCATCTGCATTCGGTCTTATTAGTGAGTATCACCATCTTTAAACCACTTCAACCCAAACAACACCATCTCGGGCCGTAACTCTTTAGCCAGAAAAGAAACGCCGGTAGCGCTATTCAGCCATAGTTCCCGCGCCTCCGGCCTCAATTCTGCCGAGACCCCGAAGTCGGCCAAGCTGGGGATGACAGTGTGACACATCCCCCCTCTCATATCGCAAATGCCGAACGAGCTCAACTTCATGTTACTTGGTCTCACCCTTGATAACTCATCTCCACCCCGACATGACCTCCCGCGACTCTGGAATCCCCAAGAATGGGCTCGACTAGACTGCCCCGCCAACTCGCTCCCCAAAGTCCAGCTGAGACATATGGGGCGCAAGCCCTATTCTCCAATGCTCCGGGCCATGACAACAAACCAGGAGATCGACAGCTCTGCCTAGCAACGGCTTCTCCAGAGCTTCTCTAAACTGAATAATCATGAATCAGGTACCAAGGCCATGACGGCCGTGGCTTACACCGAAGCGCGTGTCGTGTTGGGAGGCGGTTACACAGAAACCGAGACATCGATACTCCTTCGTCTCCCTGGGTATTGACGTCCAAAGATCGGGAATCTGGACTCAAACGCTATTAGGAATGGATCCTTTCCCTTCCACGCGGGTCGAGAGAAAAGAGAGACGCCAGTATTAACCCTTTAGCTTATCCTCCCTGAAAGATAATAAATAGAGTAATAAGAAGAGATAAAGAAGCTCCCAACCTCTCCCTTAATATATCTTGAGCTGATTCTATTGCCTAAGAGAAGCATAGTAATTAATCCTCTTACTATTCTGGTGTCTTATTTATTTCTCGACCCGCGTGCCTCCAATTAAGTAATAATAGTTCCCATATCTCCATGGAGGTCCATAACGGATCAAGCCCCGAGAACTGGCTCCCTAGCCTCTGTCAAGCTCAGAGAAATTCCCTGATGACTGAGCAAATAAGGCTTATCTCATAAGATTCGGTTTCTAGTGGGCAAGGGGCTTATATGTACCCTTTCCTGTCACTGAACCGACGTCGGGTCTTGACGAGGATGATCAACTTTAGGTCACATGTATAGTACATGACAGTTTGCTTCACGACTGACGTCACATTAACCGTAAGGTAAATATACGATTGTATACCAAAATCTTCATTACATGTTTTTAGTGAACACTAGGATGATGCAAAATAGACTACTTGTTACGGTGTTCTAGTTCCTTTAGACTGGATGAAAGGTGAGACCAAACAAGCTCCATGTACCTTCCCTTGCACAACTCGATAGCTACCTACGGAAAGAGTTAATAAGATAAGTAACTACTCAGAATACACTAAATGACATACAATCACCGACATGTACTAATTGCGTCTTTCCAATAACACGGTTGAAGTTCTCAACATGTTGATATCATCAGCCTCGTGCATTCCCAGCTCATGATTGGATATTCCAGCGCCACGCTATCCCCGCAGTGGGGCAGCCCTCGTGCAAGGCTGCGAAAATTTCCAAAATTTTCCAGATCTCTTTGCGATCTCTGCCAATCGCCTTGCTCGAGACATAACTTTTTTCGTCAAACACTTGAGATACCCGAAGCTCAAGCTTCACCACCTGCAGGACTCTCTATCGTTCTGCGTGCCTCGTTCATTTTCCTTTAGATCCACATAGAGACTTTGCGGCAAGGGACAATCGCGCAAGATGGGAGACGTTGCACAGGTGAAGGTCGTCTTCACCACCACTGAGCAGGACATTGTGCTCCCAGAGTCCAAGCAGCAACTGCTCGTTCCCGCAGGCAAGTCGACACTCGTCAAATCGCTCCAGTAGAATCTCAATGCTAACAGTGACTCAGATATCAAGCGATATGGCCTCTCTCGCATTCTCAACTCCGAGTCCATGCTCGGCACCTCCTCGCCCATCCCTCTCGACTTCCTCGCCAACGGCACCTTTCTCCGCACCTCGATCCAGGAGTACCTCGCTAGCAATGGCCTCTCCTCCGAATCTACCCTGACCCTGCAGTACGTTCGAAGTCTGCTGCCCCCCGTCTACGAGGCGAGCTTCGAGCACGACGACTGGGTCGGCGGCGTGGACCTCCTGTCGGTCACCTCGAGGGCGGGCATCTTGGCTGGTGGTGCAGACGTCCCCGAGCGAGTCGCGAGTGCTTCCTACGATGGTCTGGTCAGAGTTTGGAACCCCTCTGGAGACGCAATCGCTGTGTCTCAAGCAGGCAGGGCTGGCGGCCACACCCAGCGAGTCAACGCCGTCAAGTGGGTTTCGCAGAAGCAGCTCGTCTCGGCTGGTTTGGACCGCAAGGTTATTGTCTGGGACTATAGCGAATCTGAAGATGGTTTCTCGGGGTCTCTCAAGTCCAGCATGGAGCTCTGGGGCCACGAGAAGGACATCAACAGCCTCGACGTCAACGGCGCTACCAAGCGCATCCTCACAGCCTCGTCCGACGGCAGGGTCGGTCTCTGGTCGTCCTCAAAACGGACAGCGCCCCAGGCTGATCCCGAGAGCCTCCCCTCTGCGCACAGCACCAAGCGCGCCAAGCTCGCGGGTGCCGCCAACACGGCCCAGCGTGGTCCCCTCGCCATGATCCCCGTCCATGATGAGCCCGTCACCGCGGCCATCTTCCACCCCAATGACTCGACTGTCGCCTACTCGGCCTCGAAAGACCACACCGTCCGGACCCTCGACTTGACGACCCAGCGCGAGGTCAGCCGGCTCACCACGATGCACCCGCTCCTCTGCGCGACGGCCCTTCCCGGCTCGTCGCTGATTGCCGCTGGCTCATCGGCCCGACACATTACACTTCTTGACCCTCGCGAGTCCGCCACAACCACCTCGGCCATGACGCTACGCGGTCACGTCAACATGGTTGTCTCGCTCGCGCCATCACCCGAGAACGACTACTCGCTCGTCTCCGGCTCTTACGACAGCACGTGTCGCGTATGGGATCTACGAAGCGTGCGCATGGGCACCTCGGAGGAAGGCGGCGGTAGCGTCAGCGAGCCTGTCTACACCATCGGTAGAGAGTGGCTCAAGGGCAAGAAGCTCCCCCCAGCTGGCGATGGAGCCAAGGTATTGAGCGTGGCTTGGGATCAGACTTGGGGCATCGTGAGTGGTGGTGAAGACAAGAAGGTCCAGATCAATCGGGGCAGGGATTTGTTGTCTTCATAACGTTTAAAAGAAAAATGACCGAGTTGAGCAAATATATTCTATAATGACCAAGCATCAAGGGTATTCGTCGCTTCAGCATTCCAGTTTCATTGCTAGTCACCATTTCAATCCAACATAAATAGCCCAACGACACTTGATAAAGATGCACAATCCCCATCCTGCATAGCAATTCTCCAATAACAACTAAACAGACCGATGTAGAAAGTCTCTATCCGACAGAAAGATGCTTATTCGAGGTAGGTTGAGGAGTGATTTCTCGGATGTGAAAAGTAAGCCTTTGCTGCAAGCAAGTAGTGAAACTGGGCAGCCCCAGGTCACAATCCACTTGCAAGCTGATGACAGTTTCCTAATCATCATGTTTCCTTCCGAGTCTCATCAATCAGAGCCTGGTACCTGGGCCGTCTTCGCATCGCATCTGGCGCGAGCAGGTCCAGCACCTCGCTCCTCAGCCTTGGCTTCGAGAAGGGCATGTCATCTACAACAATGGCGTCCATGATGTAGGAGATGACAGTGTTGGTCTGTAACGGCGGAGTGCGAAGAAGCTTTGCTATAGACTCGGGCGTAAGTTCTTGGTTATCATGCCAGAGGAAATAGGTGCGCATAGCCGAAATCGGTACCCTCAAGGTCTTGCCAAGGTTGGCACGACGCTCCTGGACTCTTCTCTCGGCGGCGACGATACGTGAATCCTTTGGCTTCTGAGGTTGGTTGACAGGAATCGGCGCAGGGGGTGGCGAGACTTCAACAACAGGCTCTTCCAACTCGCCTTCCACCTCGACATTGGTCAGATCGACTTCCACTTCAGCACTGGTCTCAGTATCATTGTCCAATATCTCATCGCTTTCATCAACATCGTCAGCCGTTAGAAATTTAATCGGAAGGCCCTTCTCAGCAAACTCTGGTCGAGGGGGACACGGGTCGAGCTTTTTGCGTTCTTGATCCAAGATATAGAACAGATGTAGACCAGCATACGCGTCCGAGGCCGAATCTGGAGTGACTGTCAGAATAAATTGGTTTGCCAACTTGTTAAAGCCCCAACTTACATGTGATTTGCTTCGTCGATAGGGGCATCATCCAGTTGCCCGACCGTACTGACTCTCCCTTGTACAGAGGAAGGCCAAGGAGCTCCTCTGCCTGAACAGCAAGGGAGATCATGGACTTGTTGATACGGTCGTACTGGCCCAGCTTTGAATACTTGACGAGCTTGTACATGTGAGACAGCTCAAAGATGCCCTTGGTGTCGACGCCAAGCTGCGTCCTGAGCCTCGTACAATCTCCCTTGATCGCAACTCCCACCTTGGTCACGCTCTCGTCCTCCATGATTGCTTTAAAAGTAGGGGCGACAAAGTCGTCGCTTTCAAAACGGGCAACGTGAAAGAGACCGATGCGGCTGGGGCTAGCAAGCTGGATGAGGGAGATGTTGGCCCGTGGCCCATGGGCACGCTTTGCCCATATCATCCATTCCAAATCAAAACCAAGCACTTTCTCGTCTGCAAAGTACGTCTTGCAGGCATGTTCCATGGTGTGTTTGCTGGTGCAGTAATGGACCTTGACTTTCCGCGTCTCGCCGTCAGGCATGTGGCGTTGGTACATGGTATACGACCAGAAGGATCCGTCGGTCCCTGCTTTGCTGTTCTGGGCCGCCTCATGTTTCTCAGGGTCGATGTTGTAGTCCAGACAAGTGATAGGAGCAGGGATCTTCTTGGCAGGCTCAGCCTCAGCTTCGGCCTCGGCCTCGAGTTTTGGGTCTATGGGATAGCCCTCTGCGTTGGAGATGGCTCGAAACTCCTCAGCCGCAGGCGCTGTCGACGCCAGCAGATCCTGCTGATCAAACCACTCGGCCGCATTCCGTTCAAATTCTTCATCATCGCTAAACTCCTCGGAGTCAAGCTGAAGCTTTCGAGTTGTGTCATCCTTTAGGCTTGGTGTACTGGTATGTACGAAGCGAGTGACATCCAGGAGGGGATAGCGAGGCTGCCGTTCTGTTTTGGGCGAAAATCGGATCCCAGTTGATGGATCCCATAATTGATTCCCGGGCGGTGAGGTCATGACGAAGCGGGATCTTGCATATCGTGTGAGATTCTTTTATTCATATGTAGGAGAGGGGACCGTCCTACCTGCTGTAAAAGAACCGGCGCGTTCTTCTGTAGGGTCTGAGTACATTGCCAGCAATGCCCACCCGCCTAGAACAGGATATCATCAAGGCCTGTGATTTACGAATTGGAGCCAAAATCGGAGAGCCATTGTGGCAAATGCCCATGACCCTGATGCGCGCTATGTGGGATCTTGTAGGCAGCCGCGTCGTGGATGCCCTCGTTAAGTGCTCACCGTGAACGTTGGGTGGGTGACGGGCCGCGATAGCTGAGTGGCTCGCTGAGTCAGCATCGCGAGTTCACGTGGGGACGTGGTACGCCCACCTGTGACCCTTGCACCTCCATGATCCATCCCACTTTGTGACGACTTTGGAGACCTGAACCCCCGGAACCATTGTTATTAAACTCTCCAAGAACCGAAGAACCAATAGGCTTCTGCATTCTTTGGCAGTTAATAACTAAAAGTCACCCAACCACAAAAAGCTTAACCGCACAACTCATCATCATGGCATCCCAACTGTTGCCCCTCGGTGAGTAGTCCAGCAAAGCCGCTGCAGGCTCACTCGTCGCAACATCACTGACATCCATTTAGAGCTCATCGACAAGTGCGTTGGTTCAAGGATATGGGTCATCATGAAGGGAGACAAGGGTAAGGCGATACACTGCCTATTCGACAGTTAGCACTAACGACACTCGGACAGAATTCAGCGGAACTCTTCTTGGCTTTGACGACTACGTGAGTAAGTAACATGCGCCCTTCCTGGATGATGATCATGTGCTGATAAAGATGACAGATATGGTTTTGGAGGACGTGACTGAATTGTATGAACTATCCCTCTGATCTCTCTAGGCTCCGTGCAAACACTAACCTATCAGTGACTACTCCGGTAACCACACGAAGCTGCCCAAGATTTTGCTCAACGGTAACAACATCTGCATGGTATGTCAAATCATTCCTTCGCAAATCCTTTGTTGACCTTTAATCTTTAGTTGATCCCTGGAGGCGAAGGACCAGAGGGTGCAGCTTGAAGGCAGCTAGAAAGGGAATGCTAGTCATGGAAAATGCATACATGTCGAGGCAAGGCATATCCAAAAGCCTATGTGTGGGAGATTCTCTAAAACTACGCCGAGATCACTGGGTATTGCCGTTCTAGAGGGCATGTCACGAGAAAGGAGTTGTGTGATTCGCAAGGATAACCTCTTGATATTGACTTTATTAAAGACTCATGTCTCGGGTTAAAAAGCAGTAATCTTCAGCCCCCAACGCCAGACGTCCATGATCCCAGTCCATTTTGGATGGTCTTGCATTATGACCGTGATGATTGCAAAACTTAGTGACCGTTCTGCATGTTGCCCTGCTCACCAGTGTTGGTGATGCGACGGAGCTCCCACTCGCGAGTGAACTCCTGGTGGAGCATCTCGAGCTGGTTGATCAGCTTCTCGCAGACGGAGGTGAAGACATCACGGGGAGTGATGGTGCCGTCAGTCTGGACGCGAATGAAGAGCTCGGGGACGTTGGGGTGAGCGACTAGGTCAGGGTCAGTGAGGTGTTGGCTTGGCATAGGGAATATGGCTTACTCTTGTAGCCAGCCATGTAGACGTTGGGGTGCATCTTGAGGTGCTCAGAAAGGAGGTTGCCGAGAGTGTGATCTTCCTTCTTCAGGATGAAGTCGGAGGTGTTGGACATGCCTAGGAGGCGGGTAAGCAGTTGAAGAGTATTCGAGTGTCACTGGACTTTCTTACCGGAAAAGACCTTCTCCTCGATCTTCTTCTCCCCATCATCGAGGATGAAAAGCTCAAAACTGCAAGTGCGTTAGCCAGCGTCCGACTCAAGTACCGCCGCAGTGACGTAACGGGCTGTCCTGAAGGTTGAAGTGCTTGGGGTTGCCGCCAGCCATGATGATGAAGTATTGCAGGAATCAGATTTGATGTTTGTGATGAATGTAGGAATGCGAGTGAGTGGAAATGTGTGAGTCTGCGAGAAGAAGTTCGCATGGGAAGATGCTGTTTTGTAGGCGAGGTTCGCCGGTGCGAGGCAGCTGGCAGAACAATGGTAATGGGAGAAGCATTCATGATTGGCCAAACAACGGCGCACTCGCAGCCTCTTTGACAACCAAGGTGTTGGTAGTAGTTCTGAGTCCATGGTTGAAGAGTCGGCGTTTGTAGGAAGTGCTCAACTTGCTCCAAGTTGAACATGGCCTGCCAAATGCACGTCTGTTTGGCCGTCCCAAAGACCGACAAGATGTGATGAGAGGAGTTCGTGCAGCCGATGCGAGCACATGAAGGTTACATGCAGATTTGATCAAAACAATTCATTCGCCTGGTGATTCCTGATATAGCAAGCCAGGGAAGACGCATGGTGAAGCATCCATCAGGGGTCCGCCATGGGGGTAACTCGAAGCGTCTGGGAACGCCCTGGAGCTCGGAATGGAAGTGATCTGGGGATGACATAGCAAACTAATAAGAAAAATCTGAGCTTACCGATCGGGAGCGTTCATCTTGGTAGTTTGAGTTCGGTGTTAGAGCGTGTGTTTGTCGGTAACGGAGCGTGGTGATGACTGCAAAACGTCGGGGAAGCTGCGTTTGAAAGGTCCAAGAGGATGGGAAACGGTGGGATTAAATATCGATCCAAGATACAAGCAAAGAATTTACCAAAATCTGATGCTATTGTTGACCAGCAAAATAAGTTGGTTGTCAACAATAGCAGGTTGGATGAGTGAAAGGCGGCCATCTCTGAATGGCTCAACTTGGAAGGTTCTCAGCGCGGCAAAAGGTTAATCATCGGCTGAATCCGAAAACGGTATTGTTGCCTGCACGAATCTGAAAGCCATTCATTGACGAACTCTTTTTACTGCATTGAATGAGCAACTCAATTTTTTTGCATTTCATAATGCAGCACTCTTTACATCTTTAATTATCCCATTCTGGTAATCTCTCTTACAATGAGATCTCTTGTCAATGCCGCGAATTCAGCCGTCCTTATTGCGGCACGCTAAACGCCTCTCGCCGCACCTCGCAAGCCTTCTCCCGGCCTGTCGAGACCTGGAATCCGCCCGAAATGAGTTGCGATGGATAAAGAGCCATGTTGACGAGACGTGGGCGCATCGGAAAGCATGGCACTTGGAGCAGCTATGCCACAAGAGGGGTCGTGGTGTTCCTCTGCAATACGTCCTTGGCTCACAGCCCTTCGGCTCTCTGGACATCAAATGTGCACCCGGTGTTTTGATACCAAGGCCTGAAACCGAAGCATACACATTCCACCTGGCAGATCTCATCAAGTCCGGCGAATTGCTTGGTAAAGGATGGAAGGACGGCGGGCAGGGTCTTAATTTGATCGACTTTTGCTCGGGAACTGGTTGCATCCCGCTCGGCCTGTTCTCATCTCTTCAGCACGCAGTTGCACATTTGCGTGTAAGAGGCGTGGACATTTCACCGATAGCCTTGAAGCTTGCGAATGAGAACATTGCTCGCAATATCAGGCTTGGTAACCTACCACGGCGGAATGAAAAGCAAAACCTTGAAATCGCAAGGGGGGATGTCTTTAGCGATAGTGATGTCCAACAGCTTGCAGATACTCGCTGGGATGTTCTTGTCTCTAACCCGCCATACATCTCATACGATGTCTGGAACTACGGCCGTGGACAACTTGGATTCTCGGTTCGCAAGTATGAGCCACGCCTGGCCTTGGTTCCCGGCAGCAACCTCCCTTGCCCAGCGGAGTGCAATCCAGCCGATGTCTTCTACTCTCGGCTTTTGGATATTGCGTCCCTCGTAAAGCCGAAGGTGATGCTTTTGGAAATTGGCGATGAGGACCAGGCTCGTCGCGTCCTGCAGCTTTACTTTGCCCATTCGATCGCCAAGAATTCTCGAGCCGAAATTTGGCGAGACTGGCCAGATTTTGAGGGCTCAAAGGAACTGAGACCATTTGTAAATATCGTGAGGCCAGAGGGGGATATTCGGCAGGTTCCAGTGAAAGGAGATGGCCTCATTCGATCCATCCTAATCAAGAGTTTAGATGGACAATAATAAATAGACTATCAAAACTGGACTTGCAGATACTCCCTGACTCGTAGAATATCCCACATTACTCATGATTCCACACCACAGCCGTGCAAAGGCATCTCCGGCGTGAGTGGTGAAGTCATGACAATGGATCATGAGCATATTGCCACATCAAAGTGAGTAGGTTACTCAGCAGCAAATTTGCTTGAGCCGGAGAACTCCAGACGGAACCATGGCACAAGACGATTTGATAGTCCAAAAAGCAGCCGTAATTGAAGAAGAAAACCACGATATGAACATCAACAGCTCATATATCCGGCAAATCGATTACAAAATCGCCCGATCTCATGAGCAATCTGTAATTCGCAGGCATCGACTCGCTGACGCTCTTGCCCCGGAGCCGGCACTTGGCGGATCCCCGATGCCTTCCGAGAGCACGTGACGACCTCCAATTTTCGAACTAGCAACTCGGATGGACTCATGGCCAGAAGATTCCACTCCAGTGGTGTCATCAACATATTCCAATCCATTGGCGTCGGAACCCCGAGTTCTGGTTATATACGACCCTATCCAAGTTCACCAGTTCACCGACAGCCCCCCTCGGCCTGAGCCGTACTGCCTCATGAGATAGCACGGCCTTCTGCAACCACCTCTAATCCACAACTCCGGTTGTTCCGCACTTGCGCCAGCTCGCATTGCCCGCCATGTCGAGATTCCTGCGACAATCGAGCCAGATCGCACGGGTGACGAGACTCACATCCCAGCCTGCCCTGCGGATATGCGCGCGGCCCTCAATCATCACCAGGTCAATCCCCGCGAAGACATCTGCCGCTTTCGCGATCCGAGCCAGGGCCTACTCCTCGCAACCCCCACCATCCGGCAAAGATCCCCGATCGAACCCCGACAAAGACACAGAGCATGGAAGCAAGCCATTAAATCAACACAATGCCAAGGATGGGTCTGAAGGAAGGAAGGCTGAGGCACCCAAGCCGTCGCCTCTGCCGGAAGGCTGGATTCATCTAAGCAAGGACGAGATCGCTCACCTGGAACAATTCACCGGCAGACTCCCAGAGGCCCAGCGGCCTGTGGCAAAGGACATTATTCAAAAACTCCAGATCGTTGGGGCGCCAGCTGAGACCCGAGACCTCCTCGAGAAGCTGCGTGTCAACGGCAATCTTTCAATCTTGGACAAGGGAAGGCTTATGCGTTGCGTCTACATGGTTACGGAACGAATAGTCGAGCTTGAGGACAACGAGAACCAGGACGGTACCTTCTCGTCGTTCCGCATGGACAACGAGTCCAAGATGGGCGACGGCAAGGGTGCCGCCAAGGAAGATGGATCCGGTAACAAGAAGCAAGATGCGGGCAAGGCTGGAGGAAAGCCGCCCAAGAACGAACGAAGCGGCTGGCTTGAGGCTGTCCAAACTGGTATTGCCATCGGTGTCACTGTCTGGATTGCGGAGCTTCTTGCCAACCCCTTCTCGGAGAAGGAGATTACCTGGCAAGAGATGCGAAAGGCTTTCCTCGACAAGGGCCTGGTTCAGAAGCTTGTGGTCATCAACGGCTCCCAAGTCCGGGTCGAGCTTCACCCATCCGCCACCGGCGCTACCGGTGAGAATGGCCAGCCCGCAAGAAAGACATACGTTTTCTCCATCGGATCTGTCGAGTCCTTCGAGAGGAAGTTGGAGGAGGCTCAAGACCAGCTTGGCATTCCGCCCTCTGAGAGAATACCTGTCAGCTACGAGGCTGGCGGTGGCACCTTTGGCAACCTTCTCCTCGCCTTTGGCCCTACTCTACTGTTCATCGGTCTGATTCTCTGGACTCAGAGGTCAATGGGTGGACGTGGTGGTGGTGCCGGTGGCATGTTCAACTTTGGCAAGAGCAAGGCCAAGAAGTTCAACGCCGAGAGTGCTGTTAAGGTCAAGTTCTCGGACGTCGCCGGCCTCGAGGAAGCCAAGACTGAGATCATGGAGTTTGTGAGCTTCTTGAAGCAGCCTGAGAAGTTCGAGAAGCTCGGTGCCAAGATCCCCCGAGGAGCGATTCTGGCTGGTCCCCCTGGTACGGGTAAGACACTACTCGCCAAGGCCACGGCTGGCGAGTCTGGAGTCCCCTTCTTCAGTGTGAGCGGTTCTGAATTCGTCGAGATGTTTGTGGGTGTTGGTCCTTCTCGTGTGCGAGACCTGTTCGCAGAAGGACGCAAGAACGCTCCCTGCATCATCTTCATTGATGAGATCGACGCCATCGGTCGGGCACGACAGGAGAGTGGCCGAGGATTTGGTGGCAACGACGAGCGGGAGGCGACTCTGAACCAGATCCTTACCGAGATGGACGGTTTCAACACCCGAGAGCAGGTTGTTGTCCTGGCCGGTACCAACCGAGCGGATATGCTCGACAAGGCCTTGATGCGACCCGGACGATTCGATCGACACATCTTCATTGACCGGCCCACAATGAAGGGTCGTCAGGATATCTTCAAGGTGTACCTGAAGAAGATTGTGACCAAGGTGGACCAGGAGTACCTGGTTGGTCGTCTTGCCACGCTCACACCTGGCTTCTCTGGAGCTGACATTGCCAACGTCGTTAACGAGGCTGCTCTGATTGGTAAGTTTAGACAATCCTTGGATATGCGCATAGCTAACATATAACAGCTGCCAGAGGCAATGCCGACGATGTCAAGATGGACCACTTCGAGCGAGCTATTGAGCGAGTGATTGGCGGTCTGGAGCGCAAGTCGCTGGTCCTGAAGCCAGAGGAGAAGAAGACTGTGGCTTACCACGAGGCGGGCCACGCTATCTGCGGATGGTTCCTGGAGCACGCAGACCCTCTCCTAAAGGTGTCCATCATCCCGCGTGGTCAGGGCGCTCTGGGTTACGCACAGTATCTGCCCCAGGATGCTTACCTGATGAACACTAACCAGCTCATGGACCGAATGGCCATGACGATGGGTGGCCGCGTGTCAGAGGAGCTCCACTTCCCTACGGTGACAACGGGTGCTAGCGACGATTTCAAGAAGGTGTCTCAGATGGCACGGAACATGGTGACCCAATGGGGCATGTCCGAGAAGGTGGGCCCTGTGCACTTTGAGAACGACCCGAACCGCATGCAGAAGCCATTTGCCGAGGCGACAGCTCAGCAGATCGACCAGGAGGTGTCACGGATCGTGGAGCAGGCCTACCAGCGCTGCCGCGATCTCCTGACGGAGAAGAAGAAGGAGGTTGGTCTAATCGCGGAGGAGCTTCTCAAGAAGGAGGTGCTGGTGCGAGACGACATGGTCCGAATCCTCGGCCGGAGACCGTTTGGCGACAACGAAGACTTTGAGAAGTACTTTGGAGGCGGCAAGGAGCAGAGCATCCCTCCACCATTCCCCGAGGAGACGGATACACCCAAGGAGCCTCCTGCGCCGGCGCCGGCGTTCAAGAAGATTGAGTAAGTGGGCTGCCGGGATGATAAGCGACGTCAAACAAGACCAACAGGGGCAGCCGATGTGCCAGAGCCCGCAGACATGGTGCGCCAAGGCGCACGGCTCGCGGAGGAGGGATGACGGGGAACTTGAGGCAGAGCGAGGATTGGCTGCGGCTGCGACGACTCGGCCGGAGCTGAAGATGACTGGTCGGACAAGAGCGCCCAGGGCTCAGGCTTCAGGGGGTCGGAGCCGGGTACTTCGGAGGCGGCTCTGGAGAGTAATTAGCTCGGGGACGAGGATGGGGATGGAGACGGGGAACGGGCTCAGCGCGGCCACAGCAGGCGCAACAAAGAGGCACTCAACTCTACCTTGATCAGTCCCTTGGATGTTACAATGTATTTTTTTTTGGGCAATCCCCATGTTGGGAGGTCCAGGAGGAGAAAAAGGAACAAGATGAATCATGTACCATTGTATTTCTAGGTGATAGAACTGTACAATTATTATGTGAAGCGGACGACTATGATATGGCTGTTTCTTGATTAGTGATTAGTGTTTTGTGTTATAGTTGACGTATTGGTGATGTTGACCAGGGGTGGATTGAGGGACAGACTATTGGATATCCTTTTCCGCACAATTGGACCATTTCGATTCGGCGGGTTTTTCGAGGTTGACCGACGTTGGATTGAGAGGGCATGTCAATTCTAGAAGCGGGCATCTGATTGGGCAGAAAAGTTCCCCCGTCCCCCATACCAAGGAGGCTCTGTCGTGTAATGGACGTCGAGTCTCGCGTGTCACGGAGGAACCCAAGTAATAAGCGAAGAAAAAAGGGTATTGGGCCGAATTGCGGACGAAGCTAGATCCTCTCTTCCTATCGAAAACAAGCTCTGGTCAGGGGGAAAAAGGTTCCGTGCATGGTTGGTGACAAGGAGTGATGAGTGAGTGTTGCACGTATTTTAGTGTAGAGTCCTGTTGGAGTTGTGGTTCACGAGGGCCTAGAGAGACCCGAGAATGGCGGGTGTGACGTAAAGAGGTGGTGTTTTGTGGGGGTCCACGATTTGGCTGTGGGTGGCATGGCAAGGCTGGCCATCGGGTTTTCTTTTCTTTTTGCTGTTGATGCCCGCGTGCAGAGTGGATAAAGGGTCCTACCTACATACGCAGGATGGATGTGATGTATGTACCGTACGTGTATAGCCAACACGGAGTAATTGGTCGGGCATTGGATACAATGTCTCACCATGTGGTTCAGAGATTGACCGTTGAGAGAATGTCTCGGACTATTCTTTATTTCCCTATCAAGACAATGGATGACCATTGCTGCATGTATTGCTCAAAAGGGAATACCCTCGTCGGAGGACTTGGCTGAGGGTGAGGGGAAGGACGCCTTTTGTCCGGAAATAACCATGCACATCATCTCGCCAAATGCCTGTCCTGCCCTGCACCCGTTGCTGGTCGCGTGGGATTGGCTGCTAAAGTGTCGCTATGGCATCACAGGCCCTATCATTGTCCGTGTTTCGAGTCGAGTCGTCTTCTTGTGAGAAGCGACTTTGCCGCCTTTTCTTGCCGGGTGCGAGATGGATGTTGCCGGGTGTGGGCTTTGTATGTCTTTTTTTTCCTTCCTTCCATCGCTCCTTCTCTCTCCTCCTCGGTTGTCTCCTCTCTTTTCTCCCCTCCTCACCGTCACCGTCACCATCCATCCTCGTTAATCTCTTGGCCTCAATCTTCGCGTCCTATCGAATCGAATGTTTCCCCCCTCTAAAGTATTCCCAGGCAGGAAGACCAGGGTCTTGTTGTTGGATAGTCACAAGGACAAAGGGGACTTTCCTAGTGTGGAGCTCGATACTGGGTATCACCCACTCCCGGAGAGACCCTTGCAGCAGCGGTGACATTCTTGCTTGCCCGACTTTTTCGTCCTTGTCCTTGTGTATTATATATACATCATCTTCTTTTGCATTCTTCTCGTCTCTCTCTTTTCTCGCCATTTTTGGAGATCCTTGAAAATCAGCGTTGGCCGTTCGTTATACATCGGGGCTGTTTCCAATGTCACCACAAGTGCGCCACTCCTCCTAGACCAGACCGACAACATACCTACCCTTCCCCGACCTTGAACCTTTCAACATCAAAAACGAATAGCCATGGCTTGCTCTTCGGCAGGTCACGAGATGAAATCTTTCCCTTCTGATCATCCTCCTCCTGGAACCATGTCCTCACCGACTGGACAAGAAGCCTGGTGGAAGATTCATCTCTTCCGCGGCATGACCAACGACATCCGCCGACGGCTGCCCTACTACGTGAGCGACTGGGTCGATGCCTGGGACTATCGAGTCGTCCCGGCTACGGTGTACATGTATTTCGCAAAGTGAGTCTCAGAGTTTGCAATCTCTTTTCCTCTAAAGATCAACCGGTCCATGACGTTGGGATAAACATGCGACTGACTCGTTCACGTAGCATCTTGCCCGCCCTCGCCTTCTCGCTCGACATGTTCCAAAAGACGGGTTCCAACTATGGCGTCAATGAGGTTTTGCTGGCTTCTGTACTGGGAGCTGTGGTGTTTTCGTTGTTTGCTGCGCAGCCCCTGGTCATCGTCGGTGTCACGGGTAAGTTATCTTTCCGTCTAGAGTTATTGATACTAACCATCCCTAGGCCCAATTACCGTCTTTAATTAGTGAGGATCTCATGATGCTCGCATTTTGAAACTACCCTGGCTAACTTTACTAGCACCGTCTACGATATCATGAAGCCCACCGGTGTGAATTACATTGGCTTCATGTGCTGGATCGGCATGTAAGTCCAGCCTCCTCTCCACAATTCAGCACTCTACTCTGTGTACTGACCTTTTAGATGGTCACTCATTCTGCACTGGATTCTTGCCATCACCAATTCGTGTAATTGGCTTCGTTGGGTCACTCGCTTCCCTTGTGACATCTTTGGCTTTTACGTCGCCTTCATCTACCTCCAGAAGGGCATTCAGGTCCTTGAGCATTTGGGTAACGGCCAAGAGTTTTATCTCTCCATAGTTGCCGCCCTCCTTGTCTTCATGGTCGCCTACGCCTGTGGTGAGCTCGGCTCTAGCAGCCTCTTTCGCCACCCTCTGCGTGTCTTTCTCAAAGATTATGGCACGCCCCTGACTCTCATCTTCTTCACTGGCTTCGTCCACATGGGCCGCATGTCTGAGGTCAAGCTTGATGTTCTGCCAACTGGCATCGCCTTTGTGCCGACTACTGGCCGGAGTTGGCTTGTTAACTTTTGGGATATGAGTGCAGGCGACATTTTCCTGGCTCTTCCTTTTGCTGTTCTCTTGACCATTCTCTTCTGGTTTGACCACAATGGTATGTCTTGGCCACTCAGGATTTTTACTACCTATTCTTGCTAACAATCCAGTCTCTTCACTTATCGCTCAAGGCAGCGAGTTTCCTCTTCGAAAACCCGCCGGCTTCCACTGGGACCTTTTCCTCCTCGGCCTCACGACCGGCATTGCTGGTATCTTGGGTCTACCCTTCCCCAATGGCCTCATCCCTCAGGCCCCTTTCCACACCGAATCGCTCTGCGTCACGAAGGCCGTTAAGGAGCAAGATGAAGAGGGCAACCAACAAGATGGAAACTACTCATTCGAAGCAACCCACGTCGTCGAACAGCGATTCTCCAACCTTGCTCAGGGCCTCCTCACCCTCGGCACCATGACTGGCCCCCTACTGGTCGTTCTTCACCTTATCCCACATGGCGTCCTCGCTGGACTCTTCTTCGTTATGGGCGTCCAGGCCCTCGAGGGCAACGGAATCACGGCCAAGCTTGTCTTCCTTGCCCGCGACCGAGCCCTCACACCGTCTGCGACCCCGCTTCTCAGAGTCCGCCGTCGGGCCGCCATCTGGGGTTTCGTTCTTGTTGAGCTTGTTGGATTCGGTGCCACCTTTGCTATCACTCAGACCGTCGCTGCCGTGGGATTCCCCGTCTTCATTCTCGCTCTCATCCCCATCCGTGCCTGGCTCCTTCCGCACATCTTCTCCCCTGAAGAGCTCGCGCTCCTTGATGAACCCACCGCCTCAGAGTTCACGATGGAAGGTATTGGCGGATTATGGGGAGGCGGCGACAAGGACGAAGACCCCAGTAACGAGACGTCAGCCATGTCAAGTTGTAAGGCATCACACACTGGCCCCTTACATCGATCGGAACACCATGATAGCGTCTTTGCTCACCCTGGAGCCCCACGGAAGAGCCAGGAGGACCTCGCTGAGCTGGGACAAATTCAATCAGCACAGAGTACAGCCACAAGAAGGAGAAGTATTGATAGGCGGCCGCCGAGGCATTCAAATGTATAGATAGATATATGATAGATGGTTTGTATAGACGGGGGGTATTGCAACGGGAGATATAGGAGGATATACCACGGAGAGTTAGAATCAAGGGGTTTGATAAGATGGGACGAAAGGGGGATTAAAAGCATGATGACGATGACGATGATGATATTTTCATGACATTCTTAACATCTCTTACATTTGGTATCGTTCATTAATTCTAGACCTGTACAACCTTCGACCGTGTATGGTACACGTACGTGCTCACCACAAGTGACCTGAACGCCGTGAGTCCCTCCTCCCTACTCATCATCATCACTATCCATGAGAAAGCCTCCTCTGGCTCTTGATCTTCGCGCAGCCACTGGCGCCACATCCTCATCTTCATCAGCCTTTTCAGCTTCCTTGTCCATCCCACCCATCTCTTCATCTTCGTCCTTGTCCTCATCCTCATCCTCGCTCTCAGCACTGACACGTCTCCTCTTGCGGGCTTCTCCATCGCTGTCATCTTGCGAAGTCTCTCCTATCTCGTCCTCCTCTATAGTACCATCCATGGCCTTGCGGATAAAGTCATCCTTGTCTGAAACCTCGTCGTCGTCAGAGCTCGCAACGGCTGCCTTGGGTGCGCGGGTACGCTTGCGAAGCGTAGAAGCATGATCTGACTTGTCCACGAGGGTGTCCTCACCCAGAGCAGTCGCCCTAGCATGCGCAGCCTGTGCGGCAATCTCACGCTCCCGGGCGAAGAAGGCCTCGTCCTCCTCCAGTGTGAATTCGTCGTCACTGTCTCTTACAAAGTCGGCGGACTTGATGCGATTGAGTTTCTCACGCTCAGTCTTTTTCCTCTTCCGCCTCGCCTCTTCCTTCTGGGCCTCGGTAAGCGGGCGCCGGTTCTTGCGTGGCTTCTTCGGTTTGTCTTTCTTGTTCTCATCAATGACCTTTCGTGTTGTAGGTCCGCCCTTGGGAAATAGCGGCACAACGTCTGGGTCGTCGTCTTCGTCATCGTCAAAGGCTGCCTTCTTGGGCGGAGGCGGCTTGCGCTTAAGCTGGTGCTCTGCAAGGACGCCCTCGTCGAATGTCGGAGGGCTGAATTCGGCTTGGCTGATGAAGTGGATAGCATCCTTGAGGGCATCGGCCGATACGTCTCCAGGTATGATCCACGCTGACTCGGGTGTTTCCTCCGAGGCTGGGCTGAGAAGTTGGACACCGCTGAGGTTCATCAGCAGACGGAAGTAAGAGTTCTTGAACATGGCTGTCCGGCGGGCATTATCGTCTGGACGAACATCTGGAGTGTGTTAGTGACTACAAGTTGTTAGGACGAGACAAGGCAAAACTCACAAAACATTGGAGGCATCTTTGGCTCCCGCTGTGTCGGCTGCTCTCCCTCGTCATCGTGTGTTGGTTCGACTGGAGGCATCGCCTCCTCAGCGTCTGCCCATCCTCGTCGCTCAGTCTCGGCTTCACCAAGAACCTTCTTGAGCCAAGCAATGTGTTCAGCCTGGTTCTTGTCCAGCAGCGCCCCTACCACGATGGCGATCTGTCGATCTAGTTCCTCTGTGTCCTTAAAGACAAGCTCTGCACCAGGTCTCGCCTTGCTGGCCGTGGTGACTGTCTGTCGCTCGTAACCATACTCAAGGAAGAACGCAGTGCCTGACAGCTTGCTAAAGAGCATTTCCACAATGAGCTCTGGTCGTTGTTCAACCTTCTTGAAGCACTTGCGCAAGATCTGCTTCACCAGCTCTTCCCACTCCTTGAACATGCTGGACGACTTGTCTAACGCAGCGGGCCCCTTGATCATGTTGTAGAAGAGATGGATAATGTCCACACGGAAGAGCATGACACTCGCATCTTGCTTGAAGGCTACACGGTAAAAGTACCGATGCATTCGCTTCAGTTGTTCATCGCTCATGTCGCGATAAAACTTGGTAAAGGCCACAAAGGTATCGACAGCGCCCTGAGGAGTAAAGCGTGACGCAAACCGATGAAAGTCGAACTTGCGCTCCTTGGTCGTGCGCTCTGCCGTCTGGGCGTCATTGTCTGAATCGTCATTTTCTTCATTGTCATTGTCGATCCCTGCCGCATCCTGTGCTGCCTTCTTCTTCCGACGAGTGCGCTTGCGAGAGCGGACTTGCATGTCAATGTTTTGCTTGGAGTATCCTTCTAGGATACGTAAAAAGTGGTGGACAAGTTCCGTGGCGGCGTCAAGATAGTTGAAGCCCTGGTCTTTGTAGTTTCGAATAATGTTTGCGATGGCGTCGTGGGTGGCCTCTTCGTAGAAAAGACGGCTGAGAACGTTCTCGGCGATCTCTTCATTGTCCTCGTTGCCAGATTCTGACATCTCTTGAACTGTCAGGAGAATCTGAGTGAAGCAGCGCATGACGGCAGTGAGCTCATGCCAGTCCTTCATGTCAAGGGACTCATGGAGGGCCTTGTTGAGGGTGATGAACATCTCTTGGTTGAGAACGCCAGCGACAAGATTGAAGCTACTGACATCCTCATCCGTCTTCTTGCCAGCCTGCTTCCTCGCTTTGCGCCTCATGCGCTCCGCTTCGAGGAACCATGCAACCAGGTAGAAGAACTGACGACGATGATACTGCATGAGATACGGCGCCTCTCGATCAATCGACTTGCGGACGTGTTGAAATAGGGGGTTGAAGCCGGAGTCTAGAAATTCCTCCACAAACGATCTCAGCTGGTCGTAAGCTCGTGAGTTGAGCTTGGTCGGGAGTCCCAGGTCCTTCTCATCCTTGTCTGCTTTCCGTGCTCGGCGAGGTGGTCGGAAGGTTTTTGTATTATCCAGCTTCTGATTTCGCATCGAGGCATCAGCAAGAGCATCCTGCCCAGAGAGCGATGACATCTTGCCATCCTCTCTCTTAACCCAGATCATGGTACCGAAACGGCTATGTCGTGTCGGTCCTTTGCGGTTGTATGCCTTCAGCATCGACGACTCCTTGTTCATCATGGAAGCGAGCTCCCCAGCTTTGGCCTTGCTTAACTGATGCTCGTTCATGAATAGTTTCTCAATGTCGACCTGCTTAACCAAATGGTATATAATCTCCATAACGGACGTATCCTCAGCCCTAAAGTCATCTCCCATGTTGGAAGCGAGGGTAAGGAGCACCAGGAAGATGTCTTGGTAGGAAAAGGCATCGATAGTGGCTGATCTCGATATCTGGGACTCGTCGCCGTCGTATTTGACGTCAGGAGGCGGCTCGATCATGGCAACGTTGCGAAGGAAGAAGAGGACTAGCTTGATGATTCCCTGGTCGCGCTGAGTTCGGTCGCCAATTGGTATCGCCATGCAGGGAAGTGCCACTCGAACGGCCGTGTGAAGAACCCTTGCTCCGTCAAAATTGATGATGGCCCTCTTGTATGCCACCTGCGCCAACTCCAGAACGGGCATATGACGGTGGTGGTTCACCGTCATGCGCTCCCTGTCGCGCTCCATCGGCCAGGTGAGGGGGACCATGAGTTCGAAGCAAGCCAGCGCCATTCTTGACTTGAACTTGCTGTCCATGGCGTTCTCGGGCCATGTCGCTAGGATGGGGAGCAAGTCGCCCTCGATCAGGTTCGCCTCGTGGATGCATCGCGCAACGTCCATGCGGTTCGTCTTTTCATCGTAGAATCGTATCCATCGCTTGAGATCCCGGAGGACCTCGAGGGCGTCGTCACCCAGCTGATACCGGCCATCGTCATCGGCGCTGATACCTCCCAGCTGGGATTGTGGTTAGCAGCTTTGAGGACCGTCGGGTTTCAGGGGAACTCACAGCAGACACAAGACTGTTGACGTGGGCTCGCACCTCCGGATGCACAATATCAATGGTGCCGTCCGCCAACTCCATGATTGCAACGTATCAACAGACTCTAAGCTGTTACAACTGGAAGCATCATATGTCGTGGGGCTGCTGGCTGGGCAACATTTCAAATGTCCAGTCCCACCATGGATAGGGCGACGCGTTTGGACGCGTCTTTTCGGCTCCGGCGTGCTTAATTGATGCGCGTTGATAAGATAAGATAAGATTGTCCACAAGCGGTTGTCGGCAGCTGATAAAAGAGCCGTCGGCTCCGGTACACATGGCACAGAGTGTAAAAAGTCCGGGGCATGCCGAGGTTACCCGCTTTATGATGGCATGGGCCGCCGTGCCTATCGTTCGTCCCCCACGGGGAGAGCTTATAACACGCCGAGACAGACACACAATCCAATCTTTACTGCAAATATTCCACATTCTACATTGTCGCTTTCCCTTCCAATGGCTGCCTCGGTTCTTCGTATGCGCTCAATGGGAGCTGCGCGCCAGGTGCGCTGCTTCAGCTCTTCCCCCCGACAGTACGCTGCTGCTGAGGTCAAGCGCCTTGGTGTTATCGGCGCGGGCCAGATGGTGAGTCGCGAGAATGGCATGTGAAGAGAAGAGCATCACGTCAATTAACCGCCACGTAGGGATTGGGAATTGCGCTCGTTGCTGCTCAGAAGGCTCAGGTTCCTGTGACCCTGATTGATACCTCGGACAAGGCTCTGGACAAGGGCATTGCTTTCGCCGGTACGAGTTCTAAGGCCTCTCTCCCTCATTCGGCCTACCTTCTGACTTTCCCGTAGAGAAGCTTCTGGCCAAGGACGTCTCCAAGTCGAGAATTACACAAGAGCAGGCCGACAAGGCGCGGTCTCTCCTGACCGCCAGCACTAAGATGGAGGACCTCTCCTCTGCCGACATGGTCATTGAGGCCGTCCCCGAGATCCCCAACCTCAAGTTCGACATCTTCAGCAAGCTCGCCCAGATCTGCCCCAAGCATGCCATCCTCGCCACAAATACCTCGTCCATCTCCATCACTCGTATCGCCGCCTCTACGACGACTGATCCCACTGATACATCGGCCTCGTCCCGCGTCGTCTCCACCCACTTCATGAACCCCGTCCCCGTGCAAAAGGGTGTCGAGATCATCAGTGGTCTCCAGACTAGCCAGGATACCCTCGATACTGCCGTCGAGTTCTGCAAGAAGATGGGCAAGGTCACATCCGTGTCGGCCGACTCGCCCGGCTTCCTTGCCAACCGTATCCTCATGCCCTATATCAACGAGGCCATCATCTGCCTCGAGACCGGTGTCGGAGACCGCGACTCCATCGATGCCATTATGAAGAACGGCACCAACGTTCCCATGGGTCCTTTGCAGCTTGCCGACTTTATCGGTCTCGACACATGTCTTTCCATCATGAAGGTCTTGTACGAGGAGACGGCCGATTCCAAGTATAGGCCGAGTGTGCTGCTGAAGAACATGGTCAGCGCTGGATGGTATGGCAAGAAGAGCGGCAAGGGTTTCTACGACTATTGACCCATTAGTTAAAATCTCAAGTCATCAAAATCGGTTCATAGTTGACGCTCAATGGGTATAGGTATAGAGGGGAGATACTATCACGAACAATGAAATATTTAGCATCCGATAGCCTTTGTCGACTCACCCATTGGCGCTGGTCCAACTCTCCCACTAGCAGTATCTCCTACAGCCCTCGGAGATGCTAGAGAGACCATGAAGCCATGTCGCTGACCCATCGTCAGTCCTCAAGCTTGAGCGCTCTAGCCGCGGTTTCGTGAGCAAGCGCCTCGAACGTCCCGTTATCCCCTTTCCGGTTTGAAAATAAAAGAACGGAGACTCGATCAACATGACCTTCGCGGGCTCGGAAACAAGCACGTGGCCCAGAAAGAATGCGGTCCAATTCCGCTTTGTACGTGATACATGCAACGTGTGATTGTCCCGTACAACAACGGAGACTAGCCGATGTCCCCCTCGTGAGGGCCTGACCACGCAATCAAGCCCACACGGGCCACGGGAGCTCTTGTAGATAGCAGCCCTCAGCCGGGACGGAAACGGGACGGAGACGGGACGGAGCAGCTACGCGGGCAGCTAGACAGTCGAGTGTCGACTTTGTGTGTTGAGGCTCAGCCCGACAGTTACGGTCCGGTATGATCGACGTTGGCCTCGTCTCAACGCTGAGCTTAACTGGGCTTGCCATATCCGGAAACCTTTTCGTGCAAAGGGTCGATCGATGGGTGTGCTCGCGTTTCTGCAGAGTTGCTCCCGGGTAGCAAGAGTATGGGATAGATGCTCGAAACAGCCGGCTCCTTTGTTGACTCGTTCTCTTGACTGCGAACTTTTGCAACCCCCAAACTATCCCTCCATCATGTGCTCATACAGGGGATATCACTTCCCTAATCCCCTTTTGTCAATATCTATTCGGGCTTTCAGAAAACTCTAGTCCACAAGGTTACATCCTGACTCGTTCGTTCAAGCCAAAGGTGCTCCAAACAGGTTTCACCTTGAGGCTTTTGCCTACCTACCGTGCGGGAAACATATTACACCCTGCAGCAACCGGGGACTAGCTTGGATCAGCCCGCCAGGAATAGGAACTTGGGGGCTCCAAATACCATCAGTTATTGTGAGCCAAGGTGCTCTCAGGGCTTGTGTTCATGCTCCTTGGCGAAGTAGTTACCTACCTAGTATAGCTGCATCTTCACACTAGTCCTGTCCATAGGTTAGGTACTCTGCCCAGCGGCGACAGTGGCGACAACCGCGGGTAGAGGGAGTAAAAGCACAGGTATCCGGCACATCAAGAGAGTCATCCGAGTACCCCACGAGCCATGACTCCCCCGAGTCCCTCCCTCTCCCTAGACATGGCTAGCAAAACGCCGAGAAACTTGCGCATCGAGCAGGGGATCGAGGTCTACAATGACTTAGACCGAGCCACTCAGCAGGCAAAGGATTCTTGCCGAAGCAAGGACATGCCTTAATACGAGCGTCTTCATCCTTCATCCGATCACGCGAAGCGAGTTGACGTGCATCATCGGCGCCTCTAACACGGCCGCCTCAGCGCCAAATCGTTCGATATTTGCTTCTTTGAATCAGCGAAATGCGCGAGGCCCAAGATTCATCCACAGAAAAACTTGTCCTGTCTACTTCGGCTAAGATTCGTGACGCAGATGGCGGACGTATGAGGGCTTTACCCGGAATGGAGCGTCTTGCTACCGAAATCTCAAGTCAGCATTAGGAAATGGAGAAAGTGGGCTCTGACCCTAAACTGGTTGTGTGCCAATATATTTCATCTTAAAATGCCTGGAGCTTGTAGATTGAGTTGTCCATGAAATTGCCGAGCGGCGGCCATGGTCTCTGTAGTCGTCAGCTCCTTGCCTTGCTGGATATCGGCCTGCTGGAGGCCACATGCCCACCTTGTAGAGGCAGTGTGAGGTGTAGAAACCGTCACTCTCATGATGGTGGGCCCAGCATCATTGTGTAGGCTGATTCTGGATGCAGGGAGTCAAAACTTTTCGACAAGACGCAGTGAATGACGAGGACAAGTGGGACTCGTCAATATTGATGAACCTCCAAGGCTTAGCTAGAAAGTGACGGTCAGATTCGCCGCCGCCCTCCCCGACAAGCACGTCGATGGGCCAGCAGGAAGCTGTGGCCGCTATGGCGCCCATGGCCACCATGATGGCTTGTACGGGCTGTAGTCAAAGCTGAGTTTGATGAAGACACGAACCACGCTCTTCACCATGGCGAATATGCCGTGGCTGGTAAGGAGGCCAATGCTCGTTGCAACTCTTCAACCCTTATTGCCAAATGACCATTCTGGGGTTCTTCTCGGCAAGCAAGGATACGTCGATCCAGAATGTTCCTCAACCCGTCCGCAAGAAGCTCCATCTCGGGACTCGTTCTGCTATGGATGAAACATGCTACCGGGGAATAGCTCGAAGGCGAGAGGGTCAGACATGGGATAGCCCTGGCCATTGTGCAGAGGCGGATGTCCTCCGGGCAAGACCTTGCATGGTAGGTTAGAGATGATCGATCGGACAGTAGATGCGACTGGTTGATCAAAGGTCTGGCAGTCGGGGACACCGCTTGTTGTCTAGCTGCAGGCCTCGAGCGTGACGAGATCCGGCATCAGTAGCAAGGTCATTGCTACGATGCTGTGCAGAGATACAGTATCATAGACGGGAACCAGGACTAGTGCCCGGGCAAGAGATGGGGCTGTTAGTGGGTCTGAATGACATTGCCACTATCAGCAACATGTTCCCAGATCTGGAGTACGAGGTATGTAGAAATGAGGAGACGCAATCAATATCGACTGCTTGTTGAGCGGGCAGTGTCCGTGAAAGACCCAAGCGGCACACTTCCGCGGACCCAGATCTGGTTCAGCCACCGAGATTGACATTCTGAATACCACTATCTGCTGGTACGAGTTGTAATAAACATTGCTGTAGTATCCGTAGATGACTGCACAATCCCCGTAGGGCATGGATGGGTCGACTGCATGTTGCATTGAGGAGAAATGATTTGGGGTATCGTCGTCAACCGAGGTGGCAATTACCTGCCAACTGCCGTTGTTTGAGGACGCGGTCTGGCTGTGTGGGACGTCATGTCATCAAGTTGGCCCAGCCAAGGATCCCTCTTATTCGCCTTTCAACGGTCTGTCCTGAGCAGGGGAACTGCAAGATTATGTGTTGGGAGCCTTGGATCGAACGACTCCGAGAGGTCACTCGCTCTGCTTGCAGGCCAAGGACGAGGAAAATTAGATACCGGGTTTGCAGATTCTCGAAGGAAAAGAACCGTAATTCCTTCCCTGTTGAAGGGACGAAAGAGGGTCTCAACGGCTACCGCATCCTTTTCAATATGGATTTACGGAGCGATCGGGGCATTAGACGACGCCGTAAGAGATCCTTGCAACGCTCCTGTCATCTCTTGACCCTTGGCTTACTTTACCTCGTCTCTCACTCCATCAACGAGATTGGTGATTAATCGGAGAACATTCAAGCCCGGGGTGCTAACAGCGGATCGAAGGAGGTAGATTCGGCGGGCGATTGTTGCATATTGAGCTGTCTGTGGTGTTTGTCCGAACTCCTCGTTGAAGCTTCAAACAACCACACTTTCGTTCGAAACAATCGAGAATTGGGGATGATAGACAATGCGTGGCGTCCGGGGACCCTGGTTCTCTGGGCGTGGGGATGGCGCTCCTGAAATCTGGGGACCACAAGGTGTGTCTGTATCGGCCTTCACAACAGCAAAATAACCACTGTTTCGAGACTGCCACGGGAGCTAGGGTAGTAAACTCTAAACTACTAGCATCGATGCCATGACAAGAATCAAGACAGTGCTCTCTTGTGTCCGTAGAGGATGTTAAAATCTGAATGCGTCACAGATTGTGAAAATGTAAAATGCCGCGAGGAGAAGTGCTTGGCCCTATCCGCCCCGTTTGTCTGATGTTGGCAGGACACAGCAAATGGCCCAAGTTTGTGAAACAGGAGAAACATCGTTCCCGAACGTGTGGCTTTGTGTTTGTGACGGGATGCATGGTGCCGACTGGAAACCGTGCGAGTGGGATTCCCGTTGACGCAGGGTAAATACTCGAAGACACGCTGAGATTTCAAACAGTGCAGGTTGGACGATGGGTCATGCCTTCGTTCTCCTGTGTCCATGGTTTCAGTGCCATCATTCGTTGTTTGACCGGACTCGTACTCTATCTCGGCTGCTGGCACAACGCTTGTGTCCATACGAGATGGCGGTCGAGATGACTGGAGTTGGGCAATGTTACCAGCGAGATCCCGTCGTATTGTGAGATATTAGGTTGTGTCATGGTTCTTCAAGCCACGCTGACAGTCCAGCAGTGAGACAGGGCGATGTCTCTCATCCACGCCCCACCGATCCTCCATTCTGTCGGGAAGCTCATCAGAGTTGCATGCAACGCTGAGGATCTTGGAAACCTTGTCGAGGTAGTTGTTCGAGACTGAGTTGCTAATTCAAGTTTGATTCCCTAGAAATTAGAGTAACTGATTGCTTATAACGTCTTTGTATAGGCATAGTTTGAAGGCGACAATACCCTACAATATCCTATGAACTGGGGCTCGCTAGCCCAGAGGTTGACCGCAAGAACGATGTGCAGCTGAATGCACATTGGTGCTGACTGGGCCTTTTCAATATGCCGCAACGGCCGCAGTTCTGGCCAGATGGCGAAATTGTTGGATCCAAAAGACGGCCGACTGTTTGTCGCCGGGTCCGATGGATTCGCGGGACTGAGATGATGGGATTGGGGGGTTGACGATAATTACAGTACCCCCCGTAAGGCGAGAAATGTGGGTTTCAGAGGTAACTTTGAATGGCTTTGATGGATCATGGCCGCGCTCTTGACCTGTCCCTGCGAGCTCGGAGGTGATGAATCAAGGCTGAGGACAAGACCCATCCATCTTCTCTGATGCCGTGAGAACATGGGCCCGTTTCGAAGCCGTCGGGAGTCGTCATCACGGTCATCGTACTGTTCGCGATTGGGATCATGAACGTTTCGTCGGCAGCAGCGCCAAAGGATTGTCTACCTATAGTGCGTGCAAAGCAAAGCTCAAGCCAGTTGAAGGATGAAACTTCCAGGTTCGGGTTGGCTGCGGGCCCGATCCTTGATCCCGGCTCACACTGGCTAGCGTCGCGCACGAGGAAGTAGTGGCCCGGGACAACCTCCCGTCGTTTTGCATCTGTTGTGAAGAAAATTTACTGTACGGATAGGTCCATTCCATTCCATGGAAGGCACGGCTGTCGAACTTTGCTTGCCTGCGCCTTGCTGCACCTGCCCTGGATTTCGGGGGCGGTCGAATTAGATCATGCAGATGGATGGGGGCACCTGCAGAATGAGCCAGCATTGTCAGCACACAAAGAAAGTACGGGCATTCAAGCGAGAAAACGGCAGGAAGCAGCCCGATGATCGGCATCTTACCTTTCCCCTTCCTTCCCCATGCAACTGCAGCTCGGCTTTTGGGCAGTGACGACGGTGCTTCCCGCAGCATCTGTCTCTGCCTGTCTCCATCTCAAACCATGATCGAAAGGCACTGTCCACCTCCAAGACGATGCATCACATAACACCACTCGGCTCAGACTCGATTCATTGCGCATCAAGCACTAGCATCTGATGCACTGCAACTAAAAGGATCATGGCTAGCGTTGCACTACGCCACAGTAACCAGTCATCTTTCCCCTCTGATGAGTCGAAATGGCGTCCGATACCTTGTTACTCCATGGGATCCTCGAGATGCTCCCACGAGTAGCACAGACGAGAGAGCCTGCAACGATCAGGGCGACAGCGAGGCACGGAGGCACCTGCCTGCTAGGCGCATTTACTTTACGGCTTCTCCCGTGGAATCCGCAACACCCTCCAGGATGGCGGCATTCCAGAAATAGAAGACCCTTTTTCCATGTTTTGCCCTTGCAGTCGCTCGACAGGATTCCCATGAATCAATAGCCTTGCTTGCCCCGCGATGGCGCGGCGGGACGCTCAAACGGCCGCCGTCCTCCACTATCTTCTCACGCCTCAATCCTCCGCCACAGTGCGCCTCGTCACCGAGGCCGTTGCCGCCGTGGCCGTCGGCCCTTCTATGCAGCTCTGCCTGTGTATCTGGGCAATCATATCATTATTACCCCTGGCCCCAAGTGCCGTCCTTGCTGCGTCTCGATGGGGTCCCCGACAGAGTTCTCGACGCTGGTTGCTCTGCGTATCCACTGTCCCAAAGCTGGTATAGAAACAGCTGGCTTAGTTGGGTCATCTGTCAGACACGATCACGAAGAGTCGAAACATGCTGAACTATGGGATGGGCTAGTGATGGTCTCCCATCAAGACTTTGCCTTACTCTACCGCGGAGTCCTCCTATCACCAAACACCAAGCAACGACAATGTCTCGACTCTGGGCTCACCCTCTGCGCACTTGACGCCTCGTCTCGCCTCATCTCACGGGCTTGTCTCCCTTCCCAGCGCCTACCCCGACCACCACACCACCCAGCCTTGTTCCAAATATCACAGGGAAGACGACGATCACCCATATGATCTCCCCATCGTTCATCCACTCACTCACTCTCTCCGAGCCTTCCAGAGCCAACATGCAGAGTGATCCCTCTGCCCTCATCTCATCTCGAGCAATTCCCCTCGCCCAAAACCTTTTCCTTCTCATTCAACACCCCTGTCTACTCACACAAGTATGCTTTGACCTTGGGGGACCCTTGCAATGATCAAGAAGCCAACTAGATTTTGGAGTCTTCCCTACACCCTCCTCCTCACAACGGTGCGGAGCACACCCCCCCTCTGAACCCTTGCGAGGATCCTATTGGCTCGGGGCTGCTCAAGGCGCGACAACGGTTATGCGCAACATGCGCTCAACCGTCTCAACACAGGGTCGATATGATGAAGGACCAATTGACGCTGGTGGACTTACTGTGGCCTGGAGCGCCTCACTGGTTTCATTGCGCGCCATGCCGTGCACGACTTCGATCGATGATGCTGCCCTAGAGGCTTTGTGATCACTCGCACTTGTACATTACTGATGAATCGGTCCTCTCCTGCCTTGTGGCTAGAGACTGCCTGTCGTATCCCCTCACATGACTCCTACCGGCCTCGCCTCCTTTGTCCATTCACGGCTTCTTAGGTGCAAGTTCAATGAGACGGGAGGCATGGCGTCGCTAATCTGCTGCCCATACCCGACCTTCCGTCTCATCTGCGGTTCCTGGGGGGATATACTGGGGGGTATGCTCATTCCCGACTGTGGGTTCATCATTCGGGCTTGACTTGCGTGGCCATGAGGCGCCTGTCAGTTCCTCAACCCTGATTTCTTGATCTACGAACAAGTTTCGACTGACTCAAAAGGCCTACCATGGCCCATAGTGCGAGAGCGAGCAAGGAATATCCGATATGGAGACAGACCTGGTCCGTGAAGATGAGGTCAAACGCACGGCGGATCGCTCGCTCAAATCCGCCAGGTACCACACCAGATACCCCCCCACCTCTTATTGCCTAGTCGTTGCAGTTCCACTTCCTCTGCAGGCCCCTGGGTACATCCACAAGCAACAGCATGCTCTTGATTCCTCCGGCCCCCCCTCGTAGCTGTTGACTCTTCCTCTGGCATATTGAGCAGGGGTGATGGGTGGCCTTGTCCAGACCCCTTGGCAAGGACATGCAGTTGCGTATTCACTCATCCATCAACCCCGCCAGGAAGCCTCCTCACCTACTTTAATCATATATCCGTCCCGAGCCCAGCTTCAATGTGGCTTGGGGCATAGGAATCATTCTTTCCATCGACTCACTAGTCGTCTCGTTTCCTGAACCGCAGCTTATGCTCTCGTCCCTTCTTTTATGGCTTAGACCAGTCCTTATTCCAGAGCTTCCTTCTCCTTCCCAGCTTGACCTTGTTTTACAGACAAAGCCCGGCTTTCTTTTCTGAAATCAATATTTAGAGCCAAGCCTCACCCACATTCTTTTCCGTTTAATCTTTCAACAAACTGATATCCCTTCCCCTGAGTTCACGGCCTAATCTGGCACGCCCTTGTATACTGCTTCGTCACTATCCCGGGAACGGTGTCATCCCATTCTGCAACAATCCGACGGAGAGAAGCCGTCCGTGGCAGCAGGGGAGAAACCGTCGAAGTGCACTGTGCCTGTTCAACTCGAAGAGCTGCGGTAGCCGGCCATCCTGTGGTCTCACCCCCATTCATTCCTTCACTTAACTCAAGCTCTTTTCTTCCGATCACCTCGTCCAGATGCTTGTCACCAGGCAATACGACACGGAGCATAGCCATTGGCCTTTTAGCAAATACGACCCGTCTCGCAATCCGGCAAGCCCACGCATGTCGAACCCCTACGATGTTCATGTCGAGCTGCCGGCGCCATCCAGTTGGCAAGGCCAGCACTCGGGCACTGCCCACAGCGGGAACGGGCTTGCTCAACCTTTTGGGCAACGGAGCGATGAAACACAGACTTCACAATCGCGACAGCCTGCAGGAGGCAGAGGCAATGCCCTTGGCATTCATGTGAGGCCCGAGACGAACCAGATACATGCTCCTGCCTCGATCATGGCCGATCATCGCGGGCTGCCTTCGGAAGTACGACACTCGAACCTTCAGGATGGGGGTTATGGAGCAAGGTTCGGCACATCAGCTCGAGAGAATCCTATCACCGCAGAGTGTGGAAAGGCACAGGTGGGAGGCGCCAGCTCTCTGAAAGATGACGAGGAAGAGGATTTAGACGAGGAAGACATGCTTGATGGAGAGGGAGAAAACCCTGCTCAGACTGCGGCGGAACGTGCAGCAGCTCGCCGAAAGATGAAGAGGTTCAGGTCAGTTTGTTTTGGCCAGTCATTCGAGCAGGAGCTGACAATTACAGACTCACTCATCAGCAAACTCGATTTCTTATGAGCGAGTTTGCAAAGCAGCCACACCCTGATGCCGCGCACCGGGAGCGTCTGTCAAGAGAAATTCCTGGACTGAGCCCACGACAGGTCCAGGTTTGGTTCCAGAATCGGTATATTGCCCCTGCCTCTTCCTCCTCCCCCCATTTCTTCCACTTACTGACTATGGGTTAGACGTGCTAAGATCAAGCGTCTCAACGCTGACGACCGCGACCGAATGATTAAAATGAGAGCAGTCCCCGAGGGGTTTGATAACGTTCAGGCACTCCATTCGCCATACGGAGCTGTTCATGGCATGAACACCCCCTTGTCGGCTCCAGGCCAATTCAACACCCAGTCGTATGCTCAGCACATGATGAGACCGCTGATCGTCGATGTACGAAGGACTGAGGCGAGCGAGCATGCCTCCCCGACCAGCTTGACTCCTGGATTTGGGGGGCTTGGGTACAGTCCTGCTGGGAGTATGAACAGTCCCAGCATTGTCTCACCCCTTTCACCTGCTTCGAGCGACCGATATGCCTATGGCGGGCACTTCTCTGCTCCCCTCACAGCGAGCCCCAGAACATCGCACCCCTTTGGGCAACATGGCCTCGACGCCCCTATCGAGATCAACCGACCAAGCCCTCATCCCATCCAGCCTCCCTTGCTCCGTGACACCATGTCTAGAGCCAGGTCAGAGTCATCGCAGTCACCACTGCGTTCGACCATGGCATGGAAGGGAGACACACTTGACTATTCCTACCGAGGAGCAAACACAAGCCCAAGCCTCGCTGACCGACACGTCCCTCTGTATCAGGCTGCGCCCATAACGCAGCCCTCTGGTGCTATGGATACTTACGCTGTGAACTCGATTCCCGGTAGCAGGGCCTCACCTATGCCTCAGGTCCCAAGCCGCGAAGTTGAAAGAGCTTGAAAAGTTCCAGGGGATACCCATTGGCCGATACCGATATTCTTGCACAAGCTTGAACACTGTTCCAGGGTTCACGCTGTGCGATTACCTACGTCGTCCATGTTTGAACATCTAGTCTATTCATCGGCCCCAACTCTGGCGCCTAACATCAGCTGGTATCGCTGATATACTTCACTTCTACGAGCTCAATGACAGCGGAGGCTGGCCGTTTGAGCCGTTTTCTTTCTTGTCCCCTTGTGCCGAAAGGTCAAGGGGATTGTGCGCCACCTTATGGTGCACGTTTTTACCCAGGAATTGTCTAGTTTGGCTTACTTTCTTACGTTATTGTCGAATACTGTTTCTCGTTTGGATTGCATTTTCATGGGCTCGATCAACTGCATTTTGGCGCATCGTGATGATGGTTGGGAGACGGGCAAGGGTCTTTTTCTGGAAGTGGGCAGGGTCCCGGAATCACGAGCCTGGATGTTTGGGCGATGATGATGACTCTTTCCTTATTTCATTGATTGTGGCCGAAGAGGCATTTGGTTTGCTATGATGATGATCTGAAGCTGGGATTTGGATGACCAAAAAGGGGGCTCATAGGTTTGGCTGGCGCAACGATGCTTTCTTGCTTTCTCTCTCGGAACGGACTGGCTCTGATTTCCAATTCTGGTGTATGTATATACCTTAGATCAAATGTGTGTGGAATGGTATGGGATGGATATGAGGGTCTGCTCATCAAAGTGGTTGAGAGCGCTTGGTGCGCATAATCAGATGACTGCTTTGAGAGGAGACATTAAATCACAACTCGAGATTGTAAGAGAGTGAATCTATTTGCGGCTCAGGCGCTTTGTGTGAAGTTATTTGTTTTGTACTTTGATAGAAGAAGACGATCTTCCAATAGAATAGATCAACGATGCATCCATAGCAAATAGTCTCTTGTCTGCTGGGGTAAGGTGAAGCGGCGTGGGAACCTGGACCAAGACTTCGATCAGCCCTGGACATTAAACGAAGGTGTGTGCAGAAACAGTTGGGTTGTGAAGCATGTTGGGATCAGATATGCCAAGTCTCCTTCCGGCAGTCAAGTGGTTATCAGCGGTACAGAGTGTGAAGCTGAAAACACATCCAAGGCTACTAGGTTTACCAGATGTTTGGTGTCATCACAGCAACAAAGAAATGTTCAAGCAGGTAGATGACCTGTGTTGACCAACTTACCGTGAACAAGCTTGGGTATTCGAGCAGCAAACAAAGACCACTCAATAGATGGATGGTATCACCATATTCTAAGCGTGAGGCTAGAATAGATATCCTTGGCTATCCTTGATATATATATATATCCTTTCAAACGGCAGAACAAAGGGTTCGGCCAAAGGTGAAATGTCACTTGCATCAGGTCATCACCGCATCATGGCAGCCGCACGAGGGGCCCTCGTGATGATGGTTTTAGGCAAGGTTACTGAAGTGTGATCTCGACCACACATCCCCGTCATGACAGCAGCGTAGGGTCGAGCAAGCTGACGGTTGTTGAGGGATGAGAGTGGTCTTGGGTTATTGAAGGAGAAGAAACGCGAAAATTCGGCGCGAGATGGAGCATCTTATCAGGAATGGAATGGGTCACGTGGGGGAATCCACCTGGCTGGGTCTTTCTGTCAGATTGGTGTTGCCTTAAACCTAAGGTACGTATTTTTCTCTTTGTTGGAGAAGCTTTGTGATTCGGTGAGGCCGCGGGGCTGACTGCGACAGCGGAGGAACAAAAGAGTCTGTAGATAGGTACGTATCTGTGGCTCACTCGCAGGCGGTCCCTTTGCTCTTCGGACCAGACCAGCCACTCAGATTAGCGGAAGAACGTACCGGTGGGCGGCCACTGCTGGAAAGAAAGAGCGAAGGAAAAGCGGAAGGCGGAAGGCGGAAGGGGAAGGAAGCCCAGAACGGAACAAAGACGGGGGGGTGTTTGTGGTTTGTGCCTGCCCTCCTGCGTTTTACCGGGCCCCGGGGTCCACCTCACACACTAACACACTAACACGGGCACCCACACCCAGTCACCAGGCGCTGGCCGTCAGTGGCAGCCTCTGAAATTGCCTCGTCTTTCAGGCTCAAACTTTGGCTCTCCCTCATTCCACACTCCACACCTTCACCACCTCGTTTCGCCCCCGAATCAACCTCCATCAACGAACCTGACGTCAAACCCTCGCTCCGCAGCGACATTCGCCCTTTTCACACCAAAGCCGTCGATTTTCCCTCACCTGATCCTCCCGACTCGCGACTCGAGATTCCCGTCCGCGCCGACGCTCACCGAGCCCCGAGGAAAAAACCAGTGCATGACGTTCAGCTGAGAAAGAAGCGGAGCGCTCGCATCGCACGCAGCGACTCTCGGTCGGCGACCGGCGCGACTCTCGCCCACCAACCCTCCCTCGCGGAGCCGTCCACAATGTCGTTCCATCCCCAGACGCCTCAGAGTCCATCGCAATTCTCCTCCGGCACCTCGGAGCCCGCGTTAGGCGTGGCCAGCACCTCGATGACGGCCACGGCCACGGCCACCACCTTGCCGACTCCCGCACACAGCGTCAGCGGAAGCGCCTCGCATCACGACGTCGCCATGGCCGACGACTCTCCTCACAAGCGGAAGCGCTCCGTGGATGACAGCGGTGACCGCGAGCAGAAAAAGGTCCACGTCGAGGAAAGCAAGCTGGGCATTGAGGACCTACATCTCGATGTAGGGAAGAAATACCTGCTTTGCCAAACTCGTAAGGCTCCCTGCACAGCACCCTTTCCGCTCCTCCTCCTCCTCCTACTTCCGGCTCTGAATCACATCAGAGAGAAAGAGTGTCGCGGACACCATGTGATTCCCGCCAGAGAATTGTATGTTAACGTCAGTCATCTATAGCCCATCTGGAATCGCTACCGCGTATATCCAACGACTTGTACGACATGTTTAACCTCACCGGACTCGCCGCCGAAGTGGCTCGAGAGAAGCCCAACGGAGAGAAGAATGCACTACGATCATCCTACACCGGCCACATTAAGCGCTTAGGTATCGCTGGTCATTTCAAAGTGCAAAAGGTCGAGAACAGGGGCGAGAACGACCCTCAAGAAGAGAGCGACTTTGCCCAGATCCTGCATCTCGGCGATGAGGACTGGAGCAACTCATTTGTCCGAGGTCGCGAGATTTCGCTCGGACTATCACAAGCATCCCTCTCGAGTTTAGGACGAGCAGTCACCATGGCCAAGGGCTCGATAAAGAAGGACGTATGGGATACATCAGTCCTGGGACTTCAGTCCTCAAACGGAGAGCTGAAGCAACCACCTTCGGCAAGGCCTACCGCCCCCAACACTCCCCTCAACGTTCCCGGCGCTGTAGGACGACTAAAGGCTCAAGGGGCCTCGGCAAACGATCCCAACAGGCCGCGGCGGAACATCAAGAAGCGAACATACGGCGACAGCAGCTTCGAGGGATACGGAGAGGGATACCCGGATGATGACAACGCCATGGAAGGCGGATACTCTACGGGAGAGGGAGAAGGGAGCCAGAAGCGGCGCAAGAAGGTAGGGCAACATTGCTCTCGTTGCGCCAAGTTTTTTGTTTGTGTTTATCTAACTCTGTCTCTAGAACCCTGGCAACGCCTCACCGTACCCGAGCGCTATGCGGCAACAAAGCTACGGCCCCGGCATGGTTGGCGCTTGAAGCCCTCGCTCCTCTCTGCGTTTGCCAATTCACGCTCCTTTCCTCGAGTTGGCCATTCATCACACGGCAGTACCCTCGAGCCTACTAATAGACCTCACCGAAAGGTGTCTTGAGGCTCAGAGGGATTGTTTCCTCACGCATGACGCAGACGCCATACGCCAGGCCTCCCCCTGGCTTGGCTTGGCTTGGCCTGGCGTCGCGTCACGTCTCACAGCGCTTGACTTTCTGCACATCCCTCTCTTTTCCACACCTTGTACAGGCTACCTACTTATATTACATTACGACTCGACACGAGGCGGTTACAGTATTCCCCGAGAGGGGGGGGGACCGCGCGATGGGCACCACGCGGCCGCCTCCAGTCTCGCTCGCTCTTTCGAACCAAAACCAAAAAAATCAGTGCTACTCGATTTTGAACTTTCGTCGACATTTTTCTCACGCTTGGTCTCGTTTCGTCTTTTTTTTCTGCAACTTGCATTCAGTAGGGGCGTACACACGACATTGTCGTCCCCGACGAGCACGGCGTTAAGGCAAAGGAGATGAAAGAATGGATCTCTTTGTATTTGCAAAGAGGGCAGGCAGGCAAATGGAACCGGCCGGACGGTACGGGAGTGCGGTACTCCCCGGCGGCAGGGAGGCTTCTTTTTTTTTTTTTTTTCACTACGCTTTTTTCCTCTCTCAAAAGACACGGCCTCCCTTAGTATTCCTGTTTTTTTTTACTACCTTTTTTTTTATCATTGCTGCTTTGATATTTCTTTCTGCTGCAGTCTTACTACTACACATTTTGTTTTTTTGATCAAACGCTCAACGAAGTCAACACGGAGGGGGGAGTCGGAGGGACGGAGCAAAAGGGGGGAACCAAAGGGGGAAAAGGGAGGTGGTGAAATACCTTTTTTTTTTCTTTTTTTTTTAACGATGGTTTTCGTCTGCATGGAGGCGCTTCGCCAGGGAGCCCGCGCCCGACTATGAAGGGAATGAGGAGAGGGTGAGTTGAGTACCCAAGGGGGTGAGGAGGAGAGGAAGAAAAAAAAAACAGACAATAGCGCCAGGTAGGCCTTATGTGTTGTCATCATGGTCGTTGTTGTTCTTGGATTAGATGCCAGCTAGAGTCGCAATTCGACGCCTGGTTTACAGCGAGTCGATGTTGCCTATTTGTGTAATACCAGTGATGTAAAACAGATGCCTTGTGTATTGTATTTTCTATTGCCGTGGTTGCTGTGATGTCTTGTTTGGTTCAGCGTCATAGTAAATAGGAGCACACACGGAAACATTTATTCTGCAGAAAGACTTGAAAATCACATCTCGCATCTGATATACGGTTTCCTGCTGTCATGTGCCAATTGTTTCTAAAATAAAAAAAAGAATCACCAAATGCTATTCCTCCATCAACCCAGCCCAGATGTGTCATGTCGCATATCTCATTACACCCGTCAAAGACGTGTTTTGTTTGTCCAAACATCCATTGTCAACGATTACCTCATCTCCCTTGATTACAACACCAGACCTTTTGATATACATTGCTCAAATAAACACGGAGCGACATTCAGTATCTCGGGTATCAATCACGCGTCAATCCTCGCCAAAGTTGCCATTCTCAACCGTCGGGTATGCACCTGTCGTCATCTCTGCCCAGCTCCAGTCTAGTGTCATGGGCAGGGAGAAGAGATCCTGGGGGAGTAGAGGTTGCTGGAACCCGCCTGCTGTTGGCCCCGGCGGGGACTGCATGCCTCCATTGCCATTCATGAACGAATCAAAGTCGCCATTCTGCCCAGGTTGGGGCACTGGGAACTCCTGAGGCCAACCGGCTGATCCCGCCGGAGAAGGGTAGGTAATGGGGGTATTCATAGAGAATGATGCCCTGTGGTCACCATTCTGCGGCGGTGATAGTTGGGCCTGTGATGACCTATCACCAACCGAAGACCCCGACATGGGCGGTGGAGTCGCTTCGGCGCCTGTGGGTTGTCGTGGGGTCTGAGTAGAGGAGCCCGGGACTGGGGTCGCCTTGGTCGTGTCCTGGTTCTTACGCTTCCGACGAGAAGACTGCTCCTTCTCGGCCTTTTCGATAACAGCCTTGGCTATTCGCTCAAACTCTGAACAGATTCCGAGCATCCGATGAACGCCACCTTGCTCAGCCTCCTGTCCAAGCATGGAGAGGAACGTCACCACCATATTCATCAGGCGAGTATCTGACTTGGCTCGTGGGTCGAGAGGGTTCTGGAGGATATTGCCGAATAGGGTCACCAGCGCAGAAACGGGAAAGTATAGAATAAGCCTGGTATCTAGTCAGTATGTTGAACCAGCAAGCAAGCAGATCGAGTGAGGCCTTGATTCTTACCAAACACATGAAAAGTCGCCCTGCGGGACGTACTTGAGCAGCGAGACGGATGCTCGTGCTGCAGCCGTACAAAGGGCTGCCGAGGAAAAGACACGCGGGTTGAGCGGTTTGGCGTTGAGACCCTGAATAGCATAGTTGGACAGACGGCTGGTCCAGTACCCGTGGTGAACCGACATGCGATGAATTGTCGTCAGGCAGTTGTAATAGGTGAGGTGTACCATGACAACGTGGAGAATCAAGGGGGTGTGCGAGGCCTTGATCTCATGTTCAGGTCGATAGTCGATGGGAATGCGATCCTTCCAGTCCTCCAGCTTCTGATCGAGCTCGCTAATTGTATTGAGGAGCTCACCATCAGATTGCTTTGTAGCCTGAACCGAATACAGCCGCTTGTAGACCTCGCTTTCGATGGTGGCAAACTCGCACATGACGCGGAAAAGGTTCATCTTGCCCTTGCCATCAGCCAGGGGAATGTTGCCAATGTTGTCCGCAGGGTCAGCATCTGGAAGCTCGACATTCATGTCATCGTCGTCCTGTGCCGGTGGGCGGCCAGCACGGAGACACAGGTCCTTGTCGAGCATGTAAGCAATCCAGAAGACTCTCTTGCGCTGCTCAATCTCGACTGGGTTGAGGTTGAATCCAGTTCCACGCTTATGCAGACCGATGCTCTGGGCTAAGCGCATCGCCGCAGCGATCAGGAGAAACGTTGGCTGAGGGTTGGGCGTTCCTTGCATGAATAGAGCCATACCGAGAAGCGCCTGTACACTCAGGAGATCCGTGTTGCGCATGGTCAGCTCGGGAAAGACACCCAAGGCGTTCTTGAGATAACCCCATGCCTTGTCATCCTCGTCCTGGGGCACAAGATTGCTCATGACACGCAGACGATGGGCAATCGCGAACGCACAATTGAGACTAGCCCACCAACCAGATCCATCATATGGGTCTGAAGAGTACTGCCGTTCCACCAGGTGCATAAAGGTCGGCTGGTGGAAAAGGGGGAATATGCAGTTGAAGTTCTCAAAGAAGTCTTTGAGCAACGACAAGGCCTCGGGCTTTGAGGGCAGAGGCCGGAAGATGGGTCGTTGGAATACATCACCAAAGACTTCAGGCTTCCAGTTGGTCCATTTATGGTCGTCCACTGACACATCCGAGATGGTTCGCTGGAACGAGTTGTCACCCGTCTTGGAATTCACCCATGAGATTCCCTTGGGTGAGAAAATAGAGAAGCCTGAGGAAGAGCCTGCATGATATCAGCGACTAAACTGGGTGTAACAGGAACATGATCCCAACGTACCGATGTATCTTGTCTCACCATACGTATTGGTAACCAGTGAACACATCATTTCTGAAAGCGCCTCGACTTCTTCCCGGTCCTCGGGGTTGGCGTCATCGGGGGCTGGTGTCACCGACTTGCGCTTATCTTCCCTCACAATAGGGTTCGGAGAGGTCAGTGAACTTTGAGGTGTCGACCCGGCTCCATCAATAGCAGAAGGAACAGAGACGGTCTGGGATGGCGAAGCGGGCGAAGATGCAGTAATCATTGAGGCCTGTCGTGATTTTTGGTTTCTTTCCATCAACTTCTTTTCTAGAGCTCCAAGATCGCCATCCTCTTCGTCCAGAAGACCTGGAGGGGTATGTCAGTTTACCAAGAGTTGAGAAAGCAGAGTGCCGCAGGGAAACGACGTACCAGATAGCCGTAGCAGATGTTCCATGCGATTCAATCGGTTCTCTAGTCCTTCGATATACTTGGCGCTGTAGACTAATTAGCAACCTGATGTCAATTCCAGAGATCAAGGCGTTGTTACCCTTTGGGAGGAGCGCGCTTCTTCTCAACCTGAGTAAAGACGCATTCCGTCTTATAGTTGATGCAGTGGGTGCAAGCAGGCATCTTGCCGTCGCACTTGATCTTCTTCTTCCGACACATGTCGCAAGCCTATCGAGCCTGAATCAGCGCCCAACTTCCCGAGACCGCACGATTGCGCCAAGTCATCTCTTACCCTAGCAATTCTTCTTCTCTTTGGATCATTCGAGTCGTCGAGCAGCATTGCTGAGTCGGGAAACATTTGAGCAGCGAGCTCAGGGGGCAGATGCGGTAGACCATCGTAGCCGCCGAAGATCTGTGGCGGCTGATTCATGATAGGCGGTGCCATGCCTGGCACCTGAAAGCCCATATGATCCATCGTGTTTGACGGTGATGCGGTCGTCGCGCAAAGGCAAGTGGGAATATTCGATGTCAAGGTTCGATCGTGTTCGTGAGCGTAGGTAGGTAGGGTTAATTCAGTGGGAGGCGACCTGAAGCTTGGCAGGACCCCTCGCTTCTGGAGAGGGCGCGCGTGGCGGGGAGGTCAGGCAAAGCGATAATTGTGGGCGTCTCGTCGAATGCTAACTGTTGGAGAGCAAAGTCGCAAGGGGAATCATGAGTTCTCTGCTAAAAAGGCAACGCGGGAGAGTAGCAGCAGGTGAGGTGAGTATTGTTGCAGATAGTGGAGAGGTTAACAAGCCGTTTTGGCGCTTTCTATGACCGGAGTCCACGGATCGATTACATATGACGATGGGCAAGCCAAGGTCGGGGGAACCGCCGTCAAAAAGGGCGTCGGATAAGCCAAGCCAAGACAAAGCAGGGCTGGGTGCGGCGCGCTAAAGGGGAGAGCTTCCTAAGCCCGGCAGGCGCCTCTTTTTCTCTTTCTTCGTTTGAAGCAAGCTCTCACTGTCTCTCAAAGTCCGCAGCTCAAATGCGTCTGTCTGGCGGGCGACTAATAAGAACCCGATGACTGAGGCGGAGGTGGGTGGGGTGGCGGAGTCCTCTTCTTGGTGTGACCCCCCTCCCTCCCCTCTGGGCGGTAGCGTTGTGCAGTAGGTTAAAGGTGCCCGTTCAGCTGGAATTGTCTGAGGCGGCCGCCGGAGACGACGGTGATGATGACGGGCGTTGGCTGACAGTGAGATCTAAGGTGGTGAGGTGAGAAGTTGGTGTTTTCGTTTTCTTGCCAATAGAGATATATTCTTGGACGGTTGAGGTTGAGATGGAAGTTCGGGGACCAAGAAATGTCCGACGCGAGGAACTTGCTTCGCTTCACGGCAGGTACACCTTCCTTTGCTAGTGAAACGAAAAGAGTTGCAGGGAAGAGATTCAGCCAAGCAGGGCAGGTGCAGAACAAGTCCCTATTCCAATCAGGTAAAGGGCTAAAAGAAGAGGCTGCCAAGGTACCAATGCACGTCGTTCTCGTCGACTCGACGGTGACGATGTCATTCATCTCCTCCCGCCCAATCGCAAGCGCCGTTGCCTAGCAGGGCTGGGAGGTATCTACAGCCAAAGTACCTGTTGGCGATGGGATGGGATTGGAATATGCAGGCCAACCGCATCTCACGCACCGTTGGACCCCGGCCCGGCACTCGAACCAAAAAAGAGCCTTCTTACATGCGCCTACATGAGCGCTTGCTTGCTTACTGTACGAATTTGGCGCCGTATTCGGATTTCGGTTTTCGATACAGGAATAACGTGACGTGCAATGACAAATACCACCCAACGACAGCCATAACCGCGTACATGACAACCCCCCCGGCCCAGTCCAGTCCAATGCCGGACAGTCCGCATTAAATTGATGACGGCAAACACATTGGCCGAGCAAGGGATTCCAACAGCCTCTGCTTCAGCCCTTCTCCAGAGATTGACGAGAAAAGTCTAGATTCGCCCTCCCGCAAACAGGATAGTTCGCAACGCCTCCTGGACCTGGAACGCCCAGACCTGCCTGCCCCCTACTGTCGAAAGAAAAGCCATCCCGCTTCTGGGCTTTTCCAACACGCAAAGTCCGCAGGTTAGGTTTCTCCTTATATCCGGTGGGACGTACGTCCGTCAGAGTTGCATAACGATGGAGGTTCGAGACCATCGACTCCACACTCAAACTGCGCCAACATTTGTTCTTGTTCTTGCCTCTCTCTCTCTTGTAATGGACCCCGGTCTATTGAAAGACTCTTCTAACCACCGGACGTTGCCTCTGCACCCGGAATGATACCCAAGACAGGGATTATCGAAAAGACGGGTTGCAACCGACGGTGTCTAGTGAGACCGCCTAGAGACGAGATAAATCTCCGCCAAGACGATATTATATCAATCAATTCCGCAGTGACGATGACGTGAACCCTCCTGTCTCATCTCAGGCAGCTCCCCCTCCAAAACATCTTTAAAACAAGGCTGCCATCCCATCTTTCTCTTGGACGTCGCCGGAACATACCGTCATCCGAAGACTTCCAAAACCCCCGAATACGTGATCGCATGATCAAACATCTTCGGCATCCGGAGAGGGGCTGTGCATGTCGAATCCACTCGCTCTCTCAACAAAAAAAGAGGGGGGACCTTTTCTTTTCATCTTCGCGTCCCAGTTCAATTGGTATAGCTTCTCTAGGGCCTCTTTAGGGGTCCTGTTTCAGGCCCGCTTCGGGTCGCGTTTGATATCATGCAACCCCCAGCCCTCGCTGTGACACGTACCCAACGGGACACGCAGTCGAGTGTAACACTTCTAATCCCAGTTACACGCGGCTGACGTTGCCGTAGCTTATGCGCCTTTGCTGTATCCGACAAGATCCCTTTGAGACATTTGATTAGAAATGGTCCAGGCCCACGTGGCACTCCAGACTCATCATCAGCTTTGTCTTCGGTTAGTTAGCTCTTAGTAACCCGGACGACGACTCATCCGCTGTCATGAAGGGTATTGCTAAACATGACTTATATCAGACGGTGATTATCCGCTAGGCCGGTCAGGATTTAGGGCCAGGTCCGTCCATACTCCGCTCCGCACATTGACGGGAAGGAACAAATCTTACATCTATTCTCGTACAACAGGCCTGGGGGGCAGAAAGTTGGCTCACCAGCTGGGCCATTTGACATACGGCATTTTCCGGTCATGCTTCCTCGCAGGCCATCAGTACCTGTCATTGTTCACTGTATGATAGCCAGATATCTGGGGGACCCCAAGAAGCTCAATGCAGTGCGGTCTTCCCTCTTCTTGATCTCGTTCACGCTGAGATATAAGCCATAAGTGTGCATCAAAGACCCAAGTTGATATATATATCTACTCCATTCCTGTATTTCCGACATTAAGCAAGCCAATATCTACTCCCATAAATACTCCTCCACACAGCCCAGCAGGCCTGGGTATCTTGTTCAAACAATGGGGGGCAAGCTTGTATTATATATACACCAGACCTCTCTCCGCACCGCTTCCAGCTTGATGCCCGCCCAAACTATCATCTCCGCCACCTCTAGAGGTCATGAGGGAAGAGAAAGAAAAAAAGGTATTTGTCTAGTAAACGTTCGTTAAAGAGAGACGAGAAAAAGAACCTTGGGCCGTCAAGCCTCTCAGGTTATGTGAATGCTTTTTGTGGCACAACAGATGCGCCCCCAGTGCTTTTCAGCTTCCTCCTTTTGCATTTGCAACAACAGTAGAAAATTCCTCCTCTTTTAATCTTTCGACTCCCGTCTTCTATGTTTCCATGTCCTTCTCTTCAGGCTTGTAGTAGCAAAGAGATCCCAGATGATGTATAACCACATTCGAACGCCAAACAGAATGCTTCTTGCGCCACCCAAGTATGTCAAGATGTGACAACAAAAAGGGAAAAAGGGGGGAATAGCAATCACCTCAAAAGGTGGCCGTAGATGGTCGGTGAGAGAGCAACAGCAGTAGCAGCAAGTACTAAGGGAGTATCTCAACATTGTTCATGATGCAAAAACAATGAACAGAACGCTCAGGTATCGAGAAACAAAAATCGCAGGAATGGAATGACGAGGGTCTCATCGTCAGATCCTCTCACGGAATCGGGACGGTGGTGACCCGAAAGATCCGTCTCGCGACGCAACAGATCCACCACCCACCGATCCGCCGAGGGCGTCCGAGTCGGGCCGGGGCCGTGCTGGCGGATCGGAGAATGGATTTGATTCCGTGATGGGCGTACGCGCCGGACCCGTTCGAATAACGGGTACGCCGCTGACAGGGCGCATCGGTGATCCCAGGGCCAATCGATTCGAGTCTCGGTCGCCGGGATCAAACGCCATGGAGCCCCTCCAGTAATCAGAGTGGCCGCTCATGACGCTCTCACGATTCGTCCGGGGGTCTGAATATCCATCACCACCGACTTGGAGGACCGAGGGCAATTTCTTGCCCGATACTCGGTAGAATCCTCGCTCGCCGGTCGGTTCGGGCTCAGGAGCCGGTTGCTTTTTGCCAGTCAAGCCAGCGAGAGCAGCAGCAACGGAGAATCCTCCAGCGCGCTCTGTCATGGCTCCACCGCTTTCACCTCCAGGACCGCCAATTGCTCGTGTGCCAGCCTGGTTCTCTCCAAGCAGCCCGCTAGTGTGCTTCCTCTTGTACCTGAAGGCGAGCATGACAAGCAGCGCTAGGAACGCCACACCCGCGACACTGCCCACAACACCACCAATCACTTGCTTCTGCTGTGGTGAAAGCGCACCGGGTTCCGTGTCGTTAGAGCTCGATGTGGTTGTCGCAGCGGGTGGTTGAGCCTCAACCGTTGCCCCGTTGTCGCCGTCATAGCCGCCGCCACCTCCACCCTGGCTGTACTCGTCTCCCCACCAGGTCGACGTCCAGCTTTCCTCAGCAATTGATGAGTATATCGAGTCTGATAGGCTGAGTTGTGAGGCGTCGGTGGTCGCTGCCTCAATCGATGATGTGATGAAGGTGGAAGAAACGATGGTGATAGTCGAAGAACTCGCGGTTTCCCGAGTGTTGGTTGTGGACAAGGACTGCTTGAAAACGGACGCTGGTGAGTCGGTGGCAGATGCATCTGTTGTAGCTTCAGATGTAGCTTCTGAGGTGAGGTCAGTTGTGATATCAGTCAGCGTCGTAGGATTGGCTGATGTCGTAGTGAGATGTTCTGCAGCAATGTCCGTAAGCACATGGCCGGAAACCTTAGCAGCGAACGGGAGGGGCGAGAAGACATACCAGTGGTTGCGGATGAGGTAGTTGCGTTCAGAGCCCCACTGAAGTGAGAGGTAGTGACAATGGCAAACGAGGGAGCCTCCGTCGAAGTTGTCTCCTGACTCGTCGTCTCCGTCTCCGGCTCCGACGACGTAGGAGCAGCGGACGTCTCCGTGAGACTGTCAGTCAAGGGCTGATACTGCACGTCAGACGTGGGAGCCAGCGTGGTGTCAGAGACAGGATCAGGAACAGACTGGGAGAGCGTCGCGTCCAGGGGAAGCGTGGACGGCTCGGGCTCAGTCATGTCGGGAGTATCTGTCTCGACGGCAGCGGCGGCATCGGAAGAGGGCGGCGGAACATTGTAGGTCGCAACCGGATTCGACGCCGCTACCGCCGCAGACGGCGAAGGATCCGGGTTAGAAATGGCGACGGTGGCGCCCGAGGCGGAATCCACGACGACGGTAGCTGGTGCGCCAATATGGGTTTGAAGCTCGATGGGAGAGCCGACAGAGTCGACAACCTGAACGAGGGACACAGTCTGGACAACCTGGGTGACGAGATTATCCTCACCACGAGGTTTTAGGTCATTGGCGGGGGCGCTGCCGTCCTGGGGAACGTGGATGTCGAGGTTGGTTGGTGTCTTGCGCCGGTGCAGGCGCTGGTGTGAGTGACCGGAATGATGCCCGTCGCTGTGTAGCTGATCGTGGTCGTTTGCATCAACAGCGGTATCCCTGAGATGGTGCAGATGGATGTGAGCGCGGTGGACGTGGCTGTGAGAGTGATTATCGTCGCTGTCGTCGTCGCTGTTGCTGCTGTCGTCGTTGGAACGAGCGTGGTAGTGAGGATGCGATGCAGAGCGAGAGTGGTGAGATGACGCAGAGCCGGGCAGATCCGAGGACGAAGGAGAGGAAGACGACGAAGCCAGAGGCAAGGTCGAAGGCGAAGGATCGACATCCATATCCAGGGCCTGAGCGAGTGAAGGCCCGCTGGATGAGTAAGTTATGGTCCAGTCGTCGTGGCCGTGGCCGTGGCCCGCTGGAGGAGCTGGGGGAAGCGTGGCGATGCCGATGCCTCAGCAGGCGTTGTAGACAACCCAGGCTAGCTGAGCTGGTGCTGGATTGCGTACCCGTCCGACGACGCAACGCAGGGACGTGCACCGACGGTTTCGTAGCGGATACCTAAAATAACAACTGGGCAGGTAGGGAGCCCGTAAAAAAATAAAAAGAGTGGCCGAAATGTGGTTAGGGATTGGCAGCGATGGGGAACGCGGCGCGGCGATCGTATTCGCTAGTTGGTCAGTCCTTGGGAAGGATTTCCCCTTGAGGCTGGGTCGAGTTTGGTGGTCGACGAGTTGAGTGGAGGGTCCTACTGTAACCTGCAGCCCTCGAGGCTTTAGGTGCTGGAATTGGTGGTGGAGGAGAAGAGTGCGGAAAAGTCAAAAGCCAGTTGTAGCATCGACAAGCACATGGTCATGATCATCCACAGCCTGTCCCAGACGAAGAAGAGAAATGGGAAAAGACGCCCAAAATCACACAAGCACTGAGCAATCTTTACGCACAAAGAACTGGGCTGATCCGGATGGCGGCAGGCGGGCGGCGAGACAGTCAAAGGACAGGACGGGATGCGGGATGCTAGGAGATTTCGCCCCTTGCACTTCCAGTTGTGTGTCCTTTGTGATGGTCCCTCTCTCTTGTTCTTTGTTCAGAACACTCGAGAAAACCAATCCAGGTCGTTCAATCGACAATGCGAGAGAGGCACGAAATGAGTGGCTGATGCGTCGGTCGGGGTTGGCTAGCTGGGGCCTCGGAATCGGTGGTAGCGGACAGGGTTATCGGTTGATGGCTGTTCCTTGTGTTGCGTGGTGTTTGCCAGCCCTTTTTTTCCTTGCGCGGCGAGCGCTCACACGTTGGGTTGGTCCTGTGCTGCTGTGGTCCTCTTTCTGAATCCTTCTTTTGGCGTTGGTTTCCTTGCATTTAATATAAGTTTCCCTGTCTCGACGATGGCATGGCGACAAAGCAACAACAAAAAGAGCGCTGGTTGGTTCGTCGTCAAGGTCGTCGTTTCTCGTTTTGCAGAACAGTCGTCTCGAGGATTGGAATACGAAATGAGCGGAGGCGTTAATTGGCGGGAGGGGGGAGAGTAATGAAAAGAGAGCGACTGGAGAATTGAAAGGGTAAAGGAGAGGATGGGGTCGGGAATGGTGACAGACGAAGAGCCCGAACAGAACAGAAAAGGGAAAAGAAAGAGAGGAACAAGGTGGGCGAAAGAGTATACTAAAATGACGAGGGGACAGTCAGAATGAGCGAGAGAGAGCATAACACGACACGATGGTCATCTCCAGGCCTGGATCCAATACCAATGGTGACCACCTCGACCGTCCGTGGGTTCCAGTCTGTTCCTCAAGGTTATTGCGCTTGGTTGGTGCGGTTGGGATTGGATTGGACGTGATGCATGCTAGGGGCCCTGGTCAGGTCTGGGGGATGGGCTATTGTTCCTGAGCCTGTGCACCAGTTCCTCTTCTTTCTTGCTTCTTGTCCCTGGGCAATAATAGCAACTCCTCCTTGGCCTTGATCGTACCGGGATGCTGTGGACGATGAGCGGTTGTGGGATGGGCTAACGGCCATGGGACAAGAAGCCGCGAGATGGATATAATCTCGCTTGAGATGAAGGTGGTGGCTCTTGGGCTGCAAGCGGCCAATCAGCAAGGGGTAGCCGCACGACACCACGACATGGGGGAGACCACTAGCCAGGTACCAGCGACGGAATACGACGAGAAACACAAGCCGGGGGAGAGAGAGCAAGAGATCCAACGCCTCGGAGGTATTTTGGTACGTACTTCGGTTGTTTGGGTCCCATCCCATCCGCCGGACCTCATCGGTTGGCCCAGACCCGGGATAGCATCAGTCTATAATGGACCTCTCAACTGCGGCGCGTACACGGCGAATACTACCTATAGCACACAATAATCCCTTAGGCGAGGATTGCAGGCGAGAGGAACTGCTGACATGCAAGTGCTCGCTTGCCAGAAGCAAAGTTGGGGCTTTCCTTATTGGCGAGACAGAGACAGAGCACAAGAGACGGACGCCAACAAAAAAAGAGGCTTTCGATAGCCTCGTCCCGTACCCGTTAGCCACAACTGCCATTAGGGTCTCGAGGACACGACGAAACGGGCCACTCGGCTTGGCCTTGACATTGATGCTTTTGCTTTTTAAAAGCCTCCATGCGAACTTGCTGCTCACTCAGATCCAGACTCGTTGAGAAAAAAGGAGTCTCTCCCACTTTGGTAGTTCAGGCCGTTCCGTTCTCTCGACTGTCCTCTCCCCATGATCCCCGTCTTTATTCTTTTCTATAGTGCCTTCTCTTGCATCTCTTCCTCCGTCGACAGGGAATGCGGGTAGGAGAAAACGGTGGGTGGCATCCTATCCCTGCCCCTCGACTGGAATGGCCCATCCGGTCGGTGGTGGGAAGAAGCAACGCGTCGGGTCGGGGGAAATTGAACCGGGGTGAGCGCGTGAGCCGGGGCGAATCAGGGCTTGCGATGGAAGAGAGAGACTCCTCTTGGTAGAGCATGCAAGTCGTTGTCGAAGATGCATGACGGGAGTCTGCAACGGCGTGCTCTGCATCTGGACGGGATGGAGGATCGAGATGGTTCTCTGGCATCAACAGAGTAAATGCTCTCATCTATCCCAACATGATCGCCCTCATCGTGCAGCCCATCAATCTGAGGAATGCCAGGCTTGCAAGGATCAACAAGACTGAACCAGATGGATCCCTCTTACAAAGACACACGCACTGAAATAAAATGTTTCTTACTCAGTCCAGTAACCCTCTTGGGAGCCTCTCTTTTTGTCTCTCCCTTTGTTGTCTCTGTGCTTCCGCAAACCAATTAGCATCCGAAACACCGGAGCTAAGAGATTCCAAAAATAATCCCCTTGTTTCTCAATGGGCCCGTGATGAGTCCCCTGTGACGAGCGGGGCCATTCATTGAGCATGTTCCCCTGACTTGAACTTGGGGCATGGCATGGCATACCAGAACGGGAGTCGTCACCTGGTCTTGGGCATGTTGAATCAGGGGCACGCGTGTGTCTGTATGTGCACACACACATGGGCAACCACGCATTCCCACATTCCGTCCCTTGCAGGATCTGCTGGGCATCCCATCTCGTGGGCTCAGATTAGAACGTGGTCATGGCATCAGGATTTGCACTCTACTCCGGGCGGAGGAATTCATTTTAGCTCCTGACGAACCATGGCCGGGATGTATCCGTTCTCCTATTCCATATTTGGCTGATTCTTGGGATGTTGATTCTCGATCGGTGAGTATATGGATACCTATTCAAGACTGAAGCTGTATTGTCTGTTCCATGTACCTGCATGCAAGATGCACGTCTCTTCTCAGTCGGTCCAGCATTTTACCACGTGAACAAGACTCACCTCACCGTCTTGTGCGAGCAGTAAAAAAAATGCCGACTATTTCGGTCCATCCGCCGATCGAATACGAGGTTTTTGTTAATTAAGTTACTCCCATGCATCTCGCCATCCGCACATGCAGTCGCCCGCCAGCAATACGAACAGGTATTAAATCACTCAAAGGTCCCGCCTCTAGAGAAGAGAAAAAAAACTTGTCGAGAGTGTGTGTCTCGACTTGTTGGCCACCAGTCGGTCGAAAAAAAGCTGCTGATGTGACCTGGGAAGAGGCAAAATGTGTATGCTTCCCTCCACCAAGCGGCCGACACGCAGGACGGACAAAGCGTTGACAACACACTTTTGAAATGTCGACCAACCGGGACATCTCACGCTGTTGATGGGGTTGCGTTGCAGAAAAGAAGCATCTCGTCAGGCACAGAAGTCGCCTCTGATACGGATGGAAAGGCAAAACAACTCACAACCCATGGTCCAAGAGTCAAGCCACCTTCAGGCACACACAGGCCTTGGTGGAGCACCTACGTAACCTCCGCCCACCATCCATCATGTTGTAGGTCCATCTTGTTGACAGAGGCCGCCTCAACATCTGTGATTACTGTACTCGACCAGTTTTGTAAACCCACGATTCAAGTCAAACGTCGCGCCAGCAAGTGTCGAGCCTGTGACGTCGTACATGTCCAGGGTCCAGGGATCACCATCTACTGCATCTCTCTCTACCCCACGTCCACGTCCTTTGGCTCCCTCACCATCATCACCTCACCCAACCTTACGCCAACACATCTATCTGCAAAAGAAAGAAAGGGTCGGTGAGAGAACAGAGAGAAAAGTGACTTTGCTAGTGCCCGAGGCCCTGCTCCCTAAACACCTCTCTTCCTTTTCCCTCCCTCACCTCATTCCTAACCCCCCCGCACATCCACCCCCAGTTGAGGCCATCCATCATGGCCGACCCCTCTTCTCCCCCGCCGCCTCCGCCTCCGTATTCAGTCCAACAGCCTCCGTACTCTCCGGGTCCGGCTGCATATGAATACAAACCGTCTCCGACTCCGCCCGGGCCGTATCCGTCCAGGCTTCCGGCGTCCGGCGCGTGGCTGGCTCCTGATCCCCGCTCCTCCTCCACGCAGTCCCTCCTCCCCGTGTACCCCTCAGAAACTTCGCTGCAGAAAACCCCCCTGCAAACATCAGCTGGTGATAATCAGGGTCGACGCAAACTGCTCGTCATTTACCTCCATGGCTTCCTCGGGAATGATCAGTCCTTCCGCTCGTTCCCGGCTCATGTCCATGCTCTCTTGACCAACCTGCTCGTCGACTCGCATGTCATCCACTCCAAGATCTATCCGCGTTACAAGACGTACCGTGCCGTCGACGTTGCTCGAGACAACTTTAGTGAATGGCTGGCTCCTCACGAGTCTCCAACAACGGATGTCGTTCTGGTGGGACATTCAATGGGTGGTATCTTGGCTGCTGATGTTATCCTCATGGTAATGGTCACTCTTCTCTGTCTTGTCAAGGTGCTAACTCCCATACTCACAGCCAAACCCAAGCCCGTACGGCACATATCCCTTCAAGCATCGCATTCTAGGACACATCTCCATGGACTGCCCCTTTCTCGGTCTTCATCCAGGCATTGTCGTATCCGGCATATCAAGTTTGTTCAAACCTGCAGCGACTCCTCAGGACCACAGCCAAGAGAACGTCAACGCTCCATATGGGACCTCGGAAGCTACCAGCCCTAGCAGCTCATCTCTGAACCTCACAACCTCGCACAGCTCTATCCCTGGAAGCCCCTCATCCGCAGCTTCAGCATCCTACTCGCAGCTACCCCACGACCCATTCTTCAACCAGCCCTTCTTCAACGACTCTGCCCTTCAGGAGCGCCCCTTTGTGCGCCGCATGCTTCATTTCGCCTCCAAGTACCGCTCCGAAGGACTCGTGCAAGCCGCCGCCAAGCACGTCGTCTCGTACCTCGAGTTCGGCAGCTGTCTTGCCGACCTCTCAGGTCTTGAGTCTCGATACGCCCACCTCCGGGCCCTCGAAGACGTCGACGAGCTCCAGACCCAAAATCAAAGCCGGGACCCCCGTGCGCCCACGACTAGAGTTCGCTTTGTCAACTACTACACGCTGTGTACGGGCCGCCCCAAGACTCCCAAGTCGGAGACGCCAAAGGCGGGAACTCCCGACGAGTTTGCGTCTTCTCAGCAATCAGGTTTCAGCACGCCAAACACGACAGCCGACACGGCTCTTGGTCCTGGTTCTTCCTCTCTACAACCTAATGCGACTGAAGACCATCTCCGCGCCAGCCAGGAGAGCCCCAGACCAAGCATTACGATAGAGCACCGTGATACAATGGGCAACGCAACCAATCATCAAACTCTCCTTGACGCAAACCACAAAGACTCACCGGCTCACGCAAACACCACCCAGAACGACACAGAAGCCATTACTTCAGACATCAACCGACTATCCATGCATGACATCGACCCCACTCCCATCGACGAATCTACCGCTCCTTCAGATCAACCACGTCCCACCGAAGAAGTCGAACTCGCCCCTCTCCCCGACCCTCCAACCCCTCCTGAGCTCCCCGACCTCACCATCTACACCGACAAGGACGAGCGCAAGCAAGCCGAGAAGGAAGCAAAGCGCCTCCAGCGCGCCTACGACCATGCCGTCAAGGACCACGCCAAATCCGTCCGCGAGCGCGAAAAGCTCCTCGAGAAGCGCCGTCGCCGCGCGCAAAAGGAAGCCAACAAGGCCCTCAAGGAGGCCGCGCGCCAGGAAAAGGAAGCTCTCAAGGAGGCTGAGCGGGAAGCCCGGGACGAGCAGCGCCGCGTGGAGAAGGAGGCTGCAGAGCAGCAGGCTCGGGATTGGGAGGATCACGGGCGCACTGCAGAGGCTGAGGTTATCGCCGAGGCTCGAGAGCTCGACTCGTCGAGACCGAAGAAGCTTCGCAAGTTCTGCAACGTGCCCAGAGATGGCAGAAAAGTGACTGATCCGACGTGGGTCGACGTCTTCATGGCTGATGTTGACGAGGTCGGAGCCCACTGTGGACTGTTCTTCCCCGGGCAGCACTATGAGCAGCTGGTTGGAGATGTTGGGAGCCGTATCATGGGATGGGTGCAGGAGGACTTGACCAAGCGAGCAATTCTAGAGATGGGAGCGTGAGAGTTGATTTCACCGACACCATGGTCAGAGATAGAAAAGATACCCAGGACATTAATAGTATTGATTCCACACGATGCTATCCCATGTACAGTACCTATTGACATGTGAGATGGTATCTAGAAGAAGCAGAAAACCTGATAAACACCCCGCCCCGGCCGTTCCAGCCATTCATACATGCATGCGTCTATGCGTTCGTCTTGCCATCCTGTTCCCAGTCTAAACAAACAGAGAGGTATTAAATATATATATGGTTGGTGTAGGTAGGTTGTACATATGAGCGTATATGTCTTGGTAACATGTAGTCGAGTTGTGTGTATTGTGCATACAGAGGGTATAACATGTAGCAAGGAAATGTTGTGGTTGTAGTGCAGTTGAAGTTGCAGTTGTAATGTGAATGTGGATGTGATAATCATAGGGGAATCATTATAGAGGAACTCAGTAAATGTCGAGCTCCCTCAGCTCGACATCCAGTCTCCTCTCCTCGTTCAGGGCTCCCTTGACGACAGCCGTGTCCTCGTCAACGCCCATCAGGCCGCCCACGCCGAGCTCCATGGTACCCAGGCGGACAAGCTCGCCATCAGGTTCCCAGTTGCGGCGGCCACAGATGAGAAGATTTGCCGACTCATACGTCTCGTCGATCACCCAGTCCCGGCCCGAGATGAAGGCACCGATGAGTTCGTGTTCACCAGGTGGGGGCTCAGCATCCGAGCCGGCGCGGAGGAGCATGGCGGCGAGGGAGGGTCGGAGGGTATCACGGAGGTCTGGAGAGGTGAGGGTGACGTTTGAAGTCGATGAGGAGGTCGAGGCCGAGTCGGCGGTGGGGGGTCGAACGGTGAAGCGGATGTAGAAGGAGTAGGTATTGAGGCGGAGGAAAGAGACTGGTGTTGCGCGTGCGGTGATTGCGTCGGCGTGTTGCTCCCAGGAGAGGACCCTGTCGTCCTTGAAACCAACCGAGATGGTCATCCTAGGCACAGCAGAGATGTTGTCGATGAGAGGTGTGTCGTCACCAACCTGGTACAGGTTGAAATAGGGGCCGTAACCGGTATATTCGGGACGGATCTTCCAACCAAGCCAGGTCCAAGAGGGGAATGGGCCTTGGAGACACATCGGATGTGTTGATACCTCGGTGTCGCCTGCGGGATCCAGTCGCCAGCCGAGGCCAATGGCAAGACGATCTGTTTGAGTGGGTGGCGAGGGCATGTTCTTAAAGTCCTTGGCGTGGTAGAGGGGGAGGCCAAGGACATTATCCATGGGAGGATCCATGTGGGCGTATTGATCCAGGACACCCCTGAAGGCATCGAGGCGATCATCCGGATATGTGAATTCTCGGTTGAGGTACCCGTTGACCTGGTTCTTGTAGTCGCGTGTGCGAGTGCCAGCGCCGTCGAGAGGGAATACGCGGCCCAGGTTGAGAGCGGGCTTCGTCTTGAGAGGATAAGAGATGGTTTCGTGGCAGTGGAGGGATTGGCACTGGAAGTAGATCTGTGAAGGAGTAAAGACGAGGCGGCGACGGGATAGCAGGCCCTCTTGATATGTCCAGCCGCGAGATGCCCATTTGGAGTTTGCTACTTCGGCATCGGGCCTGATGAGCGAAGTAGTAAAGTATCCAGCCTCGGTCTGGAGCGACAATTGCTCCTCGCGCGGGACGCTGATGCCAGGAATACCGTCAGAGATGCCCTCGCCGGCCGCGATGACGAGGGTGAGGGTAGAGCGGGAGTAGATCTCGCCCATCTTGTCCAGCTGCCGCCGTTGCTCTGCGGCGTTGTACTGAGGGAAACAGTACCGATCGATCCAGAGATACCTATACCCAAGAGACTTCGTCACAGACATGGCGTCGACTACCAATGGAGGCAGCACCTCGGGCAAGCTGCTAAGCTGATCCGACTCGATCTCGGAGGGACTGCCCCGTACATAGCTCAGCGTGACATACTCGATCGCCCCAGCATTGAGGTCGTCCATGAACACCACCTCCTCCTCGCGACAGTCAATCAGCTTGAGGCCTCGGATCGGTGGCCCTCGGGAACCGCACGTCGTGTGGGAGTGATTCGTCAAGCAAAAGTCGATCCAGGTCCGGGGCAGCGCGGGGTCAAGCTTGGGCGGAATGATGCGGCCTCGAATCGCGGGAGTGGCCTCTCTATACCCAGCTACGTCGTCGTTTCCCTCGACGACTCGAACAATGTAGCCCCATGGCAGGGTCTTGCTCTTGGTGGTCACCTCGAACAATACGGCGCCTCCAAGCTCATGCTTCTCTCCAACACCGAGACGCTCAAATGCCTGCCGAATACGCAGGTAGGGTGTGAACTTGCGCGTCAAGTCAGGCTCAGCACCCACCAGGGCCTGGAAGAAGATGCAGTAGGGGCAGGCGGACAACTCTGCGAGGGTGTGTGCCAGCGGGATCCAGGGTCGCGGCTGGCCGGGTCGCCAGTTTAGCAAGCAGGGGAAATCGATGGTCGCGCATATGGAGCAGGGTGGGTGGTCGTCGTCAGCAACGAGGAGGCTCAGACCGTTCCTGGCAGGCCTCCTCGCCTCTGGCTCCGCGCGGCGCCGTCGCGACGTGAGCTGGTGAACATCTGGTGAACTCTCACGGGTAGAAGCCGAATCCCATTCGGGGTGGTGGCCGTTTGCGCTGTCGGGGCGGCCGCGGCCTAGGCGCGTAAAGGCGAACAGCCTCGAGATCTTCTTCATGCCGGCGGGCACGCGAGCAGTGTTGGAGCTGGTCGCTCCAGCGGGTTTGGCGGTGGCCGTTGCCGCCGAGCGGTCATGATGGCTCATCGAGGGGCGAGTGGACGAAGGAGGGTGCTTTCCGTGAGCGGGCGCGAAAGCGACGAGGAGTTGCGACATCCAGATGCGACGAGGGAGAGCTTGTCGACCAATGTGAGAGGTGATTGAGATTGGATCTAGACGTGAGCGATAGGCACGCGGGGCGGGAAAAAAAGACTTGAGGAGAGAGAGAGCTAGACGGCGTCGCCGAAAGGGGGAGCGGGGGGAAGAAGGTGTCAAGATAAGAAAGCTTCCCGTCCGATGTTGTTGTTGATGTTCCCCCTTTCAAGGCGATCTCACGGCACTCGACAACGACTCGACCAGTTGTTGGAGTTGTTGAAACTGAAGTCGAGAGATGTGGTGTTATGGGAAGGGAAGAGGAGAAGGTGGTGGTGGACTGGCTTTGGTGGTGTGGTATTCTATGGCTTGGCCGGAGGACCCGTTCAAAACAAGGATGCCTGCCTGACAAGACAGCCCAGAGCATGGGGGAGAAGGGAAGTGAGAGAAAAAGAAAATGGTAAATGGGGATGCTAGACCAATAGAGTCAAACGTTAGCCCAGTTGGAGTAGCATCTGGGTGGCGGATGGTCCCCTATTGCGGGATCATCTCCTCTCTGTGCCTCTGACCCGGTTCCATTGTTAATATTTGCTGGGTTCTATAGCGCAAAAGCTGATCTGCCAATGCGAGGTACCTTCGGCTATGGACCTACAACCGCAGAACAAATCCGTCTGATCTATTTCAGCGCTAGCCATGTCTAGGCTGCCTGTTGTCGGCTAGTCATTCGTAAGTTCAGGTCGCCTCTAGAAGCACTAGCTACTACTATGCCTGGAATATATTGTTGATAGGGATCCATAAGGTTTTCCTCGTCATGATTAATATCCTCTTCTCCTCCTCCTCATCTCACGAAACCCCTTCATCCTCCCATTCTTCCTCCAATGTCTGTCTACGACCGCGACATTACCCCTCGGTCCCTTGTCACATTCGCTACCCAAACCGGGAATAACAAGCCTGCATCCGCTCCGCTGGAAGTGGAAGACCTGCAGGGGCCAAGGGGTACTCGCAGGGACAGGGGCGTCTGTCTTGGTCTTGTGTCTCCTCCCATGACATTGCAATCTTTCTTGTCATTTCACCCATTTTATGACCGACTCCTCCGTCTCTTCTTTTCTTTTTCCCAGTCTGCCGGATCCCTTGCCCGTCTTGGCGGGTCAGACGGTGCCGAGTACGACATTCAAACGATCGACTCTTCCGTGCCTAGTAGCAATGGAACCCAAGGGCACGGGTGAAGGGATCGGGCATCAGATCTGCCAAAGCAAGCCTCGAGGCACGGAAAAAAAAGGAAAACGCCCTTTGGCCGGGGCTTAGCGCTAATTTCCATCTGGCTTCAGTGCAACCATCTCGGCCGATTCCACGTGGACTGTGCAGCCGAGACATCCACTCGCTTGCCTGCCCGCCATTCCATTCCGTCGCGTCCCTTTTTCCCCTTTGTTCCTTGCTTTCGAGCCCGAGGAAAAGTGATGTTATCGACAACCACATTTATAGGCCAAAAGCGCTGACAATGATCGTTACTGATCCCACCATCTCGTAATTGTTCATCACATTGTGATCTACAATATTCAACCGCCATCTTGAGCCCGCTCCATTCGTTTGACTTCATCATCTAAACACACTTTACATTTCTCGTGAACGGGCCAGCGCAATTTCGTGAAATGACATGTTTAGGGTAGGTGACCTCACATATTCCACCCAACAACAACAGTCGCGTGACACGGTATCAAGATACAAAGATATCAATAAAATGACCTGTATTTATAAAAACCCTTCTCTACTCCCTCGGACCGTAGGGCTAGGATCCCCGGCACTGCCGAGACCAATACTTGCCAAGCAGAGGCTTGACATCATCCTCATCTGGTAAAGAAACCTCCTTAAAACTACCAAGAAATATCCACTCTCAAGACCACCAAATAAATAACCAGTATAAGCGTTCACACCATATATCAACCGGTATTCATCATAATCATCATTGCTTTATGGTCACCTATATGTCCATTAAGCATAAGCGAGCGTGTTGTCGTCTCGAATCTTTCCAGGAATTCCAATATTGGCCTCTCCTCCTGCGACGCAAGGTCCCCTCACCACAATCTGCACCGAGTCAGCGAAATGTCACGAATTACAAATGGCACTGGATAAAAACTCACATCGCCTTCAATCTTCTCGTCCGTCGTCTTGTGAGCACCGGTATCCTTCAAAAACACCTCCACACTGGTGAGGGGCGATCCGAAGTGGCTCTTGACGTCATTGCAGAGTCGATAGTCGTAGAATGCCGTCTGGCTGATGGCGCCAGCCACCTTGGCAGCCGTCAACGCGTACACAACCCTGGCCCCTGTAAAAACTCGGAGATCCGACAGAACAGTGGCCGACAAGAGGGGGGTATCGGATCCCGCACGCTCAGCAGCGTACACGAGACGGAGCTTGCCAGGAGTAGTTCCAAGAGCTGGAGATGCACCAGAGGAGAAGCCGGACAGCAAGTTTGACGGAGAGTGGATTCCCTCCAGAACCAAAGATCGTGTGGCGAGGATGTGCGATGCCTTGGCCATGGGTGAAGACAGCCTGGATGTAGACTCCTCATGAGTTGCAAGCAGCGCATCGGGGCTTGCCACAAGAATCGTGGGAGCAACCCCCTGAGTTGCAAGCACCAGGTCAGGCGACCTACCAGCGACCGAGTTCAGGGCAATCGAGGCATTCGAGTACAGTGCCGTCAGAGTGAGGATCAGAGTATGCACATTGGCGAGAGAGTCGGCAGGAAGGAAGAGGTCAGAAGGGTTGATGCGCTCCTTGGTGGGAATGGCCGCGAGCTGAGCAGCAATGCCAGAAACCAGGTTTGCCTGGGTGAAGCGCACCATTTCCTCAACCTGACCGGGCTCAGTCTGCCAAAAGGTGACAACATCCATGGGAGTCTTCTCAGGATCGGTTTCTGGCAGCTCGCTACCAGCATGCACGGGAGCATCACGGATGATATCCTGCCAGGTAGCAACATTGATCTTGCTGCCGGTGCCCTCAGGCACCTCATTCCAGTCCATATGGTTGCTTCCCTCGTCTGTGACCCAGATGAGCTGCCGCAGGGAAGGGTAGGCCTGGATAACAGCGTCGAAGGGGAACGAGCCGGGAGCGGTAATCAAGGTATCGACGGCGGAACGGCGGAGCATGGAAACAAGTTCGTCGTTGGAGACATCGAATGGGATCAAGACGGTGGTCAAGTTCGGGTAGAAGCTGCAGGCGAAGAGGGTCACCAGGAGCTCAATCGAGTTTGGCAAGTAAACGGCGACTCTAATGCCTCCGGCCTCTGCAATGTGCTGTCCGATGAGGTTGATCTGTCGGGTGATGTCCTCTTGGTCAAGTTAGTGACTCCGAGTCCACCGGCAGAAAAAGTTGATCTCATACCAAGCTTGTGGTCAACAACATTCTGGGATCCCAAAACAGTCAGCAGCCGTCCCGTGGCACCCTCCTCACCACCCGTGGCCGCCTTCCTCCAGACATCTCTCAGGTCGCCGTTACGGCCGCGAGACCACTTGGAAGATCCGGCATCCTTGACATTCAGGCCACTGTTGAGGGGCATGCCATGGGGGGCAGCCTGCGATCGGTATACGGGACTCTCTCCCTCATTCCGAACTGAAGATGGGGCTGCCTGGCGGGCCAGGAGCATGGGATGCACATCGGGCTCGCGGGTTGCGATGACGCGGTACGATACAAGAGCGAGAAGGAGCGTCACCAGGCCGGTCGAGTAGATGTTCCACTGTCCGAGCAGCTCGGTCAGACCCGAGTCGAGGCTGTCAAAGACGCCCATCGTCGGCTACTTGCTCGGTATAGTCAGGTCCGAGACTGTCGTGCGTTTCGGCGGTTGGCGGAAGAAGTAAAGAAACAAAAGCAGAGTAAGGACCTCCAACGGCGTTGGGTATCGTGTGCGCGCTCAACTCTCTAGGGAGGCGAACATGCACAAGAAAGAACTTGACCAAGGTCTCGAGACGTCAAATGTTGGAGTTGGCAAGTCTCAAGTTTTGGGCGGGGAAATCACCGAGGCGGCATCTGTAGGAAGGCACGGCACGGCAGTGGCAGTGGTAGTGGGGAAGCTCCAACGGGGGGCTGAGCTACGGGCTCCTGCTACGTTCTTGGCTGGCTGCCTCTTGAACTTGGCTCAACGTCAACGTCAACGACGTCATCGCAATTATTTTCTATCAACGTGTTGAAGTCAAGGCTGATAGATATCTACCATAATCCATAATCATCGTATCATAATTCCGTTGCTTTCAAAAACCTTGGCCGTGAAATCTCTCCATCTCATGTCTGTCAGCCTTCATCAGCCAGCCTCACTCCCTGACGTGTAAGCCCCGGAATGGAGGGGCCAGCTGCTGCCACCAGCTGATCAGGTCTTGGGACAGTCCCCTCCAACTTCCTCCGTTTCCGCCCACACCAGTCAAGCTTGGATAAGTGAGACACCCAAAACTGTAGGTATGAGGTAATTCACAAGGCTATCTATGTCATGATAATACAAATTGTAAGAATATAATACAATTAAAACAGATCTAAAGACGATGTTCTAGGTTAATATGTTACTCTTCTTATTCCACCTCTATATCTATTGTTATGAGAGGTTAAGATGCCGTTTTGCGCTCGTTTTTCCTGACCCGACCCGGGTACCTCCCTTCTTTCCGACAAGAACACGCCTGCTCCGATTGGATCATCCGAGACCTCCATGCATCTCCAACTTACACATCACATCACGTCAAATCAAAAGACACAAAAAGTAAATGCAATGCGTTTTTTTACTTGGACTCCTCAGTCCAGTCTGGTTGTCTGTTCTACCACGGGAACAGAGTCCACGGCTACTCCCTTTCGTAGCATTCGTGGTCCCGTCTTCAGAAGCCTCGTGGCCCGGCCATTCCATCCCGGCCAGGTCAAAGCCTTCATCATGTCCATGTCCCTGACTTGCAAAGAGCAAGAGCTTTTGTTTTCCGTTCCATGCCGTGTCGCCCAAACCAAAATCCATAACCTGTGGGCGTCGCGCGGCAACGCTCGTGCTCTCCGACGTGTAAAAAAAACAGAGATAACCGTCCTGTCGTTGACCGTCATCCTTCGTTCCCTGCCATGCGCTCATCGCTCTCCCTCTGGTCCCCATCCCCATGAGGACCAGCGAGCGATTAGTCACCAGAGAACCGAGAAATCCACTTTTGTCTATGTGTCTGCACGGCGATAACATGACCCTCTATCGTGAAAGCGCGCAAAATGCCCTCGGGGTAAAGGGGAAAGGAAAACCCAGGTAGACGGCGAAAACATAATCGTTGTGATGCTGTGTCTAGATCTAGTGTTCTGTGTAAGAACCTAGATCCATGTCCGCAACACTGCTTGCTGTCAACGTCTTCCAGCTCCCCACATCTCGGTCTAAGGGTATCAAGCGAGGAGTGTGTCGAAATCAAAAGAAACGCAATCTATCACATGCTTCGTGAAAGCCCTGGGACTGAATGCTGTCTTCGCCGGTTGGGAAGAGGCAGTCATCTGTCTTCGCAGGTCATGGTGCCGCCGTGTCGTCCAAATGCAAAGTTGTGCGACCAGAGTAACGTAAAGGAAAAAAAGAAAACCGGAAATCAAAAACATCGAGTGCTGCAGAAATGCCTGTCTGCTAGCACCGGGAGGCACCTCACAGGGTGCAAGTGTCCTGGGTGGGTTGTGTTTACCACCAAGAGGACTGAGCACCAGGGCCGCCGGGGTTGCCATAGTTGCCACCACCATTGTAGCCGCCGCCACCGCCGCCGCCGCCGTAGCTACCACCACTGTAGCCTCCGGCACCACCGCCGTAGCCTCCAGCACCACCCTGAGGGGGGCCGTTGAAACCACCGCCGCTGCCACCGAAGCCGCCGCCGCCGCCACCACCGCCGAACTTGCGGTAGTCACGGTTGGCAGCACCGCCACGGCCTCCACCACGAGAACGACCACCACGACCACCACCACCGTAGGATGACTCGCGGGCAATAGTCTCAAGGAAGGGAGGAACCTCCTGGTTGGCCTCCTTGAGAAGCTCCATGAGCTCACGGACGACACCACGGTTGCCACGATTGAAGAAGGCAGTGGCAATACCAGTGTTGCCAGCACGACCGGTACGACCAATACGGTGCACATAGTCGTCAATGTCGGTGGGAAGATCGTAGTTGATGACATGTCGGACGTTTGGAATGTCAAGTCCACCTTGGTTGGCAAGTTAGCATGTTGTCGATCAGACGAGTTCAGTTCAAGAAGAGATGATAGTTGAGGAGCAACATGATAGAGAAACGACTTGAGGGAGTCATAGACAGACTCATTTTTTGCCAAGTTGGGAATAATGAATGGTAAGGGGGAAGGAAGAGAGGGTAAGTGAAATGGAAGGAAAAAGAGAAATGTGACTTACGGGCAGCGACAGCAGTTGCGACCAAAATAGGGCAACGACCATTGCGGAAGAACTCAAGAGCACGCTCACGCTCACGCTGAGTTCGGTCACCGTGAATCGAAGTGGCGGGGAAGCTCTGGTTGATGAGGAAGTCCGAGAGAGAGTCGGCCATGCGCTTGGTCTCGACAAAGATCAGAGTGAGGCCGTTGGACTCCGAGTGGAGAATGTCGAGAAGAACAGAGCGCTTGTCGACATCTTCAACATACTCGACCTTCTGGGTAATGTTCTCAGAGGTAGAGCCAACGCGACCGACGGAGAGGAAGATGTAATCCTTGAGGAAGTCACGGGCGAGCATCTGGATGTCGCGGGGGAAGGTGGCCGAGAACATGAGAGTCTGGCGGTTATCAACCATTGGCATGTCTTCTCCCTCAACGATGCGGCGGATCTGGGGCTCGAAACCCATGTCAAGCATGCGATCAGCCTCATCGAGAACCAGGTACTTGATGTTGCAGAGGGAGATGCGACCTCGCTCTATGAGATCGACCAATCGACCGGGGGTAGCAACAAGCAGATCGCAGCCACGCTCGATCTGGCGGAGCTGAGAGCCAATGTCGGCACCACCGTAGACGACGCAAGGTCGGACCCAGGATCGGTAGGCGAACTTTCGGGCCTCGTCGTAGATCTGAGAAACAAGCTCACGGGTGGGAGCCAGGATCAGAGAGGTGGGGTAGGCCTTGCGCTGTCGGCCAAACTGTCCCGCGGCATTGGCGGGGACAGGAGAAGGACCGTTGATGAAGGCCTGAGAAAGGATGGGGAAGAGGAAACCACCAGTCTTTCCGGAACCAGTCTGAGCGCAAGCCATGAGATCACGGCCGCCCATGACAATGGGGATGGAGTACTTCTGGACGGGGGTGGGGACCTTGTAGTGGGCGAGCTCGATGTTGCGGCAGAGGTGCTCATCCAGAGGAGGGGTGGAGAACTGGCGAACGGGCTCGGGAACATCGTGGCCGGAAGCCTCGACAGGAATGTCGTCGTACTTCTCGAAGTTGATACCGGTGTGCTGCTTGGAAGGGTCGTCGGGGGTACCGAAAAGCTCACGCTCGACACGGGGGTTAGCCGGACCGGCGACGTGCTTTCCGTCGCGCCACTGGCCATCGCCAGAACCACGAGCAGCGTAACCACCGCCACCACCACCAGCACCACCAGAGTGGCCGTCGAAGTTACCGCCGCCGCCATAACCGCCACCTCGACCACCCCAGCCGCCGCGGCGGTTGTTGTTCTGGTAGGTGGGAACGTCGTTGCCCCAGTTGGACTGGCGAGCACCGTAGTTCTGGCTGCAGAGAAGGTTAGTGACTGTTGTTGAGTGAGGCTATCGCGAGACACTTACTTGGCCCAGGCGCTGTTGCCGAGACCGTTGGCATCGGGGCCGGGGGCAGGACCGGGAGCAGGACCAGGAGCAGGGCCGCCGTTCATAGCGGGGGCACCGGCAGGAGGGCCGGGCTGGCGGCGCATGTGAGGAGGAATGTAGGATCGGTTCCCGGTAGTCTGCTGGCCGCCTTCGCCTAGGCTGAGGCCACCCATGTTGATTTGATCGGCCATGTTGCAAAGAATCGCGTTTCGGGTCGAGTCGGTGATGGAAAGAATGCCGGGTCGTAAAGACACGAAAGACGATGAACTCGATGAAGGCGAAAAAGACTCTCAAATGTGAACGAGAGTGAGCAGTGATGGGATTCCCGCCGTGCGAAAAGGACAGGAAAAAAGACGAAAGAGAAAGAAACGGAAGGCCGATGCTTCCAATAATTTCCCGAATGAATTACTTTGGGCACAAACACGCGTCAGTGTCTGCACAGATCCCTCGAAGAACACGCAGAATCTTCAAAGGAAAGACCAAGGAAAGACGAAATGTCTTGGGGAAAGACGAGGATGGAGGGGAGATGGGGGAGGATTGAGAGAGAGGTGAAGAAGGGGATTGTTGTTGGAGGAAGAGAAGAGAAGAAAAGGATCCAGGTCGAGAGGCAAAAGAAGAGTGGGAAAAAAAAAATTGGTTCGAGTTGGGTCCGGAAGGGGTTTAGCGCGGGTATTCGGCTGGGTCAGGATTTTTGGGGGGGATTGTGCGCCTTCTGCGGTGAAGGCGAGGGGGGAGGGAGAGAGGGCGAGGGAAGGCCGTGAGTGGGCGATGCAGGGTTCGAGGTACCCTCCAAGTATCTTTTGGCCACCGCCCGAATCAGAGGGAGCCAGTGACGTTGGGGCGACGGCGGAGAATGCCTGCAAGAGGCTTGACGTGGCTGGGCAGAAAAACGGAAAAAGAACTGACCTGGTACTTATGACGAGGGATGGCACTAGGGAGATGACGGCCTCGTTGACTGGATGGAAGAAGTGTGCGCTGAGTCGTTGCTGAATCGGCGCAGGTTTTGAACGAGTTTGAGAGGTGTGTTGCTGCGCCCACGGTTGAGTTTTGGTGTTGGGGAGGGCACTAAGGGATGATCCTCTCTGGGGGAAGCTTGTGACAGTTACTAAGCCGCCTAGGTAATCACCCGTGGGCCGGACAGAAGGGAGAGAGTGGCAGAAGAGGGCGGAGAATCCAAATCGAAGAGACAGTCCAGGATGGGGGTTTCCATACCTTGCAAGGGGGGCAAAGTCGAAGAATGCAGGCGAGCGAGTGGACGAGGTTGGGTTTGTTGTCTTTTTCCTTCTGGAGAAGACGGGAGGGACCTAGGGGACTCGAGGTACTTGGTCGGTACCTGTCTCAGAGCGAGCCCTGGAAGGCTGGGATCAGTAGCGGCTAGCCGGGGGTGGATAGAGGCTCCCGGCTGGGTACAGTAATCGCTAGACTTGCACTGGCCGCCCGCGGTTGAGATGTGACGACGGGGGATTCTTTTTCGGGGTCTCTACACTCTGCTAGGGGTATCCGTCTTTCGATGGCGATTCTCACCGGGTTTGAAGAATTCGAGAATCAAAGGATTTGACAGATTTGCAAGGGAGTCTGCGTTGTAAAGGATGTGCTCGCGTTGCCGGCTTGCGAGCGTCCAGGACCTTTCCAAGTACCGGACCGGGTTTGGGGGGTTTGAGAGCCGGAAGGGGGTAAGAAAAAATCGTCGTGGTAACCAGAAGACGGGAAGCCGGTTGCAAACAGTGTTTCACCTCATATTTTATGGCTTCTCGCACCGGACATCAAACTTAGCAATATTGGGTACTCTGCCTCTCTAGTTGTTTACCACGTCGAGCAACAAGTCTCAAGTTCTTGCTCTCTCTTGACCTGCTCGGCCCCCTACAGCGCAGGGATTCAAGGGCCAGCAGAGGCCAGATTAGATGCGTGGCATCGTAAGTAGCCTGGCTGATGACGAAATCTCCGATAAGCGGATGAACTGGGCACTACGCATGGGATTCAAACGACGAGGAATGCCGGGCTTTGGGCATGAATATTTCGTGACTCGTATTCTTGACCGTTCATCGACAATGCCACTGACGATATAAAATATCGTCATCGGCTCCGGGGGCCCATGATTTCCTGCAAGCAATCGACATGCTGCAACATCCGATCCTTGCCATGGATTGCCATGCATAGTTCGGCCTTGATTGTACCGTGCTGCCTAGTATCAGTCGATATCCCATGACCCCTAGGCAACTCAGGCATGAGACCACCCACACGGAACCCCAGAGGTACCATGATTCAGACACGGAGCAGTCTTCTCCCAGAAAAATCTAGAACCTGCTGATCGCTGCGTGTCATCCAATGGCGGATCAAACATGAAAAACTCAAAACGTGACACACACACACACGCACACACACATGTCCTTCTCCGAACTCTTCCTCACCATCTCCGAACGGACAGCAAGCCCCAGAAAAGATTCTCGGGTTTGACTTGACACCTGGAGGGGCTCAAAAAGCAAGTGGGCACGCATTTCTGGGGTCACGGCACTGTCACCCCATCGACCCGTGCTTGGCCGTAGGGCTGCTTGGCCATGTACCAGGATCGAGATCTTTTAGTACCGAACCATTGTCTGGTAGTATGTTCATCTTAATCTGACGGCATGCCTTGGGGGGCAAGAGAATGAAGAATCTATGAGAACTGTCTGGTTGCTTGGAGTTGACATCATTGTCGGGTCGGGTTACAGTATCATCCCGCAGTCTTTGTTTCCTGTCGCCTGCTCCGGATGGCTCTGTTGATTTCTTTGTTCGGGTTGCACTAGGAAAACGCCTTTGTATCATTATGGATACATAGGCTGGCGATGACTGATGACCAATAACTCACTGAGCCAAGAGGGAACCATGCAGCGAGTATTGGGAGTTCAATATTATTGGTACTGAAATCCCGGGTGCTAGAGTTGCACAAATGTCTTGCTGATAATGGATGAGCCGCCAATAGCACATGCAGCAGTCTCTCCCTCCCTGTCTATTAGACTCTTTTGTGAATCAATAGAGGATCGATATAACGAGACAAGCTCTGCAACGCTCAGCCGAGCTCGCATATCATCCAAGCATGCCGTACCCGCCCCTGGAGGAAACCATCTTTATTGCAAGCATTAGCCCCCAAGACCCATCTAAAAGTACAGATTCATGTTTCCCCTTCTATCCGTCGCTGGACCTGCTCAGGCGCTCTTCACCACCTTGTCATCGTCAAACTCTATGTCGATAATCCCGTCCGCCTTGACCGCCTTGACCACCATGCCCTTGAAGTCAATCGGTAATCGGCGCTTCAGCTCGTCGATGCACATGGTCAGGATCTTGATTCCCTGACCGAGCGTGATATCGGGGTGGTGGTGTTTGTCCAGGATGGAAAGGCAGTAGTATCTGTGGCATCATGTCAGTCTGGATCTATGTCTGGGGCACTTCATTCTTCAACACCGAGGAACCAACGTACTGTGCGTATCCGTGCGCCGCATAGGGAACCTCGGCCAGCGACGCTAGGTAGTCGAGCCAGTACAGCGACGGCTTGCCGGTGATGGGGTCGACACCTCCCATGAGGAGGTTGACGTTGTAGGGCTTGCGGGATCGCAGACTGGTGGCGAGCTCTCCACGAACAAAGTGCGCCAGGCCGGAGGGGGATAGGTCGGACTCGTTGCGCATAGAGTAGAGCTGGGCATTTCGTTGGATGTATTCGGCGAATTGGACTGCGAGGAGGCGTTAGCTGTCGTCATGGGCGGTGATGCAGCTCATGGCTGCTCGATGCTCCAGTACCTGTGTCACCGGCCTCTCCAGAGAATGCCAGGAGGGTATGCTTGTTGAGGGCTCTGGTCTTGTCGTCGGATGTCTTGAGGATGGTGGCGCCTCGCATCGCAGCCTTGGATGCTGCGATGATGGTGAAGTCCTTGCCAGTGATTCCCAACAGTACCTCCCTGAGAAGAGAGCATTAGCAGACATTACAGCTATAGCTGCAGCTCGGACGAAGCTCACATGTTGGCGATTCTATGATTTGCGGGGGAGAGTTGTAGAGGTTGAGTGTAGACGAGTTGTAGTTGTCAACCTTTCTTGGAGGTCCAGCAGCAACCAAGCAAGCAAGCTCCCCGTTAGGCTGTAGCGCTGCGCGTCAGTATCCGTGAGCTGCCCACGCCTGCTGCTTTGTGCCCCTCTTGACCGCTCGAGCCGGAAAAACTGGCACCAGTCGTCGGCCTGTGATTCGCCGGGCGCTGCAGGCGGTTTTTCCGAGTTCCACTGTCGCTCAACTTTTTTTTTCAGACAGCCCAGAAATTTATTCGCAGAAGGGTCGTTTGGAAGGTCGTGAGCAGGCTGCCAAACTCACGGCGTCGCCACCATGTCGTCTTTCTTTACGGTCCCAGGCTCCCAGAAGAAGCGCAAGCGCACAGCCGCCCCGGAGCCACCAAAGAAGAGGCTCGCTGCCTCGAAATCCTCCGGAAAGGCACCTTCAAAGGCCCCCGGCCCCACCAAGAATCGAGTCGAACGAGACGACGACGAGTCCATCTCTGGGAGTGATTCAGACGAGGATGACGAGAGCCACGACAGCGTTTCGAAAGACAGCGATGCCGAGGACCAGGATGAGTCGGAGGACGAGGGAGAGACCGCCGCCGAGCGGAGGTTGCGGCTCGCAGAGCGATACCTCGAGAACGTCAAGGAGCACGTGGACGAAGCCGGGTTCGATGCGGCAGACATTGACCGGGACCTGATCGCCGAGCGACTACAAGAGGACGTGGCCGAGACAAAGGGACGAGTGTATCGCCAATTGGCCTCTGAGCTGGCCATTGACAAGGCCTCGCGCACTTTTTTCCGAAGCAACACCAACGCCGTCACCTCCATCGCCGCCTGCGCCCCCTACATCTACACCACCACCAAGGACCTATACGTGCAAAAGTGGAAGACCCAGGACCTTCCGCAGCACCAGTACCCGCAGACGACGAGGCGGAAACCAAAGAAGCCCCCCGCGCCCCGGAGGAAGCAGCCCAAGCTCGAGTCGTGGCTCAAGGGCACCACGGCAAAGTCCAAGGACAAGAGCTACCAGCGCCACACGGACCGCATCCTCGCCATCGCCGCGTCGTCGGACGGCAAGTTTGTGGCCACCGGCGGCGCGGACCACAAGCTCATCATCTACGACGCCCCTACCCTCAAGCCCCTCAAGGTCTTTACCCACCACCGCGACGCCGTCACCGGCCTGGCGTTCCGCAGGGGCACCAACCAGCTGTACTCTTGCTCCAAAGACCGCACGGTAAAGGTCTGGAGTTTGGATGAGATGGCCTATGTCGAGACGCTGTTCGGCCACCAGGACGAGGTCCTCGACATTGACGCCCTCGCGCAAGAGCGCTGCGTCAGCGTGGGCGCGCGCGACCGAACGGCTCGTCTGTGGAAGGTAGCTGAAGAGACGCAGCTCGTGTTCCGCGGCGGCGCTGTGGACAAGAAGTCTCGGCCGGGCGTCAACCCGCGCTCGCTCCTCCACGAGGGCAGCATGGACCGTGTCGCCATGATCGACGACGACCTCTTCGTCACCGGCAGCAACAACGGCTCCCTCGCTCTGTGGAGCGTACAGAAGAAGAAGCCCGTGTACATCGAGCCCATCGCGCACGGCATCGAGAAACCACTGGATCCTCAGGAGGCCTCAGCCGAGCAGGATCCAGACCCTCAAGTCGTCCCGCCCCCTACACCCCGTTGGATCACCGCCATAAAGACCATTCCCTACTCGGACGTCATTCTCACTGGTAGCTGGGACGGCTACATCCGTGTCTGGCAACTGAGCGAGGACAAGCGCAAGATCGAGTTCCGCGGCGTCCTCTCGGCGCCCGGGGAAGAGGAGGAGGACGGAGCTCCGGGCCCCATCGCGGGCGTGGTCAACGACATTGCCTTGTTTGAGCGCGGCGACCGGGGCAAGGACGGACTGTGCGTCGTGGTGGCCGTGGGACGCGAGCACCGGTTAGGAAGATGGAACCCGCCCGTCAATGTCGGACGGAACGGAGGTGTCGTGTTTGAGATCCCGAGGATACAGCGGCCGGCTGTGAACGGCGCAAGCGGGAGCTCAGACGAGGAGGGAGATGAATGAGAAGCGTAATAGATGTCATATGAAAGCACTTATTTGAATAGACGTGGCGGAGACTGAAACCACACCAGATGTCACAAAAGCATACCCAACTTACATATCCCCCCTTTTTTTCTTTCTACTGTACTTGTCATGATATTGTTTACCACTATGGAGTCTGGATCTGGTCTTTAACTTGTTGGTTGGGTATTGGTTGTATCTTGATATCCTCTCTACCATGAAAAGCCCTCGTCACTCTCATGACGTAAAAAACAACAACGCTCCTCTGCTTTATTGCTCTGATGCAAGGCCTCCAAACGCCCCGAGATGCTACACAATGCAAACCCTAGCTTCCATGACAAGAATCACTCTCCGTATTTGTCTCGGCCAATGCTCAGAACCCAAAAAAAAAAAAACGCTATGCTCGACTCTACCCGTTTCGTGTTGCTATCCCATCCCCGGCTTGCCTTTAACCGGTGAGGTCAATGGATCGATCAACTCCATCATACTGTGGCCCCCCTGAAGAGGGCCTGTCATCTTCAATGCTGGCCATGATAGTTGGTTCTAGGTCAATAACATGAACCCTGCTGACTGACTTTGCTGAAGGAACGTCGCTCGAGACGGGGATAACCTCAGGTGAACTGTTTCTCCTCATCGTCGATGAAGTGCCAGGAGGCTGCGCCGGCGAACCGGTCAGTTGATGTACAAAACTAGACGACGTTTGCTTTGCTGCCGCTTTCTGGTCAATAGGAGACCTCACGCCATCGGCAGGCTGAACAGGCAATTTAGATGCACTGTTGATTGGCGAACAAGGTGCTGAATGAAAGACTTCGTTGGAACTTGAGGTCTTAACGTCGGTAACGCAGTCATCTTCCGGAGGCTGAGCAAGCTCTGGCTCGCCTCTTTTTGGTGTCTGAGGCTGTGTCGGCTCCTCCGAAGGCATCACCTGAAAGTATGCCGAGATCTCATTCGTCTTCTTGGACTCGTTGGCCGCCGGGGTCTTGACGCCATTTGGCACCGGGCTCTTCACCTCATGGTTGACCCTTGGCGTCGCTGGGCTTTTTGGTGGTGCTTGGGGCGAAGATGGCACCGCTTGAGAAGACGAAAGACCTGCCTTGGCGGCCTTTAGCTGCTTCTTCAACTGCCTCTCCTTTTCTAACCGCTCATGTTGCTCTTTTTGCAGTGTGAAGAGAAGGTTTCTGACCTTTTTTCGAATCTGTGAAGGTCGGATATTCCAATTTGTCTTTTCTTTTTGGAGCAATCTGCGGACAGCTTCATCCGGGTCTTGGAGGAAATGTTCCATATATCCCAAGACAAAGACTCCACAGTCGCAGTAGTTGTCCTGTTCAGGGATGTTTCGAGCCGTCATGCCACCGGGGGGGGTTGTGATCTCGACGCCCTTCTTGTGCTTGGCCTCTTCGACAAGGTAATCCCGGAGGCACTTGCAAGTTGGTGAATGAGCGGCACCGAGAGAATCAAGCGTGATGATCCTGGGGTCCTCGATGCTGAACTTTTGGGTCCCGCCGCTCGACTTCCGCTTGCCTATCTTGCTGGGGGTTTCGATATTCTTCACAGGCACGACATCCGAGGCAGTATCGCTGATGCCGTTGGCCGCCTGGCTGCTGTCTGGCTTGGAAACCTCCTCGTCGAGAGAGATGGTGGCTAGGGTTCGTTCGACAGGCGAAAGCTTCGGAGATCTTGTTGTATCATTATCCTCAACGATAATCGCCTCGTGCTCACTTGATGGGGTTTTCTTTTCCGGTTGAGGTAATAGTCGGGGAGCGTTGTAAATGATGGCAAGATACCAGTGAGCGTTCTCGTTAACAGGAACGACAATGTAGTCGTAGGAAAGGAGATCGATTCTCGCAGTCCAGGCTTTGACGCCGTCATAGTTGATCTTGGCACGATTCGACCTCAGCTTCTCGAAGAAGAATGTGTTAAAGATGTACACCTTGTCCAACACCTCGGGGCGCTCCTTTTCTAGCTGAACCTGGAGGTAACGGAGGTAGAAGCTGATGAGGTTGTCGTTGAGGAACTCGCCTTCGTCAAGTCTCGGGATATCATCCCTGTCGACAGTAGCCCGGTTCTTGCCAGTTGGGGGGTATACCAAGGACCTGTGCCAGTCCTTGTCCCAACCTGGATTTTGCGCACTCCAACGATCAGGGGTCTTGTCGCGGATCAGCGGCACCGGAGACGATCTTCTTGTTCGTCGGGTCTCGGGTCGTTGGCTCCGAGTGACCGCAGGGATCTCTTCCAACTCCTGCTCTCCCATCTTTGTGTCCTTGACTGGCTCGGGGACGCCCTTCATCTGATCCTTGAGTTTTGGGGGCCTTTGAGTGATGGGCTCACCCTTGAAGGGATCTTTGATCTCCGAGTACTCGTTAGACTTGGCAGTGGTCTGTTCCATAACAGCCGCAAGCCGAGCTGCGGCAGGACTACGGATCGTTGTCTGTTTGTGCGACCTGGCCGCGTACTCCTTGGCCCTGTCAAAGGCATGTTTGAACTTGAGTCCGAGGCCGTGGCTGAAGATTGTTAGCCGTTGTCTTCTGAGATCGACGTGACGCATAGAACTCACTCGGAACTCTCTTCTTGTGCACATCTAAATAGCCAGTTGTGGAGGTAAAGAGCATGGTCCTTGCTTGCAAACTCCAATGCTAGGTGGCTGGGGCCTTCTCCTATCACCGAACGGTTGATGTGGATAAAGCAACTGTTTGTGACGGCGTGTTCGATTGATTTGACACTTGATCTCCTGATTTCAAGCCAGGGAGCATGCTCTATCGTCCCTTTGCCCTCGTCAATGACCTTGGCAATGTTCTCTCCAAGGTGAAGCTTCACCTGCTGCTCTGGCTTCTCTGCATAGAAAGTGTATCGTCCACCAGCAGCCCCAACTATGGCCAGGGGAGGGTACGCCGGCTTCTTCGCCATCACATCACGTCCCTGTGATACAGGCCGTACTGGCTGGAAAGTCGTGCGAGCGATATCCCCTCGGTGCCTGGGTCGGTTTGGAGACTGAGACATCAATGACGAAAAGTTGTTCGGTTTCTTTCCAGCGGGTAGGTCGTTACGTCTGCTTGGCTCTGAAAGCTCATCCGTAAAGTCATCAGTCTTGAAGCGCTTTGTAGATGGTGGCGCATAGTTCCCTGCCCTTTGTCTTTTCGGCTGAGGAACAACATCGGAGACGACATTGGAAGGGGGCGGATTGTCCTCTGACCAAACATCCAAGTCGTCGATGTTGGCACTGGAATGCCGATGTTGAGGGGGAAGATTACGGTGCTGGACGGCGTGGGTATCGTCGAAATCTGCGGGACTCGGAGTTGGTCTCCTGCCTGCTCGCGACCGTCTTTGCCGGGGCTTCTTCATAGAGTTCCGGACTTGCACTTGGCGGTACTCTGTGATATCGACCCCGGTGGATGTGTTTTTGGTGCTTGCAACGCTCAAGACGTCCGTCGTGTCTGGCTGGGAGCCATCTCTTGTCAAGTCGTGAATCTGAGGTGTTGAGGCGCCGGGTGAATCGTCTTCGACGTCCTCAATGGGTCGTTTTGTTGTTACCGCAAAGTATTTTGATGTGGCGCCGCTGGTCGATGGCTGGTCGTCTGTTCGCTTCTGGCGCTTCGAAGATCGATCGTCCGGTGGTGCTGGTCGCGAATTCTTTCCTCTGGTCGTCGGACCATTACAGCTCATGGTGCTCACCGGCCCCTGCTGGCTGTTGAGGGCCCTCTGCTCTCCGTATCAGCATCGTCATGTATCAAGCTGCACAAGGCACCAAGGCGGACGGACCAAGCGTGAATTCATGTTTGCGCGATCACCCGAAGCGCTCCAGAGAGTGTCAGCGCGAGGATCGGATTTCAGGAACGGTCCAAGGGCCTACCCATAGTCCGGGAAAGAGTTGGCGGCGGAGTAATAGCGAGCTAAGGGACTGCAGCCTGCGTGTTAGAGCTCTGCTCGGCGCGAAGCGAAAGACGGGGTCGCAGCAGGAAGGAGACAAGAGCAGTGCGCACTCCCATTGAGCCTTTTTCCTCCTCTGGTCCCTCAAAGGCGAAGACGGAGCGTGGCCCTCCAGCTTTCCACCCTGAAAAAAGTTGACGACTGGGGCAGGTTGGGAGGGTGGAGGCGATCGTCGGTATCGGCGGTCTGGGTGTTGAAGACTTCAGAAGTACTCGGGAGCAGGCAGAGGAGCCGAGTGCCTGAAGAGGACGAAACTTAGGGAGGCATGCAGAGTCGAGCGCTGGGTCGAAGGGAATGGCGTGCAGGACGCAGATGACGTGGGAGGAGATCTGAGATGGATGGATCGGATGGATAGAGTGAACTTTCAGGTAGGTCGAGGCGCGGACTGGAAATCAACCACCGGGTGCTAGTGGGGTCCGTCCTCTAAATTTTAGTGCCTCTTCGGGGCGTCGCAACCTTCGGCAGTGGAGACTGAGCCAACTGTCAGCCTCGCATGGACCGAGCTGTTGGAATCCAGGGACCTGGTTGTAAAGATGAGCTGAATAGCGCCTATCTATGAGATGGACTGCTCCATATGGATTTAGTAGAGCTTGAAAGGTCCCTTAAACTGTCATCTCATTTTACTATAATTAATTCTTACGCCTCTCTTGTACAAACTCTCTCCCCTCAAGCTTGTGACGACACATATAGCCCACCCCACAATGACCCAATCAACCCGACCGCAAGGCTGAGACGCCACACCTCCAGCGCCCCAGGGACGAGCTCCAAAAACGTGGCCAGTAACGTACTTACTTCAACACCAAAGACGCGACAACTCACCGTCCGTCTTTGAACACCATTCTTCCTTTTACTTCTTCCTTCTTATAATACGAGGGGAATGCTTCAATAGCATTCGATAATTTGCCCGCCATGTACAACTCCCTCACGCGCATCCAAAACTCGTTTGGCTTCTTCACCACCGTCGCATTCGTCGCCGCAGCCTTCATCGCCGCCTCTGATCTCCTTGCGCCGCGCATCCCTTCCACAGGCCTCATCGCCCCCACAAACGTCCAGGTGTACGTCTGCTCCCCCCCTCCTTCCTGCTTGTTTATAATCGCTGATAACCTTTGTCTTGTGTAGTGTCAAGGGTCGTCCGCACTACTATAGCTCCAAGAAGGAGGAGTACGCCATCATCAAGTTCTCCCTCGAAGCCGACTTCTCGTCCCTCTTCACATGGAACACTAAGCAGCTCTTCGTCTATGTCACCGCCGAGTGGCCCGGCTCTGGCAATGCCACAAACGAGGCTGTCATCTGGGACTCCATCATCACCAACCCTAGCGCCGACCACCTGAAGAACATTGGCCCTGTTGCTATGAAGAAGCTTAAGCGCAGCGCCGAGGGCAAGTCCATTGACCCCAGCCGGTAAGTCTTTGACCAATTGCAAACCTCGCGAGCGACATGGCCTAACAGGAACCTACAGTGGCATCCTCAAGCTGAGGAACCAGAAGCCCAAGTACCAGATCACCCACCCCAGCGGCAAGGTCGCTGAGAAGGACAACGTGGAGCTCAAGGTACACTACAATGTTCAGCCCTGGGTCGGCCTCCTCACTTGGGACCAAGGCCAGGATATTGGCCTGTGGAAGAAGTTGGCTGGTGGTGTTAGTGAGAAGTTCCAGCTTCCCGCCCTCAAGACCAAGAAGAAGGACACCAAGAAGAGCGCTTAAAGGAGGCCGGCTGTCATGCTAGTCCTTAAATCCAGATCTATATCATGCTACGGCGTTTAATGGAGTGGGTAAACATCATTGATTTTCATGTTTATGGGTGCTGTTTTGGCCCAGACAATTATCTTCATGATTTCATGACACATGTAGATATCTACATTTTGTCTATACGACTTTGTTTACATCCATCATTCTCTCATGACACCATGTTTAAAAACACAGACCTGTCAACATACATCGTAACACGTAAGCAAGTATACGGTCCGTCCGTCAAGGCTGATAAACCCAAAGACCAGGCATCTAGCCCTGGGTTGTGTTACCAGCAGCCCCTCCGTTGCCTCTTCCACGGCCTCCACGGCCTCTTCCGCCACGTCCGCGACCGCGTCCCCTTCCTCGTGGTTGGTCAAGGCTGGCAGGCGGCGGCACGTTGCCGTACTTTTGCTCACCTTGAGCGTGTGCCCCGTCGGGAGCTGGTGAGCCATGCAGGTTGCCGCGTCCACGACCTCGCCCGTTTGAATGGGCACCGCCCCGACCTCGATAGCCGTGTCCGTTGCTGTCCTGGTCCTGGTGTGCGCCATCGGGGCCGTTGCGGTAAACCAGGGTGCTGTGGACGAGGTTAGGGGCACCTCCACGAGCCCCGTTGCCTCGGCCACGCGAGGGCGTACCGTTCAGGGCTCCTCGCCATCCACCACGCAGGGGGGCTGGAGCAGGTGCATCTCTATACTGAGGCACGCCGACATTGTGATATCCGCCTGCTGGAGCTGTGGCAACGGGTCGTCGCTGTTGGGATCTGCTGGTGGTTGAGACGACCTGCTTGTTCGTCGTGTTCAGCACAGCAGAAGCCGCAACAGTCTGGCCACGGAACATGGGAGCTCTCTCGTTGAGCGTAGTTCCGCTCATGAAAGCCGTATCCCAGACGACATCCAATAGAAGAGCTGTGGCCGTTCTGCTGATGCCAACAACCGTTCCACGGGTGGCGATGGGGACCTTTCCAGCAGCAGCAACATATGTGACTCGGTCTCCCAGGGCAAAGTTCTGGTTGCCAAGCACCATCTCTGCATCGGACGGCTTAAGGAGGGCCGAGCGAGGAACGCCACGCAGCTTCTTGATGTCGATCTCCTGGGAAGCGACATGGATCTGCTCTCCAACGGTGGCCAGAGCCTGGACCACCACCGAGTCAAGCTGTTCAGCTTCTAGGGGAACACGCTCGAATTTGTTCGTCTTTTGCGTCTTCAACCAAGCAGCAATTTCCTTGACTTTCTGGGACGCAACGCTGGGGTCTTTCCACAGGTCTGTCTCCAACACATCGCTCTTTTGTGGCTCCCTCTGGATGGCCGCAAAGAAATCGGGGAAGGCGACCATGTAGTTGGCAATAAGCTCGATTGCCAGGCCGCTGAATTCCCAGCCAGTATGGGACTTTCTCGAGTAACCGAGTACCTTTTTCTTTTTGCCTTCGAACTTCAAGTTCAGGCCAAGGTTCAACTTGAGCCCAGCAGAGTTGACGACCTGGTAGGACGAAGTTATCTTGCTCAGTATGAGAGGATGGATACCCAGCTGCTTTGCGACGGCGAATGAAGGAGTGTAAGGGTTGTTGCGCTCCGCTTGGTGGATGATCTGCCTTGCAAACTCCGGCTCCTTATTCTTGAGCATAGAAACCACAATCTCTGCTTTGTTGTTGGTATGGGCTGTGACCTCAAGAGGGCGGCCGTAAGCATATTCGCCAAGGAAGAATGCTCGGGTGCCCTGTGGGAACTCTTCCTCGATAGGCAATGCTGCCTTCTCGATGAAGCGCTCGTCTTCGTTGACAACCTCGTCAACGATGGTCTGCGCAGCGTACGTGCTCCTGAGGCTTGGGTTCTCGGCATACTCCTTGATCAGGGCACCCTCCTCGGTTCTGTTGAGACCCTTCAGCATGTGGACATAGATGAGGCATTCGACTTGTCCAATGATGATACCGAACCGCTTCGAGTGCATACTCTCTAGGAAATCAGCTTCCCTGGCCCAGTCGGCGGCTTCCCTGTTGTTGTGATCCTTAGTCACAATATCTTTGCCATTGTCGGCCAATTCGTAGCTAAAGAGCTCGTCCTGGACCTTCATGACCTTGGCTTCTTGAAGGAATGGATAGCCCACGAAGCAACGCTGGCCCAGCTTTGCCTTCCAGGTTTCTGTCTTGGTGCGATTCTCCGTGCCAGTCAAGGTGACAATAACACTTGGGTTCCTGCTGTCCGCCTGGAAAACGTTGACGCCATATCCTTCAAGAAGCTGGGCAGTGTAGGGGAGAGTATGCAGCGAGGGGAATCCAGCAAGCGCATCAACGTTCAGCAAGGCACCGGTTGCCAATCCGGAAAGGTATTCGAGGCCCTCCATGTCGGGAAGATCAAAGATGTTTTCGATGCATCGACAGTTTTGGACCTCGGGGAAAACGCCGGGGAGAGGCGACGGGTAGACAAAGTCCACGTCAGGTGAGTAAGTGAACTTGAGGGGGACACCAAACCCGTTTCGAGCCTTCTCATCAGGCTCCAGGTTATCGTTCTTTGTTGCCATGGCCGCCAACAGGCGCTTCTCATCAATGAAGGGGATCTTGACAACAGCTTCCCAGTCCATCCTCTTGCCGTTCATGTCCAGCTCAAAGTCGCGAGGATAAAAGTCGATGATGGGGGAGTCGGGGTTGGTCATGAGGTCATGGTAGACCTTGGGCACAATCTTCTTGCTTCGGTCTGGCAAGACACCCATGAGCTGTTCGTACGGCTTGAACGGTTGGCCCTTCTGGAAATTGAAGTCGGCGCCGACACCCTTGGCAACATCTGCATCGTGTTAGTTCAAGATCAAAAGAAGCAGCTTATCCTCTATGCTTACCTGAGATGAGAGGCGCATAGTGGTATCCGTAGAACCAGGGCCACGAAGCAATTCCGCGATAGTAGTAATACAATACCCATTGCAAGCCTTGCACATAGTTCTCGCACAGCGCGATAAGCTCCTTGTCGTACTTTTCAGGGGCCCATTCTTCAAACTTCTGAAGGTAGTACTTGGTCTTCCAGCCTTGGTACTTGTCTTGGTAGAGTTTCTCGTAATGCTTTTCAGCATCCTCAGGGGTCATGTCAACCACCAGGGCCTTGTCGTACGTCTTCATTACTCGGTAGGCAGCCAGGTTGCCTTCCTCCTCCTCATCGTCGTCATCGTCAACCTTGGGAGGGAAGGACACGATGAGATGACGGTGACCCTCATCGTCCTCCTTGGTAGACCATTGTAGGTGCATAGAGTCTGCCAAATCCTGGACAAATTTACGGTCAGCAGCCTTAAGGCTGGTACCGAGATCCAAGGGCTGATCAGAGCGCTTGGAGATGTAGGGCCGGATCTGTTGTTTCCACAGATCCCTTTGCGAGGAGGTGATGACAATATGGCCTCCTTTGGGGGGTTTGCGCCCAAAAGCGCCCTTGTTTTCAAGCTCCTTTTCCATCTGCTTCGCGGCGAACCACTTTTCATCCGAAACATCGAGCTCGAATGATTTGATCTCTGTTTTTGATAGCTCGTCGAGCAGGCGCTGTAGACGTTCCAAGTTGATGACTCCATTCTCGTTGATGTATCCGTCACCCTTGGGTAGGATGGTCTTGTAGATCCTAAACATGTTTGCCAATGCTCCCTCGTTGATGTGTAGCCCGGGTAGGTTAGGCAAGAAATCGTTGCCGACAAAAAAGGCCATCAGAATGAAGTCATCAATGACTCTTTCGAGGTCGAATGGGAAGCTGAGAGTGCCTTCTTCTTGAAGTTCTTGGAACTCCATCTCCAGATACTCTCGAACGATGCAAAGATGAAGCAAGAAGAAGTTCTGATGTTCAAGCTCCTTGGACTTGTTCTTTGAATCACGTCCAAATGTCACCTCCTCTCGAAGAAGGCAAAAATGGGGATCGTGGCTGAGGAGACCCAGCATGATCAGATCGGCATCAAGGCCGTAAAGACAGTGTCTCACATTGGGGTTGTAGTTGGGTTGAGCCTTGGCATTTCGGATGTATTCCATGATCTTGTGCTCTCCTTCACCAGGGACCTCGTGGCCGGAAAGCACAATCTCGCATCCCTGCCAATCAGTATCTTCAGATACCTTTTTGTTGACAAAGTATTGCAGCTGTTGCGATAGCTTGGCCATGAATTCAGTACCTATGACCTGTTAGAACGTGGACACCTTCCTATAAGAATAGAGTAGCTATACCAGGGGTGATGCAGTTGCTGTCAAAGGGCTCCTCCTTGGGCAATTCGACACCGTCGCGAATGGCCTTTTCACGGGCCATTTCAACATCAAGAGCCGTTCGGAAACGCCGAGCACGCTGCTGGTTCATCTTAGCTCGCGGGGCGACACCGTCGATAGCCATGAAGAACAGTTGCTTGGGTTTGATCTTGCCAAACAGATGTTCAATGTAGTTGAATATGCGGATGAACATTTCCTCCTCGCTGAGGCGAAAGGATATGTCTTCGCCTGCATCCTTGTGGGTACAGTTATGAATGATACCATTCATGTCCAGCTAAACCGTGGTTAGCATGCAACGCGACGAGGGTGTATCAGGATCTCGAACGTAGAGGCAGTCGAACTCGGGTATTCGGTTCTCTGCGATGAGTTGAGAGATTGCGGGATATCGCTCAGAGAGCCATCTGAAGAACTTGGGGACACTACGGCCAGGAAGAGCTCGAGTCAGCCATTGAAGCTATGGAGGAATGGCATAACCAGAAGAGGGAGGGACATACCCCATTGCGACGGGTTAGTGGGCGATTCTCAGCCCACGACAAAGTTCAGCAAGGTGGGAAAGTGATATGAAATTGGAGTCGGACTCCAAGTCGCTCGTACAAGTTGAGCGCAAAACGGTGAAAATCTTGTCGCAAGCGAAGATGGAAGACAAAAATGGTGATCCGACACGACGCCTGACAAGATGGAACAAGAACCAAGAGATCCGGAATCAAGCGCAGAGAGAGAGAACCGAAGAAAACTTCCTCTACAACGCCCGAAGGGAAATGAAAGATATCGCGGAACCAAGAGGGTCGGTGATTGCGGCGAGGCGTGAGGTTTAGAGGGTAAAAGGTAAAGGTTGCGACGATGCGTGTTGTCGTGACGATGTAGTCCAGCAGTCATGGAACCCCAAGTCAAGTCGGGCTGGGGCTTTGCTAGCAAAGGTGGGGCTTCCATCCATCCCACAGTTGAAGGCGGCGGGTTGCCTTGGAGGGGCTCCTGCCGGCGTGAGTCAATCCGGAGGCCGACAAGCTGTGATGCACCTCAGAGGTACATGCCAGCAGGGCAATAAGGGGATTGCTGATTGGTAGTGCGCAAGTACACTGCCCCAATGACCGCCTGCAACTGAGATCAACGCCTGGAACACGCGCCAAAGTCTCAAAAAACTGAGCCCCGCTACGTTCCATTCTGCTAATGTGGCTGGTGCTGGTTTTCACTGGCCGCCTTCCTATGTCACTTTACGCGACCACACGCGTTTAACCACCACCCTCCGTACTTTTCAGCCTTCTTTGTGCGACGGCCTCACTTTCCATCTTCAGCTACTTGCATCTCTCCACCAACGCTTCTTTTCGTGACTTTCTAGATCACTGTGAAGCAAAACCTTTAATCCTTTCTGTAGACTCGTCTACCGACATTTCTTTTATCGCTTCGAGAGAAGAAGGCCTGTCATGGCGCCCGCTCAATCGACGGAGCGTGATGTGGACAGTAAGTTGCGGACAGCCTCGCATCCACCATGTCCACCTTGGGTGGACTTTAATCGCAACAAGATGGCGCGCTCACCAAACAATAGTCGAAATGACACACGAGGAGGAAGATGATCAGGGAGAGCGCCTGATTAACGAAGGTATGCATGCGTGCTAGTGAACAGCCACATTGGCCAGGTACTGACCCAGGTCGCAGAGTACAAGACATGGAAGAAGAACAGCCCTTTTCTCTATGACATGATTCTTGGGCAAGTCGCGGTATGATAATCATCATTTAACCACCATCTAATATGACCATCGCAATAGAACCGCCCTCACTTGGCCAACCCTGACAGTTCAGTGGTTTCCCGACGTCAAGGAACCTGAGGGCAAGAACTACCGAATGCACCGCCTTCTACTCGGCACGCACACTTCGGATGAGAGCCCCAACTTCGTCCAGATTGCCGATGTCCAGATCCCTAAGGCTGTGACACCCAACCCCAGCGACTATGATGATGACCGTGGCGAGATTGGTGGCTACGGAAAGTCGGGCAATGTTGCCGCCATCAAGTGTGACATTGTCCAGAAGATCGAGCATCCCGGAGAGGTGAACAAGGCTCGCTTCCAACCCCAGAACCCTGACATCATTGCCACACTCTGCGTTGATGGCAAGATTCTGATCTTTGACCGAACGAAACACCCTCTCCAGCCTACCTCTCTTGGCAAGATCAATGCTCAAATCGAGCTTGTTGGCCACAAGGCAGAGGGTTTCGGTCTCAACTGGAACCCCCATGAGGCGGGCCACCTCGCCTCAGGAAGCGAGGATACTACCATGTGCCTCTGGTTAGTTTCTATGTCATCCATGCCTGGGCTATCAACTAACATCTGAAAAGGGACCTCAACACCCTCACGGCCGACTCCAGAATTCTCAACCCCGCCCGCAAGTACACTCATCACAGCCAGATCGTCAATGACGTTCAGTACCACCCCATCTCCAAGAACTTTATCGGTTCGGTTTCGGATGATCAGACGCTCCAGATCGTCGATGTCCGACACAGCGAGACCGCCAAGGCCGCTGTGGTGGCTCGCAACGGCCATCTAGATGCGGTCAACGCGCTGGCATTCAACCCTAACTCGGAGGTTCTCGTCGCTACTGCCTCGGCAGATAAGACGATTGGTATCTGGGATCTCCGAAATGTCAAGGAGAAGGTTCACACTCTGGAGGGCCACAACGACGCTGTCACATCTCTGGCTTGGCATCCTACCGAGGCTGGTATCCTGGGAAGCGCCAGCTACGACCGGAGAATCATCTTCTGGGATCTATCTCAAGTGGGCGAAGAGCAGCTTCCGGACGACCAAGATGACGGCCCCCCTGAATTGTGAGCTCGGCCCCTGACAGGCGGTTGTTGTACTACGGCTAACAATGTCTACAGGCTCTTCATGCATGGTGGCCACACGAACCATCTCGCCGACTTTAGCTGGAACCCTAATGAGCCATGGCTCGTAGCAAGCGCTGCGGAGGACAATCTGCTGCAGATTTGGAAGGTGGCCGAGTCAATTGTTGGTAAAGACGACGGCGACCTGCCTGTCGATGAGCTCGACCGATAGGTGAGGTGGAGGTTCGTGGAGAAGTTCCGGTCTTCATAGGATGAGGAGACGCAGCAGCTCTGGAGGCGATGGCAACAGAGGTCTGACTTGCCATCGACGCTGACGCGTGATATATCCTAGAGTAAGATGCGGAAGCGCTTGGAAGGGTTTGGGTCCCAGAGACTATCTACAGTAATGGTCAATCAAGACGATGTAAATGGTGTTCGATCCGTGCAATCTCTGAGGTGCATTTTGTGTGCTATTCTAGTGTATTCTATTCTTTCGCAAGTGCGAGGAAATGCAAGGACCGGCGAGGCACTGCGAGGCAGCTGGCAAGCGATGCACGAGGATTTCTGTTGACGGGGTAATTCTGCACTGCACCAGCGGTCTGCTCCATCCAGGTTATTTTCCCCATTCGCTTGCTATTGTTCTTTCTATTGATTGTTCTTATTGTCCCCGTTTATCAATAACAAACGCAATCCACTTCGAAGCCAGAGGTCAAACCTCGACTTTACCTCACCCCTCCTCTCCCGCTTCCTCCTCTCTTCCTTTCTCAACACCAAACAACAAATCACACAGCAAAAACATTCACCTCGACCGATCAAGCTTTGTCGACATCGCGACAGCTTGATCGATCGGTAGTACACGATCGCTGCCGACATTATCATCCCCTCAAACATCGCCCCCTCCCCTACCTTGCTCAGACACTCGTCTCTTCATCCTCACCATGGCCTCCAACCCGCCTCCTAACCCGCCTGGCCATGGGAATCTCTTTCCAAACAACTCCTCTGCGTTGGCCACAAACCAAGCCCTTGCCCCAGGTGCACAGCGGGCTCAAGATGGCGATGCTGAGGGCCAGCCCCAGGCTGCCAACCCACTTCTGGCCCAACTTTCAAATGGCCAGACGTTCGCTCAGCAACAATTTACTTTTCAGCCCCAGACTACTGCTCAAGGACAGACCCAAGGCCAACAGCAAAACCGTGGCCAACCCCCCAGCCAGAGCCAGTTCCAGTTCCAGTTCCAGCCCCAGGGCGGCTCCCAGAACCAAGGCCAAGCTCGGGTTGTTTTTGGTCAAGTCCAGTCCCAGGGCACCCAGGGCCAAGGTCAACCCCAAGTCTCTTTTCAGCCCCAGGCCTTTGGACAGCCTCGGCTGCAGGGACAGCAGCAGCAGGGCTTTGGACAGCAACAGGGGTTCGGACAGCAGCAGCAGCAGCAGCAGCAGCAGGCCCCCTATCAGTTCCAGATGTTTGGTCAACCCCAGCCTCAGGGCCAGCGACAAACTTCTTTCCAGTTCCAGCCTCAGGGCTCCCAGAACCAAGGTCAAGCTCAGGCTGGTCTTGCTCAAGCACAGTCTCAGGGACAGCAACAAAACCCTTTTCAGTTCCAACCTCAGGTTCAGCCCCAGCAGCGTCAGGCCCAACCCCAGAACCAGAGTCAGCTTAATGGTGCTGCCCAACAGCAGAATCATTCTCAGCATCAACAAGCCGGTAGCCAGCCTCAGCAGACCCTGAGTCAACTTCAGCTGCTATTCCAGCAGCGTCAGGCCCAGCTCCAGAATCAGATTCGACTCCAAGCCCAAGCTGCAGCTGCCCAGCAGCAGAATGTCAGCCAACAGCAGAACCTTGGCCAGCATCAACAAGTCAATGGCCAACCTCAGCAGGGCCATGCTCAGCTTCAACCAGCCAGTGGTCAGCCTCAGCAGACCCTGAACCAACTTCAGCTTCTATTCCAGCAGCGTCAGGCTCAACTTCAGAATCAGATTCAACTCCAGGCCCAAGCTGCAACTACCCAACAGCAGAACGTCAGTCAACAGCAGAATCATGGCCAACAGCAGGGTCTTGCTCAGCCACAGCTCCAGGCTCAGCAGCAAAATCCTTTGCAACCATTTGGCCAACAACAAGCTCCGTACCAACTCCAAATGTTTGGTCAGCCCCAGTTTCAGGGCCAACAGCGGCTGGCTCCTCTCCCGTTCCGAGGTCAAGGACAGGGTCAGGCTCAGCTTCCACCCCCAGCCGGCTTCTTCGTGCCCAACGCTGCCTTCCAGCCCGGTGCTCCTGCACCAACCCCTATCCCTCTCTGGTTCCAGCCTCCTAGCCAGCAACAGCAGCAGCTTCCTCTTCAGGGATACGGCCAGCCGGGCGAGGAGCCAGATGGAGTGAGGCAGTTCCAGCAGGGGCTGACCGTGCGTCAAGGCCGGACTCAGGACGAACTTAATGCCCTTGGCATCAACGGTACTGAGTTTGTGGAAAATCTTGACGACGCAAGTTTCGAAGACGGTGGTGGGGTCGTTCAAGATAATCAAGGCCAGGGAGATCCCGAGGATGGTGAAGACGAAGGCATGCAAGACGCAGACACGCAAGATACGAGCGCGCAAGTTGAGAGAATCGCAAACGCCCAACCGCCGCTGGACCAAGTCATTCGAGACGCCCAACAGGTGGAAGACCCCCACATGTATGATGCTGTGATTTACGAAGACGCCTGGGACACCGAGAGCGACAGGGAGCCCGACGTCGAGGTCGAGACTCGCATCGTTAACGGTGCCACCAAGCAGAGATTCAAGTTCACCGAAGCCTTCCTCAAGGAGCACTTCAACGGAAAGGACCCTTACTACATAGAGAAGAAGGAAATCGTCCCCCTCCCGCCCTCAGGCCTCGGTATGGACCTCGTCACGGCTCTCTGCAAGAACCTCGAGCTCGCCATCGAACTCGGCAAGCATCTTCGCGGCGAGGACATCCTCAGCCTCTACATTGCTTGCCGCGGCTTCCGTGAGGCTTTGGATGGCCACATGCTCTCCTGCATCCGTGAATGGATCAGAAGTAGAGCCCCCGAGGCTGGTAGGCTGTTCCCCTGGCGAAGCGTCGCAAAGTTCCTCATCCCGGACCCGGCGATGCGCTCTACCTCCGGCACGGACAAGACTCCGGGAGAGGTCCGCCTTATCCCTGGCATGAAATATCTCCAGATGATACTCGGCCGTGACCGATACTGCCGTCAGATCCTCGCTGTCATGGCTCGCATGGGCTTTCGCGTCCCCGAAACGATGCACATCACTCTGCTGCGCATCTGGCACCTCCTTGAAGTCGCCACCTGCGCTCAGAGAGCCCAGCTGATGGCTGACACCACTCTGTGGACCGATCAGCACCTCTACAACGCTCAGTTCTTCTTCGTCAAGCTTACCATGGCCTTCAACCACCCCTTCTTCAACCCCCACTCCCACGAGATGCTCCATCTCATGATGGGCCAGCGCGGCCTGTACCCGCTGTGGCAGTGCCTCACTCGCAAGAAGTTCAGGACCATGTCCGAGATCGTAGAGCTCAAAGCCCGCTACGACATGCACCTCCCTCCCCCGGCATGGTTCAACCCCAACCGCCGCTTCATGACCAACTTTTATGGGGTCCCCTTCCGCGAGCTTGGCGTCGGTCACTGCGAGGGCTGGGGAGCAGGTACTCGCCATCTGCTCCGCCCTGATGAGTTGGTCGTCACTGAATCCATCAACCGCGGACTTGATCTCGAGAAGCACCTAAACTACATGCTCGTCTGGGGCTACATCGACTTCAAGACAGGGGAGAACCTTGTGCCCACCGAGGAGGAGATGTACATCTCCGACGAGGAAGAGGTCCTCGAAGGCGTCGACACTACATGCTTTTGGCAGAAGAGACACGCCCTAAAGAAGCGATGGCACAAGTTGACTCCTGAGCAGCGGCAAGAGATCGAGGAGGATGAGGAGGATGAGCGTCTGCGGGCCATGGCCTGGTCTGCGCAATACGACCCAGACGAGAGGGACGACCGCAACGCAATGAGGTGGGACTCTGAGAGTGAAGACGAGTCCGATCAAGAGTACGACCTCAACGTCGAGATCAACCGCGGGTACCGCATGCAGGCCCTCCCCAAGGACCAGCCCTCCCAGGTCCCCAGCCTCGACGACAAGGCGGCCTGGGGTAACCTCTGCAACGAATTCCTCATGACGACTCAGATCGAGGTGGACGATGAGCAGGTTGCCAAGTCCACCGCGTGGCTCAAGTTCTCCAGGGCCAACATGGTCACCCCCTTCGACCAGGACCGCTACGACATGGGAGATCCCTTTATGCGGAGCCGGATCGACTGGTCTCCGCCTCGTCCTCCTCTCAGACGGCCAGAGTGGCTTACTCAACGTTATGGCAATCTAGGTGAGACCGATGACGAAATGGACGAAGATGAAGAGGAAGGAGAAGAGGGAGATGAAGAGGGAGAAGAGGAAGATGGAGGTGTCGACCAAGACGAAGACAATCAAGATGAAGAGGAGTACGACGATGAGGATGAGGATGATGAAGAGGACTATGAGGACTACTATGACGACGATGGTGAGATGGAAGAAGGATAAGAGGTTGGCAATGATGGATGATCCCCACGTGGGAAATTCCTCATGAGTGAAGAGGATAACGGAGATTTTGGCGAGACATGAGGATACTTGACACTGAGACAGGCCGGCACCACTCGAGACTTTAGAGTCTGGTTCCAGGCCATATCTCGTTGTCATTCGTCTTGATGAGACTTGAGGGTTCACAACAGTGACCAGTCCCGCTTCATACCAGGGACAGCTGGAGATATCATGCCATCATGGTTCTTTTTGAAGGCTCCAGGACAGGGATGGGCAATAGGAGCCATGTATCACATACTGTACGATAAAAGCACATAGAAATGAACCAAGATTAGTTGGTCTTTAACTTGTATCTCTCATCACTTGACTGCCTGGCTAACCACATCTGTAGTAGCAATCTCTTTGATAACCCGTTTCACCAACAATCCATATGCATGCAGTCTACCGTCAGTTCACCAATCCTGTATAACCCGCTACGCCCCAGCCAAAAGGTCCAGAACTACCAAGGCAACAAGGGAAGCACTCGAGACAAAAAACACAAGAGGTTGAGACAAACTTCCCCTCAAGATTATCCATCAAGAACAGAATAGGGGATAAAAAAACAGACATTAAAAAGAGACAACAGCTCTCATCCTTCCTATCCTATTCCATCTCGACCAGAGTTTCTCTTGCCAACCAATCTTCGTCTTGGCCTCCCCCGAGTTGGTGGCATCATCAAACGAACCATGCCAGGAGAAACATCAACATCAAGTGAAACCCCCCTATTCTCTTGCATATATTCCCTAGCAGGACAAGAATGAACATGGAGCCAAGCACCAGAAGAGACAGAGAGGAACAGAGGCAAGAGAGACAGATTAAACGAGAACCACCAGCACCACCCCCAGGACCCCCCTTCCCCTCCTTTCCCTAGCAGCAAACAACAACAAAGATATAGCCAGCCTCTGTGAGATGATATATGTGTTTTTTTTTCCCTTTGACACACCCCGACTCCTCCATGTCCGCCGCCCCTAGTATGTTTTCCTCCCTTTGGTAGTTCCATGGCCGCTCCGTTTCCAGCTCCCCAGCTCCTGCGCGTCCCAGGTGAAAATGAGATGAGATGAATAAACAGGTAGATGAAGAAATAGAGAGAGAGAAACAAATTCAGATAGATGTAAGATGGGTTGATGTTAATGCGAGGTGAAGTGATGAGAGATGAACAAGGGGGGAGGGGATGAGAAATCAAACTTGAGTGTGTGTGAATAATGAAGGACAGGCAAAAAATAGACAAGACAGATAAACATGAAGAGTGAAAATAGGGGCAGGGGTGACAACAGAGAAAAGCAGCTTGTCGGGTAAGAACCAAGCTAACACCGGCGAACTGGATATTTGAGTCACACAGAAAAGCCAAGATATACCCTTACACTCCCCTGCGCTATGCACCCAACCCCCCGAACCCATTTTCCAGCAATGCCGCCGCCTCCGTCCCGTAAAGACCCCGGGGGAGTCGGTTAGAGTAGTCCGTCCATCTGCGGACCTCTCCTCCTCTTGTCATGTCACTCTCGTTCCCTCCCAAGAACTGAGTGAGACTCGAGACATGGAGAAGCCTCGACGATGACGACAACTCTGCCGCCCCCCCTGAGCTTATCAAAAATGAAACAGGCCGTGGCCCCCAGCAAGTAATAGCCCGTACCGAATAGACTCGTCCCTCAACACCAAGCAGCAAGCCCTGGCATCGGCGAGGTACTCAAGTCACTTTTGTCTTCCAACCTTTCGAAATTTTGTAACACGTCCCGCCTTGAATCAAGTAGTATCCGACACTCCGTCCTGGTCTTCCGAAACCAATACACACACCGTACCGCCTTTCCTTTGAGAGAACAACCAAGTCCAGAAGGTATTTGCCAAGGTCAAATGCTCTATGTTCATCATTCAAAGTCGTTTTTGCGCAAAAAAAAGTGACACGGAACCGCCCGCCACCGGTTATCTTCCTCGCTTTGCTGCTGATGGAGAGATGCCTGGCGGAGGCCCAACGAGAACGTGTACACACCGGCCCGGCTGAAGCAGCTTGTACTGCTTAAGCGGGCGACTTGTTGGGAGGCGCCGAGCCACCGTTCTGGCGAGCGTCTCCGCCGCTGACCGAGAGGCCACCGATGCCGCTCGACAGGAACGCAAAGGGATCGTTCTCGTTACCGCCACCGCTGTTGTTGGCGTTGTTGTTATAGAAGTTGTTGGACGGTCCGGCAGATGCGGGGCCGTTGGTGGCCGACTGGAAAGCAGCCTCGGCGGCTCTGCTGTCAAAAGGGCCGGCCGAGTGGGAGCCGGGGCCGGACCCGAAGCCGTGAGTGTTCAGAGAGCTGGGGTAAGCCGCCGCACCACCGCCCAGGCCGGAAGGAAGATAGTGGCTGGGAGGACCACCAAAGTGCTGGTTGTAACCACCGCCAGAACCGAACGAGCTACCAGAAGCGAATGGTCCAGGTCCAGGAGCACCGCCCATAGAACCCTGGTTCATGCCGTACTGCGAAGCATTGTCCATGGGAGAAGGATAACCAGAATCGGCAACGACAGCAGCACCCGCGCGGCTGGCACCGCAACGCAGACAACAGACGTTCTTGGCGAAGTTGTGGTAGCCACACACCTCGTTGCCGCACTTCCAGTCACCGGCACGGAATGGCACAACACCGCTGCCACCCATGCGTCCGCCACCGTGGCCCATGGGACCGTGGTGGCCGCCGTGGGGAGGAGGGGGCATCATGGCGGGTGGACCGTAACCGTATCCTCCGTAGTTGCCACCACCCATATCGTTCGAGGGACCGGCGCCGACGGCGGGGAACGAGCATCGGAAGCAGGCGGTTCGGCGCTGGAAGTTGGAGAAGCCACAAGAGGGGCAGGTCCAGTCACCGGGTCGGGGACGGTTCTTGCTGGGAGGGAATGGAGTCAGGATATCCTGAGCGCGGTCGAGGACACGGCTAGACGAGGGCGAGACTTCAATGGCCTTCTCATTAAGGGCACGGCCATTCATGCAAAGGCTCTCGGCAGCCTGTGATTGATTAGCATCGACACATTGTAAATCTTTGCGTGTGGCCACGCAGTGGAACCATGTCCAACACAGGGCGCCTCGGTCAACTCACCTCCTCGTGGGAAGAAAAGACAGCAAAACCGGTACCGGTGGGCTTGTGCTGCTCGGGAGTTCGAAGGGTCCAGAAGGCGATGGGCCGGCCACCAAACTGGGTGAACCAGCTCTCAAGCTCCGACTGGGTAGTGTCGTGAGGGAGACCCGACATGTGAAGAACCTTGCTCCTCTCCGAGAGGAAGGCTCGGACGTCAGCTCGGGCATCCATGGGTCGTGTCAGCACATCAGGGTGTTCCTGGGGAGGCTGTGACTTTCTAATCAAGCCCCGGAGGACACGGGCGAGGGTGATGGCCTCCTCCATCGCACGCCGAGGCGAAGCCGGGGCAAGTGCCTGCAGGTGGAAGGGCAGGTTGTGCTTGATGGGAGCGCTCGACTGGACGGGCTCGACCTCGAGAGCGGCGCAGATGTTGGAGAGCATTGATGGTCCGAAGGGCAGGGACTCGGGGTGGTGCTGCTGCCAGCGCTGGTACTCGGTGCGGAGATCGAAGGTTCGCGAGTGCTGGAGGTAGGGAGGCAGCACGACGGCCTTGTCGCGGGCTTCGCGAGGAAGCTGGACACGGAGGTCCCAAGCATCGAGTGTGACAAAGACGAAGTCGAGGTTCTTGGAGGTCAAGTACTCGGTAGCGAATGTGTCGAATCGGGTGATAGCGTCTCTAAAGGTACCAGCGTTTCGAACATGCTCCCAGGTCAAAGTGGTCAGGCTCGCTGCAGAACATGTGTTAGCCCAAGGATTCTATCATTGATCGACCACAGACGCCAACAGCGGGAAATTTTGGTAGTAGTCGGGCGCGTGGTTGGCGGAGCCAGACAACGTGGAGCAAATCGAGATGGAGATGTCCGGGGCAGTAGCGTCAGAAAACTTACTGCAGAGAGGAGTGATGGGGGTGTTGACTGGCTTGACGAGGACACTCTCGTGGATGATCTGGCAAGTTCAAGAATGGGTCAGCAATCCGTCGGTCACGGGCAGCGCCTCTGGGAGGATGTGTATCTGGACAGATGGCGGAGCGGGCAGGATGTGCTACTCACCTCCTCGAGCGAGTTTGCGTCGAGCAAGATCCAACCAAGCTCAATCACCTCGGCCGAGTCCTTTGTCACATAAACGCCGTGCTCGTCACAGGTGGTCGCAACATGGATCACGACATAGCGATCGATGTTGAGTTGGGACAGCTGTTGCGAAGACATGGCTGCGGCGGGATCGGTCGGACGAGGACCGACAACGATGCAGAGAAGGAGGAAAAGAGTGGTTGCGAGCGACGCGGAGGCGCGGCGGACGACGACGACGGGAAGGGATCGCGGGTATAACGTATGTAGACTCGCCGTGGACGATAAGAATCGGCGTCGTATAATATGAAGGTGCAACTAACTAGCCCGTGGCCCGGCCAGGTCGCGATGGATGGAGGTGGGAAGAAGAGGTAACGGGGAGGTTTGAAGTTGCGGGAATCGGATGTGGCCAGTGAAGCTTCAGGGGGTCGTGCCAGCACGAAAAGGGCCTCAGGCGGTAGGCAGGTACTTGCAGTTAGGTCAACTCTGGGAAGGGGGTACATGCCACCAAAGTACCAGTGTTTAGTGGGGAAAGACGAGACAGGACAAGTCGGACTGTCAGCACACGCTCGAGATCATGTCAGTTATCTGAGGAGGAGAAGGAAAAATGCATTGAGGGTGCGAGAGAGGGCCAATGTAGAGTTATTAGTAAATTGGCATGCATCGAGGGTGACTACAGCTACGGAAGAAGCATTTGAAACTTTGAAATGGAAGACAAATGGCAAGAAACAAGGTGACATGTTGGGTGTTGTCACTGCTACCTCCCAAACGTTTCCCCGAAGCTTGCCCAGGGAGCAAGCACTCCAGAATGGAGCCCGCCCGGTGAAGGTCACCCTCCTCCCCTGCCCAGGCCCGAGCTGATGCCGGGCAAGGTAGGTAGATAGTTACAGTGGTTACAGTGAGCGGGTTGCATGGGGCTACGCAACAGCTGCGTACCCGTACCTGTATTTGCTGCCTACCTATCTGCCTGGCGAGCTGTCAGGGAGGGGAGGCTACCGTCCCGTCATCGCTAGAAGGATGCCGGCACGGGTTGAAAAGCGTCTAGAAACCCCGGAGGCTCGAGTCCCCTGAACTCTCCGAGGACTCATTGAACTCAATGCGGCCCTGACCAGGTCTTCGGACAAGGCAGTCTGGCGGATGCGGAGTCGAGGCTGTTGAATTTACGGGGAGCGTCAGCGCTCGTTCACGAGGGTACTATGTACATGCAGCGACGAGGCGAAATAGGCCAGGTTGCCTCCCCTGAAAGTGTCTTTGATCAGAGGCTTCAAGGGTAGGTAGGTGCTAGAGGTTGACGGATAAGATGCGAGACCGTTGTCGTAGCTTTTACGCGTGGTCAACGGCTCATCAGCAGCCGGGCGGGCATCATTGTGGTAGTGGGCTTTCCACAATGAGGGAAATGGATGGATTTCCTGATGGATGATTCAGGTTAACGCTTGCCTATTCTGTACATCCCACGCCTGAATACTTCCCCTTCTGGTTGACGCGAAGATGAGTTTCAATGTAAATAACTTTGAGGCGTACCATGAAGCAGCTTCATCCAGGTTGTCCTTCCTCCCGAAGCCTCCGGGGGCTCATCAATCACCCTTAAATAATTCAACAACTCGACGTACTCTTTGCTGAGATTCGTCACCCCAATACTTGCTCGCTCTTGTACTTGGTCCATCCTCCGTCAGTAGCCAGCCCGTATCTTTGTACGCACGCACGCGCACGCATCCATCTGTCCTCGGCCAAGACAATAACCCTGCTGTCGGTACGGAGTACTGTACTCCACGCTGAACAGCAGTCCCAACTTATCATCTCGGCCGTTCTACGCAGTACCCAGCAGCAGGGCGAGCAAGCGTGCACCAGTTTTACCCGGTTCATTCACACGACAATGACTATACCATTACCAATCACGACGCCGTCAAGTTTGTGCAGCCTAGAGAATGCACCTTCACAAACATGTCAACTCTCTCTTTAGATGGTCACCAACTACCAAAGGCGACTTTGTCGAGTCAGTCAGGGTAGGTCAGGATTAATAACGGAGGCTGAGGTTTGAGTCGGCCGTCCTGCGATACAGTAGTGATTGACGGAAGATACTGTCCCACCATTCCAGCAGCAACAGAAGAGGATGGGGATGGGATGGGATGGAACGAGGGGTGCAGCAGTGCAGCAGCCTCGTTCATCCTGACCTCCATGTCAAGTTCCAGTGTCTATCAATCGCTTCATTCAGCTTCAGGTGCACCTGATGATTCCCGTAGAGGAGCCATCTCCCTGCCTCCCACGTGCAAGACCTCGTCCCTCAAGACTCATATTCATCCCTTGCGTCCACCCGCATCGCCAGCTGAGGCCTCTGAGACTGAGAAAGATAAACCGCCAGACACCATTGATGATGAGGCAGGATGACCTTGCATACAAAGTCCCACCCGCGCGCGGAGACTCGACTTGCCGACTTGGGCGAGGCGTCATCTCGCTCCAACAGCAATCAGTCCACTATGATGTCGGCCCCCTCACTTTTGCTGTGCCCTTTGTTATTCCATCGCTGCTGTTATTGAACGACGGGTTAACGGGAATATCTCATCCAGCTCATAATGAGCATGATTATTGGGGACCTGAAGCTGGGCCACCTCTGCGCTGTCCTACCTACCTGGTGGTATATTTTGCTCCGTCGACACATTACCGTCAGTGCTGCTCAAGGATGGATCGTCGGATAAAAGAAGCCCCTCGAATAGTCAACGCCGAACGGCCTTGCGGACCTACATGTTCCGTCAGAGCTCAGGGGTTCCAATCCAGACTCCAGATGGAATTTCCGGAGGCGAGGACCAACAGCCAAGCCCGTTGCCCAGAGCCAGCCCCAACAGCCCGCTGGCCTCTTCGGGTCTTGCAGGCTCGAGTCGAGGTTCTCCATGGATGTGACCGAGAAGCAATGCAGGCAGCCGATCAGTGACTATGCCTTGCCTTGCCTTGCCTTGCCGTCCTCCGGGGCACACTGTACAGCATCAAGCAGCAACATCTTCAGTCGCAGTGCAATAATATACACATGCTAGACCACAATCATTGTCGTACTGACGGTCATTACCCGCTCACCTCAACTATGTTCAGGGCACATCCCTCCTCGGATCCCCAGGTGCGACAGCCCGTTGGCAAAGCTTCCCGGGGTTCCGTCCGTTGCTGGCGCGGAAGCGGAAGGGGACGTCACCCCGTCCAACGGCCTGGAACCACATATCCTTGTCCAGCACAAGCACATCTTTATTACATTGCGCAACGCCTAGCTCTGCTTCGAGGGAGCTCTCTCGCCCCGAGAAGCAGTCAGTGAGACCGGGATCGCTTGGCGCCAACCCGGAGCAGCGGCACTCGGTGCTTTGACCGGTCACAGGCCGCATCTTTGGACGGCCTTGTGGGCAGTCGTGATTTCTGCTGCCTCTCACAAACCATATCCAAACCAAGCAAGCATGTTGATTTGGTTGATGCAGGATGTTTCCAGGCTCAATCCTCTGTACTTTGAGGATTGATAAAAGCAAACTGATCAGCCAATTTGGCTCCATTCCCGACTTTCACGTTCCAGAGACATTCCGACAACACATGTACGGCTTCGGCTAATCACATGCCTACGCCGTAATGCGATTCTCCCGTTTATGTCGTTGTCGCAATAGTCGTCGATGATATGAGGGGGGGTGATGGTGCAGAAGCAGCTGTATCATGAAGCGCTGTGACGCCCAAAGTCGTACTGCATACGCATACAGAGGCCCTGCCAACGGCACCACAACAGGAACCGCTGTGATTTGGGTGACAGATGATGCAGGTAACAGCAGCATCTACTGCTTCTTAGGCGTCCGTATACTGTTGTCCGAGGACGGGCCTAGGTCTGGGCGTGAGTGTACATTCTCTGGGTGTCGGGTCGGTACGAACGGCGTCGAAATATCCGATAGGGTGGATGCTTGGTTGTAGTAGAAAGGACGAGACCGTCGAGGTGATGGATGCCACGCTTTGATTCACACGTGGATTTATCCATTTGCAATAGCTTCGTTTCCATTTTCGGTCATCGCATTGATAATAATACCAAATCCCATTCAATTGCCTCGGTTTCGTGTTATTCAACTGTTCTTTATCTGGGTTGGCTTGTGGTAGCAGCACCCGAAAGCGCCTTGTCTACGTCATTGACCGTGCTCCACGTCACAAGCCGGCTTCCTCCAAAACCGTCACGTTACTTCCAATTACGCGGCGATGCATGCTTCTGCCTGAGGTCATCTTGAAACTCGAAGACTCATTGGACTTGCATTGGCTTTCTTTCTCCTTCACCAAACATCACTCACAGCCAGAGCGTACACACTCGTGCAGCCAGTAACTTCATACTCACATTCGCATCAACCACACACGACCAAACCACAATCATGGGTGTCGTCTCGGCCATCTTTCTCGTTCTCATCACCCTCCTCTGTATGTTGCCCTCCCCTCTGTATTCGTTGAGAGTTGTATGGCCACTAACATGTCTTCAGTCCCTCCCATCGGTGTCTGGGCCGTTGCAGGATGTGGAATGGGTAAGCCAACATCCTCCGCCTTGTTCTCCGAATTCCATGCTGACGCGGGGTGTTTCAAGACCTGTTCATCAACATCTGCCTGACTATTCTGGGCTACATACCGGGTCATATCCATGCATTCTACGTCGAGTACGTGTATTACGATCGCCGCGAGCAGGCGCGCGAGGGGCGATTTGCAACTGGACCAGCGCCGGGCGTGTACTCGGATAATGTGCAGACGGGAGGCCAGGGCTACGGCACGATGGCTCGTCCGACGGTTTGAGGAGATGCTGGAGGACAGAATCCATTCGAGGCTGTTGTCGGGTGGATGCTCATCGCTTTGATGTGGCGGTGGTTTGCATGATGGGTGAAGGCCTTACGGATACATTTCATATGGATAAATTAGGAAAGCGACGAGATATTTCATACTCTCTCTACTGTCACACACCCTACCTTACCATGTTGTTCCTGCTTTGGCTCGGGGTAGTGTGCATTGACACTAACAACGGCGGCGCTATTACTCGCTTCAGCTTGATGAGTTGTCAGCTGTCGTAACTGGCGAGGTGCAGCATAGCAGAGCGTACTATTGAAGTTAATGGGCTTTAGAAGCTGGCGATCTGTATCGACGGGCGGGCTTACGGGTGCTTACTGTAGTATTCCGGTAGGGTTATCTAGGAATGGCAAAGCAGCATCTAGGCAAGGCCCTGTACCTCATGATGACCATGTTCTGTGAGCGGGGCTCCCATCGATATGCACGATCATGTCGTGCTGGTGTTGATTCCTCCCCCAAGGTGACGAATACACCCGGTGAGGAGGCGGTGGGAGGACAGACATTGAAAGCCCCAATCATTGTCAGTCGGACAACACATATCGACAGCCCCGCGTTGGCAGACACTCGGGAAGAGGCAGAAGTGCAGGCAGTGCGAATTGCCTACAGGAGTTGTCCGAGCATGAGTTGCCACCAGTGTGTGCTCTGCACAATGCTGATGGTCAAGGACGGCTCAGATGGACGATCAGGAACACTCACTCCTGCTAATCACTCCCGAGACACGGCTCAATTGACACACAGGCAAAACATTACCAAGACCAGATGCAAGGGAGCTGTCAACTGATCGACATAATCTCCCAGGATGTACAGGGTAGCCAAAATGTAGCTACGCCGAGCGCAGCCAATGACAGGCAACGCGGGGATGGGTGTTGACATTGACCGAGGCGAGCATCGACCCTTTTATCGACAGCCACGACACTCATGCATGCCTATGGACGGCCAATCCAATTCCAATTCCAACCCGAACACCAGAGACTGGAGAGAAAATACGTACCTGAGTCTTGAGGATGGCCTGTGATGCTGGATCCCACAGTTGATCACTGAGACGTTGAGTGACTTATTGGCACGTGACTCCCGGAACCTGTGTTCATCGTCCGTCACCAAATCCGACGTCTTATCAAATCCACACACTCTTCAATCCAGACAGGTACCTAGGCTCCCGGGACTCTGTGACTACCCATGCACTCGCTTGGATGGTGGCTTTGCCATTCGTTGCAGGTACCTTCAGGCTATAACTACGTCGTCTCTAAAGAACCGGCTGAAACACCCTCCACGTATAGCCTCAAGCAACAAATTCGTGCCGTTATACGTATTGTAATCGCCACCGTAGGTACTCCATCAGTCTACCTGTATTATAGTTCTATCCTACTTGGTTTCTCAATTAGATGGTTCGAACCAGTGTTCCAAGTAATGCCTTGAAGAGCATCAACAACGCCAAGAAGTAGGGTAAGCGCCAGGTAATTCTCTGCTCTTCGACCTCTGCCTACCCGCCAGTGTGGCCACATCGTGCTCACCACTTCCGCGGGCATCATGGATCATGACCAGGCTCGTTGAAAGCATGTCTCGGGCAAGATCCTGGGCTACTTCTCCTGGAGGCTCCGACACAGCAGAGCTGGACCCTGGTCACTGAGTGGGGGAGGCTTGGCAAGTGTCACATTGGAAAACTCAAGTTAAGGGACTCGTTCGTGAAAAAAATAACCAACAACAATGCGATTGGGTCAGCGTGGAGGACTGTACTTGCTAATTGATTTATCCGTATGTCAATATAAAACCTGTATGCTGAACCTGACTCTGAAACCAAGCGGCCAGAAGGTGAACCGTTTTTATGTTTCTGATTACATCCATGCTGCGACCTCCCCCAAGCTAGTATAGAGAATTAATTCTTAGCAATGAGCATGTCGAGAAATGAAATCCAAATCTGCCGTGCCGAATACATACGTGGGACAGTAATCTCCCATTGCGCGCCCCATTATGCCTGCTCCATTCCACGATTGTCGTGCTGCGATTGATTGATGCCACATGTTGATGTCCAGCTGGCAAGGTGCGATTGGCTCGGGCCAAAGAGCAATCCAATCCCCATCCCAATCCGATCCCGATCCGCCATCCATGTTTTTTTTGGTTGCCCAGCTTTGATGTGAAAAGCGCATCAGCAAAGATGCAATGCACAAACGCAAAGGAGGAGAAGCAGAACAAGTGGGAGGAGCTATAGGTACTTCTATCCCGACTCGTTCTTTTCCTCCCGTCGTTCCTCCCGTATCTGTGACTTTCCGTTCCTATTTTTTGCCCCCCTTCCCCGGCCGGGCAATCTCCACCTCCACTCCTTCCCGCTAGCTTGTCTACCTCATCCCGTCCCATCTCCCCGTGCTCGACCCGACTCTACTCTGGAGGTATCATCTATCACCTGTCAACTCTTGTCCTTCAAACCAACCTACCTACATACAGGCACCTTGTCCAGACGGGACTACGCCGTACGGAAAAAGAGTGCTAACGCATTATCCTGCCTATCTTTGCTCCCTCTCTTGCATCCTGCATTTGTCGACCCCACCGCGTCGTGGCAACGCATCGCACCGCTTCGCTTCGCTTCGTTTGCTCTGCATTGACCGATAACCTAGACAGACAAGGTCAAGATCGCGCTGCACTGTCTTGCCGTATTCGTCTCTGCTTGCTGCCCTCACTCGTCAACATCCCTCGACAAGCCTGCGAGCCAGCCTAGCCATGTCCTGACTTCCATCTCCCACCAAATCGTGCAGGTCATATTCGCACGTACCAACACAGCAAACAACCCCTTTACCTTTACCGCCCTATCTCTTCGGCCGGCCTACCCCCGGATACCTTGCATGTCCTAGACCGACTGTCGACCACGACAATCCCCAACGGCTCACCACTCCCACCACTCGGCGGCCACCATCACCGCCCTGGACTCGCGTCGACCTCCATACTACACCTTGACGTGTTGAGCTGCTGTTGCTGCTGCTGCCGCCGCTACTTCCAATGCTCCATTGACCCACGCCTGGGGTGTCACTCGTGCTTGATCAAGCCCATCTCCTCTACCTATCGCCGCCGAGGTACTCATCTACGACAACGCACACAACACACTCTCGCATAATATATATACCTCCACTCCGCGGCACCTTCACTCCGGAATCCTCACCATGCTGTCCTCCACCCTTCAGCCGCCCTCACAACCTCCTCGACCCCATCAGTCCTCTCGCCATCACGCCGCCTCCTCCACCTCGTCTGCCCCAGCCCTCGGCAAACTTCGTCGGCACTCTCTCCCATTCTCCTTCCCGCCCCTCTTTCAGTCCAACACATCGTCGACGAGCTTGGTGCCTTCGACCGCCGAGGGAAAGCCTATTCCCGTAGACGATTCTACAGCTGAGCACCGAACATCGGCTCTCCGTGAGCTCAACTCGAACTTTCCTAGCCGCCACCGATACGCAAAGTCAACAGGCGCCCAGAGCAGCACCTATTCCCAGCCTGTGATAGTCCGAAGCTACTACGCCCCCGTACCGACTCGTCCCGTTAGCACAGATCGAGGGGTTGTCATCGTCAACGGCCGAGGACATCGCACAACGCTATCGGAGAGTGGAGGCCCTGCTGCTCTCGTACGGCGTGTGCTCCCGTTTACCTCGAATATCACGCCGGCTAGGAATGGAATGCTGGGAACCATGGCGAGGAATCGAACAAAGAAGCGACTCGATGAGCCCGAAGAGGCGAAACTACCGCCGGTAGATGCATTCCGCTTCAAGAGTTTCATGGCCCACATCGACGACCAGAGCAGCGGCACCGATATCAATGCTGATCTGGATCGCATTGCAGAAATCTGTGCCAAGTCCCGGTATTCCTTGAGCAACCAGTACGAGGTTCATTATGCGCCCCACGGCTCCGGATCATCCTTCCTACCTGGAGTTGCACAGACCCAGGAACCTCAGGGACCGACTCTTCAGGTCGTTTCGTCGGACGATGAGCGAAACCTGAGGCGCTCTAGAAGGAGACCAATGGGCATTAGAAGGAACAGCAGAGCAATGGGAACGTTGGAGACTATCATGTCCTCGAGTAGATCCTCGGACGAGGACAAATCCAAGAAGAAGTCTGCATCCGAGATTGCAGAGGAAGTCCGCGGACGGGCTGCCAAAAAGGGCTCCAGACACGAATCCTCGGCATCATCATCCGAAAACGGAGCCGAGGAGAATGCTCCCCAGGAGGAAGATGCCACGACGCAGAGTGCAACTCGCCGAAGAAGATCTGGATCTTTGGCACTCATCGACGGCACTCGGCTGAGCATGCACCTGAATGAACTAAACTTGGCCACCGGCCTTGTTAGTGAACCGGCCTTGCCTCAGACGTCCAGCAGTCAGCTTGAGATCCGCACTGCCCCTGAGACAGCGCATAAGGAGCGTATCCCTGCACCGCCCAAGACCAGACCCGTGGCCACTGAGGGATCCAACCAGCCGCTTGCTCGCGGCTCCATCTCTCCCGTCGATGCCTCGCACGCCCGACATAGCTTCATTTCGACGCTGAGCGGCTGGATGACCTGGCGAGCTCCAGAGTCCACACCCCATTCTCAGGGTCGTGCCGAAGGCAGCTTGCGAGAGCTGCTCAAGTCAACTGATGTCAAGGGTAAGGGAATTGAAACGGTGGCATACCATTAAGATTCGCCTCGAAAAACTTGGCGAGAGGAACACAGAACTCTCACTCAGAGACTGGATATCTGGTGTCCAGCTGACACCACATCCGTCTCGCAGAACTCACCAAAATGCAATGCCGACAATGAATTGATGAACGAATTACGAAGTTACGAGACCAGCCCCTATAGGGCCCGGTGGGCGATAGGGAGCAAAGAGTCATACTACAAAAGCCGAAAAGTTTGTGATCAGATCGTACATTCTCGCTTGGGAAGACAGTGTATTCATTCGTGTATATGGAAGATACCTTTGGCGCTTTGCCATGTCGAGAGAATGCCTTGATGGCATGCTCATGACAACAATGGATGGTTACTGAAGCTGAGATGGCTGTATGGATGGAAGCCGAGGTCGGCTGTTTAGTGCTGGACGCCATCGACGACACAGGGATGGATTATAATAGGCGAGACTCTCTTTGAAAGAGACACCCCTGGAAGACATTGATAACTCTAAGAATGGCCAATATATATTACGGGGATTTTGCACATCTTGCTCGATAGCCACATGGCACCGCTTGTTAATTTCGACATTATCTCAACACGCCCCTGGCGTCAAGGTCCTCGTCTTCTCTCCTCCACTTCTATCGTGACGCCCAGATCAATATAGGTATAAGGTATGAACACATTCATGCGCCGAAACAACAAAACTCGACGTGGACCATCCCATCCATTTCCATGCTTCACGAAAGCCAATGCTCCCCCCAAGCGGTGACAGAGAAAAAGGTAACTCTGCCTCTGCTAATTTGAAACATGTGATGCAAATAGCAAACGCCGCCAGACCACCCTGACGAGGTGGTCGTCAGATATCCCATGAACCGGTGCAACGAGGTCGATGATGCCCGGAAGACTCCCGAAAAACAAAGTGTGTTTTTATGAAAAAAAGAAAAGACCCCTTTAATGTTTGACTGAAATCTCGGCCAGTTTATAGCAAAGTGAGAGAGAGGAGCACATGGCAGACACCTATGCCTTGCTGGTGGCTGCTGGATGAGGCGGCTTATTTCCGCCATGCTTGTCAACCTGGAGACGCTTCGCTTCCCGTTGATCGTTGCCCTCGTTGGTACGCTTCTTGTCCTTTTCTTTCTCCCGGGTCGCACTGTCTTTGGCGGCTTTGCGGGCCTCTCGATCTCGGCGTTCGTTTTCTTTGCGAAGAGCCTTGGACTCAAACTCGTGCCAATCTCCATCGATCTCGGCGAGCCTGTTGAAAGGTTAGCATTTATGATATAGCAAGAAATCAGGACTCTAAGGAAGGACTTACTCAATAGCCTGTCGTGGCTGTGGCTCCTCATTGGTGAAGTAAGGATGCTGAAGCACTTCAGAAGCACTGGGGCGTTTGGCAGGATCGTATTGGAACATGGCCGAAAGCAGCTCGAACGCAGCTGGTGTCACCTTGTCCCGGTACTTATCGCCAAAGACATTCTTCCGCTTCGCTGTTGGGCGCAATAGTTCAAACCAGGCCATGTCGACGAGGTTGGGCCAGTCCTGAAGGGTTGGCGTACCCAAGATATTGTAGATCTTCTCCAACTGGCTGAGCTCGGTTCCATCGCCAGTAAAGATGGCGTGTCGAGCAAATATCTCCACCATGACACACGCCGCGCTCCAAACGTCGACAGCGGCCGTGTACTTTGTTTCGCCGAGTAGCAGTTCAGGAGATCGGTACCATATAGTTATGACTCGATTCGTGTAATCCAGCTGATGACGCTTGGCATAGAAACGGGCAAGGCCAAAATCAGCAAGCTTCAGAATGCCGTCGGTGCTCACCAAGATGTTGGCTGCTTTGATGTCTCGGTGCAGGACGCCTCTGGTATGGAGGTAATCCAAGCCCTTAAACATCTGCTTGGCGAGATGCTTCTTCTGAGCCGCATCCAATTTGAACGAGGGGTGGTTCAGGAGACCCGTGAGGTCATGTGACAGATACTCAAAAACCATGAAGCAATCGTTCTTCTCCACCATGACCTCTTGAAGGGACACAACGTTGACATGCCTGAGCGACTGTAGAAGCTTGATCTCTCGAACGGCCGTGACAGGGAACCCGTCGCGCTCACCCTCCATGCGGATGCGTTTGAGGGCAACGAGGTTTTTCGTGTAGACGTTGAGACCCTTGAACACCTTGCCATAGGTGCCAGATCCGATAACAGACTCGTTTCCAGGCTTCCTGAAGAAGACTGAATCTGAGTCGGCCAGTTCGGCCGGGAGGGTCGGTCTCGGTTTCGGCCGCTTCATTATCTTTTTGACCTTTCGCATCCTCGGTGCCACCCTGGGTCCTTCTGGGGGTTGACGGTGATCATGTCTTGAGCGAGACGAAGCTGGTTCGGTGGGGGCGCTTCGGGGAGGTTCTCGATCTCGGTTATCCTTTGGAGGCTCCCTTCGTGGGGCGGCGTTTAGCTTCTGCGAGATCTCGGGCTTCGGTGCCGTGACGGTAGGCTTCGACGAGGGCTTGAACGCGAAGCTGAACTTGCCCCCGGACGAGGCTGATTGTGAGCCTGGACCTGATGGCGGTGGTCGATTTGGAGTTGTCGTGACGTCTCCTTCAGCTCCATCTCTGCCTTCTCCCGCAACCTGGGCATCATTGGATGGTTGAAGAGGCTCAGTTTCCGTGTCCATCATGTCGTGGTTTGTATCGTCAACGTCATTTTGAGAGTTTCCGAACCGTCCGTTTCCTGCCTCGTCGTGGTGTCCTCGTGGGGGAGGGCCTTGACTCCAAGGCGAGTTTTTGAAGCCACCCCGGCCACGACTGGAGAAGGAGCCGCCCCGGAAGCCACCTCCTCGGTAGCCACCACGGTAATTCCCCTGAGGATACTGCTGCATGGGACCAGTGGGAGCGGCATATGGGGGTGAGCGAGATGAATTTGCGTGGTAGTGACTTGAGGGGCCATTGGGCGGACCATAGTTGGTGCTATGTGCGTATTGAGGAGGATATTGTCTAGAGACATGTTAGTATAGGCTTCCTAGTATTCGCATTCCCGAGATATCTTACTGTGAACCGTTCCATCCACCACGAGAGGCTCCATACGGCGACTGCAATGGCGAATTGTGGTAGGATCCTCCTTGCTGAGGAGATTGTGAATAGGGGTCATTGCCATATTGTGACTTTTGAGGGTACATGGGATTGTAACCTCCCCTATGGTTGCCCCGAGATGTCATATCTTCGTCGATGTCCGACCTTGAGGAATGACGTCTGCCAGGAGACGCTTCTCGAGACATGTGCTCTCGGCTCGCCTGAGGTGACCGTGGATGTGTCTGCCTCTTGGACGACTGACGATCAGAATCCGAGGCACGGTGGTCGTCGCGAGGCGATAGGCGGGCGCGACGGGATGAAGAGGGCCGGTTTTCAGGTGCGGGGGAGCGACTTTGTGATCGTTGGGGTTTGTCTGCACGAGCCCAAGGTTCACGGTCCGCGCGCCTGGAGTCAGCCTCGGACCTGGTTGGAGATCGAGTGCGTGACCGACGCCTGTCTACCGTTCGCGTTGGCGATTTCGGAGACCGTCCGTGGCGACGGGGTGATGGCTTCCGTCGCTCACGCGAGGGATGTCGGGCGTATTTCCTCGAGGTGGACTCGGGGCTATAGTCCCTCGTCCTGGCCCGTGGACTTCTGTCCCTCCTCGATCTCTTTCGGCTTGAACTTGTTAGAGATGGGCTTCGGCTTCGATGGCGCTTGGATGCTGATGGAGAATTGCGGCCGCTTCGATCACGACTCCGACTCCTGCTCCGGCGACGTGACTTGTCCTCGGACTCGCGGTGGCGCTCCCTCTCGGCTCGGTAACGAGGGATGAGATCGTCGACGTCGGGGGCCCGGCGAGAGGGCTCAGGAGATGGGCGAGAACCGCGATCACGGCTGCGATCGCGTGAATGGCGACGGCGACGGGAGGAGCCAGGCTCAGGTCTCGTTGAAGGGCGATCGCGGCGGGCGTCTGAACCGTGGCGAGATTCACGGGCTTCACGGGGAGATCTTGATCTTTGTGAGGGCTTCACTCCTCGCTCGGCTCGAGCCCGTTCTCCTTGGTCATCACGTTCCTGGTCGTCTCTCATGGCAGCATGTCGAGGTCGACGTGGAGGCTTGGATGGATGCTCCATGCTGGCAGCCGGGCGTTGAGTTTTTAGCAGCAACTCGCACGTTAAATCGCCGCACCTTAGCCGAGCCACGACCAGGATCGACCTCAGTGACTCGACCCGCTATCAGCGCAGTGGCCGTGCAGCGTGGGTGTGGGTTGCGGGGAACAATAGAGCTCAGTTTGGCCAGATACAGGTGATAAGTCCTGTCATCTGCTGGTGAGTGAGAGGGAGGGAAAAAAGGATGAAAGCTGTTGACGGAGGAACAAGTTGTGAAGTTGGGGCTTGCTCCACGCAAGAAGAAACTCTGTCGTTGGTACCGTTAGCTCCGGGCGGTCTCGTCGTGGTTCACGGCCCTGGAACCATCAGTCAGTTAGTTGGTTGATGCGCTGCGCGCCCTGCGATGATGTGCGCGTTGGCGGCTGAATCGAGAAGCCAACATCCTCCAACCTCGGGGAGCCTTGCGAGAGCCTTGCGCGTGCACTTGCAGGCCTTTTCTCTGCGGGCTCCCTCTCGTTTTGCCACTGCACTCGTTCTCGTCCTTTCTCCCGGCCGAGTGAGCAGTGCAGAGTCAAGCGTCTCAAGGCCTCATCAGGCTGTGAAGTGAAATCCGTTGGGTTAACCCCCAAGTGGTTCCACCGACGAGGAGCCAACACCACCTCATTGCTGGCTCGAGAGAGCCAAGGTACTACATACGAATCCGTGTGGATGATTTACGACGAATGCCAGTCCTTTCGACCTTCAGTAGTCGTGTGACGAGTCCAGTCTCTGCTTGACCAAGAGGATGTTCCTCCAGCGGCGCAGAAACCGTTTTCTGCGCCTAGCATGTCCAAGGCTGGTTCATGGAGCGCTTCAGGCGACAAATGTGAATGAATGGTGGTCCCGCGAGGCCTTGTAATCGCCGCATCTTTCAAAGTGCGGGGAAGCAAGCTGCAAGCACCGATTTCCTCATAAGCTGCGTCCATCGACCAGCTCATTTGGCTGTGACGCTGCTTGAGGCATTTCTTCCATGGCAGTCAAGATATCCCCCAAGCCAACCTCACAAAGGCCAGACTCGCACGAGTCTCCAGCCATGGGCTTGGCGAGGCCTCTATGGCCAAATTCAGAAAAATTGCAAGATAGAGAACTTGTCAGATGGATGTCGGGACCGCATAAGAGGGAGTTGAATCCCAAAGCGAGAGCTAGGCAGGCCTCATCCATCGTAATCTTGGTCGCAAGAGTGAAGGCAGTTGCCTGGAACGGTTGTGGTTTGCATTTCCAGCAGGCATCATTCGTGGCATGGCGCGTTTTCTTTCCCTCATGATTGCCCCATCATTTTGGGCATGCGGCACAAAGTGCCTTTTTTCCTTCTTGAGATGTGCTCGACACTGTTGCATGCAAAAATCGCTGCAAAAAGTGTCGGCTGTAATGGCAGAGGATATTCCTGCAATGGTCGATCGGGAGTCGTCATGGAAACTCGGATCGTCGGAAAAGGAGGGCCGTGAGTTGGCCGGTTGACGTTGAACGGATCATCCCATCTTGTATTGTAGCTTCAGTCGAGCAGGTGAAGCAAGCAGAATCTCCTGCGAAAGCATCGCACCATGGAAATTTCCTCCGGATGTCGCTTCTTGTTGTGTATTACGGGCGGCGTGCTGGAGTCATCTTATGGTGATTGAGGCTTTGTTGGAGGAGGACGATTAGATCCTGCTTGTGCGATCTGCTAAGCCCAGGGAAGAGCCAGCGTGGAAGTCACGTGAGAAGTGGCGTGCAGCGCACGTGTTGGAGATGACTTGGAGGGAAAGACCCCATGAGAAGGAAGTGCTGAGATCCATTTGCTTCTAATCTAGATTTCCGAGACTTAGATACTCAAAAAAAACATTCTCTTTAAGATTGCAATGAGGACATTTTCTTTCGATTTTTGTATCTTTTTAAAATGAAGAAAAATAGCATGGGTGTTTAGGTTCAGTGCCGTCACTGTTTTTCTGTCGTTGGTCTTGCTGGATGGATCCAAGTGAGGAAACTCGAGAGAGCTCTCGAAAATCCAACAAATCACGCAGAATATGCCACGCCTTCAAGTATTATCTCACAGGCATCATCCATCATATCTGACCCCTGATTTACGCATGGATGCCCCCAAAAGACAGGCATCTTATCACCAACACATCAATGCCATCCCCTTTAATCGTGCCTCGGCTTGTTGCCATGTAGCCCCACTTACCAAGCATCACGGCGAGACTTTACAGCTTCGGACTCGTCATGGAGCCCGGTACAGATACAGGCAGGACCTGACTCAGAATTTGGTGGCACCAGAAATCTCGAGGTTTGCTTGGTGCTTGCTAGGCCGGATGCAGCAAAATCGACCGAGCTGAGACCAGTTTGCCTCATCGAAACAACGTGAAACTTGAGCCGAGTCGAACAATTCGGGAGCTGGAATTGTCGGTCACGGCCATGCCATTTCTTTCGGCCGCCGGATGAGATCCACCCCGTGTAACTCGGACCCGTTGTCGTTTTGCGAGGGGCGACTACTTGGATCTATTAATACTACTCTGTCGCAGTTTTATTCTCCATGCACGGCAATCCCCCCTTCTCTCTATTCTGCCTATATAGACGACTTCAACACCCTGGCCGATCCCTATATCATCTACTCCGAAGTCAGCGTCATCATCTCCGTCCCCCGCATCAGCAACACAGGTACCTGTCGCATACCGCTCCACGAACTGCCGTGATGGAGTGGCTCGGCTTCGCAGATATTGAATTCACCCATGCGCCGTCACCGCGGACGGTGCGAGAAAAAGATGGCAGCGTGACGGATCTCCTTTCCATTTGTGAAAAGACGACACCGCCATGCCACCTGAACCCTCTTCTTTTCAATGGCCATCTGCAGACCATGTGGACGGCGACCAAGCCTACCGGACCCAAGGTCTGGTACAAGCGCAAGATCTTTGAGGCCGACCACAAGACCTACCAGGGCACCTTTGCCGTAGATTTTGTTGTCGAGCCATTCGAGGAGGAGGATCCTACATTGTGTCGACGGACTCTCTATTACACTAATGAGGAGCTGGAGAATATTGGATCCGACGACACCAAGCCAATGCTTGTCGTGATGCATGGCCTCTCCGGCGGCTCTCACGAGATTTACCTGAGAGAGGCGATTGCGCCCTTGATTGGTGAGGGTGGTTGGGAGGCATGCGTCGTCAACTCTCGAGGATGCGCACGAAGCAAAATCACGAGCGGTATTTTGTACAACGCCAGAGCAACGTGGGATGTCCGCCAGGTAAGAACCGTCAGCATACGAGAGAAGTTGACACATCTTACTGATACGTACTTAGACTGTGAAATGGTTGACGGAAAAGTTCCCCAATCGTCCGTTGTTCGGCATTGGCTTTTCTCTGGGGGCTAATATGCTCACAAACGTAAGTCACCAAGACGATCCAGGGGTTTAATTCAATCTCTTACACGGAATGATATAGTACTGTGGTGAAGAAGGCTCGAACTGTGTCCTGAAAGGCGCCATTGCGTGCTCCAACCCCTTCAACCTCGAAGTCTCCAGCAAGATGCTCCAGAGTAGCTATATGGGCAAGGAGGTTTATCTGCGAGTGATGGGGTGTAAGTGTAATCTACTCCGTTGATCTGGAGGCTTGCTGACAATGCATACATAGCGTCTTTGAAGGATCTTGCGCGAAGACACCGGGATGAGCTGGAAAAGTATAGCAAGGTTGATGTTGAGGCTGTCTTGGACATTACATACCTGAACGAGTTCGACCGCTTGATTCAGTACGTTATTGAATGGCACTTCTTGGGTTGAGACTGACTTCTCTCAGATGCCCTATCTGGGGATATCCTACTGAATATGCATACTACCGAGATGCCTCATCGACTGATGCAATTCTATCCATCAAGATTCCTTTCTTGGCTATCAGCTCCGTCGACGATCCTGTAAGGCCTACACTCGACTCGTTTCCTCGCTCATGCTTATATTTGATAGATTGCCGTCAAGGAAGCCATTCCGTTTGAGGAATTCCAGCAGAACCCCAACACTGTTCTCCTCACAACATCGCTCGGCGGACATCTCTGCTGGTTTGAGATGGGTGGTGGTCGATGGTTCCCCAAGCCGGTAGGTCTCGCATAGGATTGGCTATCTCTTCTTAAGCTAACGTTGCTCCCAGGTCGCAAACTTCTTGAACCACTTGGCTTTCAAGTGTGATCTTGACAGTCTGAAGGCCGAGGAAGCATCTAAGACGGACTTGACAGAGGGGCATGGCTATAGCCCGATGCGCCGTAAGATGTTGATTGTGGAAGATTAGGATCAGTAGAACAGTTCTTCTCCCGTCCGTGAGATGTGACGTTGGAGGAATCATTCTTGGTCATGCTAGAGGTTCCCGGATAGACTTGTATACTAGAAGCATAGCATACACGCACATAGACGGCACACGATGCCATAATTTGATCGCTTTAATCAATTGGCCGAGTGTGCCCGCGGAAACAGTCTGGTTTAGATGCTGTCTTGGGTCTTTATACCAAATCAACGAAAACCACCAGAGGGACCAAACCCCAGTCCATCAAACTCCTAGCGCCAAGCCATGCAACAACTCCAGATTTTTGTCCATTGCGTCTCATCCCTGTAGCCTTATGCGAAAGAAACCCGCTTCTTGCTCTTGGCCTTGCCCGCCTTGGTGCCCGCAGAGGTGTACTCCTTGAGGCTCTCCTCGTCGCCGGCGCTCTTGCGCTTTCGCTTCTTTCGCAGGGCGTCCTTGGCGTCCTCGAGCTTTTCCTTCTTTTCCTGCTCCTTCTTGCTCTGCTCGACCTTGCGCGCCTCGCGGATCTCCTCCATCTGTCGCGCCTTGATCATCTTGGACTCGATCTGGCCGTTCTTCTCCGCCTGGACGAGGGATAGAATCGTGTTCATGCTCTCCTGCAAAAGGAAAAAGGTTAGCATTAGAATTGCGTCGCGATTGAGGAATGCGCAAAGGCGCCCATACCCTGTCATCGACAAAGACCTTGCCCTTCTTCTTGCCCCTGGGCTTGACGACGCCCACGGGGGTGATCTTGTTGAGCGTGGGGATGCCGAGCTGCTCATCCGTGTAGGTGCGCTTCTTGGGGTTCTTGAGCTTCCGGAGGAGCGCCTCGCGACCCTTGTCCTTGACCTGCTTGGACGGCGGCGTGCCCTTGGGCTTCTTGGACTTTGCGGCGCCGTCGGGGGCGGATCGCTTGGAGGACTTGCTCGAGGCGCCGCCGCCCGCGAGCTTGTTCTTGATGGTTTTCGTTCGTACCACACCCATCGCGACGGCAAGGAGAAATGCGTGGAATGGTTTGGTGTGGCTGGAGGCTGGATTTTGGTGGTGGTGGATGTCGCTGAGCCTGGCTGGGGATACTTTTTTTTTCTTTGGAGTTGCGATAAGAAGCGATAAGAGAATTCGGTCTCGAAGTCTGGAGCGGGGCCGGGTGGCTGGGCCAAGGTCCGGAGCACAGCCACTGAATCACGGAGGTCTGTGGCGCGAGACAAAACCTGAGACCCAAGCGCATTTTGAAGAGGTGTTCCTGCATGAAGCTGTGCCTCTGATTGGGTCAATTGGAGCAACTTGGCCGTCTCATGAGCTGGTACTGTCTCTCGGCTACAGTTTCTCCCTCATAGTTCATGTCTGCAGATGGAGTTTTGGCACAAAAGGCCACTTGCACAAGCATTGGAAATTGCTCCCAGCTCCATGGATCAGGGTTCCAGCGCTAAGCCTTATCGAGGAGCCTGTCACGGTGGTTACGGAAGATTGATGCGGGAGTGTAAATTAAGCTGGCAGAGAGGCATTGGTTATCCGGAGATCACGCTGTCGGCAGGACCCCTTGGACATGGTAGGTATTGGCACGCAATTGCTACCTGGACGGTTAATTGGGCCCATGATCATTCGTTCTCGCCCTGGTGGGACAGGGGTTCTTGATATGTCTGGCCGGGTCTCACAACTCGGAGCCGGGGCGCCGGGTGAGTCAACGCCGAAAACCGTAAGAGGAGAATGAATGTGGCTTTACCATCGTATCTCGGATTTGTACCCTCCTGCTATCAGAGCTAATGTACGTGATGAGCACCCGGGATATGCACTGAGCTGGCCCCCGAGAATCATGATCCAGATGCCTGATACCATGACTCCCGGCGGCCCCGCCACGCTTCTCCATGGGACGGGGTTTCTTCGACACCACAGACGTCAGTGACGACTGATTTTGTCTTGGTACGCTCCAGGGGCACTCGGGGTCTAACGACATGCCAGCGTGCAACCTACAACGCAGCGGAATTGACCGGTTCACTTGGACGAGCAAGTATTTGCTTTTTGTTCCTAGCTGCGCAGATCTCGTGCGACAGACGCAGTATCAAATGTTTCCAGAAGCCCAGACAGCCGGCGGCTAGACAACGTCCTCAGGCGCTAGAGGAGGTATACCCCGGCGCTCCGATTGTGTCACTGCCGCCCTGGTGAGTGCCCTCTGACGCCAGGGCCATGGGTAAGGTGCCTGGGGGTTGGGGGGTGGTCCAGTGGAGCCAGGTCGCGCCGCTACAGGCCATCCGCGACCACTTACAGCGAGGGTTTTCAGCGAGCTCAGGGCTTCTCCAGAAGGAGGAAGTACAGAAAAGTACCCTCTAGCCCAGGATATGTGCGACAGTACCCCCTAACTACCCTGTTCGACACTACGCGACTCGTCTCGATTTTTTACCTTAGTACGTGGGTGGGCTGCCAGAATCTTCGGGCCCTCCATCATTCTTTCCCTCTCGCAACATTCCCTGAACCTACCAAAAATTCCCCAAACTCAACCTGAAAGATTCTCTTCACCAACTCCTCCAAAACAAACCTGCCTCTACCTCTCGCCAACCTCCACTCGCCTCCGACTCCTCCTCGAACAACATCGATACCCGAAATACCTCCGATCTCGTCATCAGTCAATAATCGTAAACAAACTCAACCCTGGTCCCCTCGTCCTTCCCGCCGTTCATCGTCGCCCCCTCATCCGACTTCGAGACTGTAACCTCCAAAGGCACCCCGCGCCTACAACAAAGATAACCTTTTCGTCTACGAACCTCTTATTGCCTGAGCAACCGACGTCACATCCGCCCTCCTCCTCTTCCCCTCCCTCCGTCTATATCTGAGGCGTCTTCGACAGGCGACTTCCCCGCCCTACCTTAGTTTGCAGGCAAAACCTGTCCCATTCAGTCTTGATGGATAACCTCTGGGCCCGCCGCACAAAGTAAGTTTCCTTACCGTGCCCTTCTATCTATGCAACATGTGAATCTTACCAACACTTTCCAACCCAACAGCTCCGGCAAGCTCTCCCTCTCGACACCCGGTCAAGGGTCCAGTGGTGATTCCTTCAGTCGCAATGCTTCGTTCCCAAAGCGCCAAGGCGGCGATACCCCGTCGTCGAGCAAACCGAACCCCTTCAACACCACACCTGGAGGCGGCCTCGTCTCCCCCACCAGCGGTGCTTCCAGCGCCTTTGGTCTAGGCTCTGGAGCTTTCGCCTCCTTTGGGTCTGCGAAAACACCCAAGTCCTCGGCCAACCCTTTCGACTCGGCTATGGGCACCGCGGTCGCAAAGTCTGGCCAGTCCAAGGACTCGTCAAAGGCTGTGGGGAAGGCCCCCAGCATGGCCTCCATCTCTGAGGGTAACCAGGCGGCCGCTCCTGTATCACACCCACTCATGGAGCCCTGGACTTTCTGGTACCGACCCCCGATCTCCAAGGCCCACGGCTTCATCGAATACGAGAAGACCCTACACGAGATTGCCACTGTGCGGACGGTGGAGGAATTTTGGGAGATCTTTTCATACCTGAAGCGCCCCTCCTCGCTTCCGGTTGTGTCGGATTTCCACCTCTTCAAGAATGGCGTGCGTCCGATCTGGGAGGATGAAGTGAACAAAAGGGGCGGCAAGTGGGTTGTTCGGATGAAAAAGGGCGTGGCCGACCGGTACTGGGAGGATCTCATGCTCTCCCTCATCGGAGACCAGTTTGGTGACGCTGGAGAGGATGTTTGTGGTGCCGTGCTCAGTGTAAGGAATGGAGAGGACATCCTAAGCATCTGGACCCGAACGGACGGTGGCCGCGTCATTAAGATTCGGTAAGTCTTGTCGTGAGCGAGTGGAAGTCGAAGTTGTTCCGAGACTGACTCTTCAATAGTGAGACCATGAAGCACGTCCTCAACTTCCCACCCAACACTCGAGTGGAGTTTAAGAGCCATGACTCTAGCATTCAGCAACGAACGGCCATCGAGGAGCAGCGGCGCGAAAAGGCGGGCCAGCACCATCACCACGATAAGCGTCACACAGGTGGCGTGTCGAAGCAGCCCTCGGAGCAATCCTAGTCGTAGCATGCCCGGCGTCGGCGTCCCTGATCACCAATCTGTGTACTGTATTTTCGACAAGTCGTTTCCCACGTTCCGGGATATATCGACCGTGTCGCCTTTGTTTTTTAACTACTTACTTTGTTTGTGTTCCCTTGTCTTTACGATGACAACTTTGTTGGCGGTGTTGGAGAGTTCTTCTGGGTGGGGCTACTCATAACGTGTTCATGAGGATCAGGGTTGGCGATTGGGACGGGACGACTGGATGACATTAGGGAAACGAATGGCTGGATAGGTACAAAGGGAAAAGCTGATGGATGATATCAGGCTTCGCCCAGGGATGGATGGTGTATTACTAGGTAGCTGCGAGCGGCCAGGGCGTGGCTCGCCCAATAGCGGATTCCGGCGAGAGCTATAATCACAAGAGCGAGCTTTGAGGGCTGTCGTTTGTCGCCCAAGCCCAATACCATTGTTGCCTCATCCCTTGAGCTGACAAGGAGCTCCAACCTGGTCACACCAGGGGGGTTTCAAGTCAATAAGTCCTTCTCTAAGGGATACTTTAATTATCACCAAGTCCGACCTCAGGAGTAAGTACTTATGGAATAGGATCCTAACAAATTAGATCATACTTACCACACAATCAAGTTATCCTAATCACATTACGGAGAGGTACGGACCGGAGCTCCTTGCCAGCTGAAAGGTCAAGCCGTGATATTACAATTGTGCCTATTATTACGCTCATGACTTGTGTAGGGTCATGATGCCGCTGCTTTCCCCTTGCCCTTCGGCTCCCTTCTCCTCTCCCATACTTGTAGATATGTCTCTCCGAGATACAGCAGCTCGCTCTGTACCTTGTCCACAAAGAGGTCCTGACACACCACCCACTCTCCCGTCGCCTTGTTCTTGAGCTGCACCTTCCACGTCTTGCGCTCCTCGCCGCTGTCAACCACATCCTCCCGCACGCGTACCGCCTCGTGGACGACGTTTGCGACGAGGTCGTACCAGATAGGCTCGCCAGGGGGCCACTCGCGGGGGTTGGGCTCAACATATGGTGACATGTCGAGATTTCGAGCGTCGAACGTGACGATGGTGGGGTTGCGCTCCGAGACGAACTTGTTCTGCGAGAAGCGCTTGACGTGGAAGATGAGGTAGGGCGGTAGGGGGTGCATGAGGCGGTATCGCTTTCTCTGGGCATGGTGCTCCTGAGCTCGCTGTCCATCATATTTCGTGAGGATGGTAGTTAGTGGGACCTGTGGGATGATGTTCTTCTCGAGCTCGTCCTGGAAGAGCGGTGCCGAGGGGAGATCGAGGGTCAGGAGGAGGAAGCGGACCACGTCGACCTTGACGTCAGCGTCCTCGAAGCGCAGACGATCGCTGGCATCAGCACGCGCCGTGATGGCCTGCGACTCGACCTTCATCTTGCCCTGGAACGTGCGCTGCACCATGGAGCTGCCGGGCTTTGTCTTGCTGCCACCCAGGCCGAGGTGGAGGTTGTTGAGGAACCACGACAAGAAGTCTACGGGATCTGACTGCGCCGTGAGGGTGAAGCGTTTGTTGGAGCGGAGCGAGATCTCCTGCAGGAGCTCGTGCGGCGAGACGTGGGCTTTAAATGCACGAGGGTTCCAGATCTTGCGGACGAGGATGCTGCATCGCTTGACCAGCTCCGTCTTGTCGGGGAAATCCTCGAGGAGGAGGTAGTTGCGCAGCGGTGCGACGTGGGCGAGGGCCTGAACCACGACGTTGAAGTAGTCATTCTCCTTGATGTTATTCATGCCGACAAAGCCTGGCGTGTACTCCTTGGAGTCGAGGGTGTAGCTGGTGCGTTTGGCGCGGTCCATCTCGATCACCTCCCTCTTGGTATATCGCGGATCTGACACGTACTTGATGTCGTCCAGAGCGCGGCTCTTGACCTCGTATCCCTCTGGGAGGACGTAGACGCGCTGGGTCTCGAGGTTGATGAAGACATGGTGGTCCTCGTCGAGCGAGTGGAAGTAGGCGTGCGACTTTGGCCCGCGACCCTGGAAGTACTTGCCGCAGACTAGGCAGGCGTAGACGTTGATGTTGGAGAGCGACACGGAGCAGAGCTTCTCAAAGTCAAAGTCGAGCACGTTGCGGTCGATGGTGTCGAGGTAGAGATCGTCGTATCCGTCTGTGGGTGCCGACTGTCGTATGGGCGCAGCAGCAGAAGCGGGCTCGTCATCGTCAAAGTCGTCATCGCCGTCTTGCGCGTCGCCGTTGGCGTGCGCTTCAGGCAGAGCTTCTGCGCCGTTCTCTAGAGGAGATTCGATATCCTCCAGCCGAGACTTCTTTGATACTGGTGATGCAATGTCGAGGTCATCAAGGGCCTCGGAGGCCTGGCGCTTGGCCATTGTTGAGCGCAAAGGTAGGGTAGTAGCGGTATATCGACGAGGGTCGTATGCGAGCGGCTGGTTGGGGTGGTGAAAGCTTTTGTCGTGTTGCTGAAGCTTGGTTGAAATTTGACGTCGTGGATGAAGGAGTGAGGATGGAGGAATGAATGCAGCGGTTATGAGTGGAGCCTTGAAGCTCAGGACAGGGTCAAGAAAAAAGCCTGAGTCTAGCCGTAGCACAAAGGCAGCAGCTTATCCTCTAATGGTGGTCATAAACATAATACAATAAGGACGAAACAGCAATTTACATAATTAGGTTTATTAGGATGACCATTCTATGATTATGGTATTTTTATAGAAAGTATTCTGTCATAAAGTCACAATACTTGGGATGGTATACTCTGTACCCTCCTGTGCGACCCATGTGCTAGCGCTACCAGGCTGTAATTGACATGAGAACATTAGGTTATCATGAGATCAAATTCAAAAGACAATTTATTTCCGCAAAGACTTACAAGCATTTTATCTATATCCATTGTACTCCAGTGATTGATTATCCGGAAATGAACGCACGGGGGTAAATAAGTTGGCTCTATCAACAACCATACAATCCGTTGTCTATCCAGCCATGACAATATCCTCGTCCAAAGCAGGCGCGAGATCATCCATTTCCTGCAGGGTATATTCCACCAGATAACTCTCATCAACCAGCTCCTCGGTGCGCTTGTAATGCCTCTCCGTGTAGACACGGATGGCGTGCAGAACATCCTTCAAACTCTTCTGCCCCTGAGCCCCCTTGACCGATAGATTCGAGAGCTTGGACGCAGGATAGCTGCGAATGAGAGTCAACAAGATTCTCTGGGCTACTGGTGCCGTCCGAGCATTCGTGTTCCAGTCTCGCAGTCTTAGTAGGAGTAGGAAGATTTGCTCGTCTGACAGGCTGCCCAGCACCTCATCCACAGCTTTCAAACCGCTCAGACTGCCCTTGTCAGGATTGCTTGTCGTCATGACTGAGGTGAACAGGCTCAGGAGTCGTCCTGGGTGGTTGAGCTGGAGTGCGAGAGTGATGGCTTCCCGGAATGAGCCGGCGTGGATATGGTTCTCCAGCTCTTGCTCCTGCTCAATCATTTTCAACGCAGCCTGCGATGCTGCCGCTTGAGTCTCGGACGAAGTATCCTTCCAGAAGGTCACTGTCGAATCTCCACTGCCAGAAACAATAGTGTTGTTCACTGGGTGGACAGCCACAGCCCAGACGCGGTCCTCATGGTTATCGAGCGTGCACTCTGCCTCGCCCGAGTTGGCATCCCAAACCTTGACGAGACCGTCACCGCCAGCGCTGGTGAACTGAACTCGCCTCTTGGACTGATCCTGGGTAGAAGGCATGTTCAACCACGCAACCTTGAGGACACTGTTGGAATGCCCCTCAAAGGTTCTGACGCAGGTATAGTTGGCGAGATTCCAAAGCTTGATAGTCTTATCACCGCTGCCAGTAAGAACGACGCCCTTTCCAGTGACAGGGCCATCTTCGCCCTGGATAGCTGGCATCTGTGCGGGAGAAAACTGGACCGACCAGACACCTCGCTTGTGTCCGCGCAGGATGCCCTGAACCTCGCCCTCCTCCACAGACCAGATCTTGACCGTCTTGTCCTGTGACGCGGATGCGAAAAGCTGGCTCGAGTGGTGAATGTTGATTGCGTTGATGTCCTTGTCGTGTGCCTTTCGAGTAAAAACAGCGCGGGAACCGGTTTTGTGGCCCTTTTGCTGGGCTGTTCGAGGGATTTCCCACTTCTTGACGGTTTGATCTTGAGAACCCGTAATAAGGAAAGGGGGAGGGTTGTTCAGGGGATCAGCGCGCCAGGCAGATGACTCGGGAGGAACGCCCTTGGGGAGCGCGACAGCACCAAGAGATTCAGCATGACCCGAGAATGTTGCCCAGCATGTGTAAGAGTTGTTGGTATGATCAATACGCCAGAGCTTGGCTGTGTTATCCTTGGCGCCTGTGGCAATCCAGCGGCCTGACCAGTCAACGTCGAGAGAAATAACAATTTCGTCGTGGCCCTTGAGGAGAGCAACGTCTTGCCCAAAGTAAGGGGAAGAGTCAGAGTCCCATGCAGATTCACCACCCTGAGTCTCTGTCTCAGAAACAGACACGAGCCTGATATCCTCCGAGTTTGTGGCCAGGGCAACGAGCGAACAGTTTGGAAGGAGGTACCCCAAGTCAATAATGTCGTCGTGCGTTCCAGATATCCTTCGGAGGGGCTCTGGTGCCGAGAGTGATGACGCCTCTGCCTTCTTAGGCGGCCGATACAGAGCCAGAGTATGATCGACCTGAACAAGGAGGATGAAGGGGAGGCCAGGGCGGTAGATACCCGACGCGATGCCTTCCTCTTCACTCTTGGCAGCTTGCTGCGGGGTGAGCTCTTTGCCAGTGTCTGTGTCCCAGATGCGAAGGCAGCCATTTGCACCAGCCGAGTAAGTGAGTTGTCCGTCATCGATGAAGCCAGCCGCCTCGACAAGTTCCAGACAGGGCACCACCTTGCGAATCTTCCAAGACTTGGCATCCCACCACGTCAGGGTCTTGTCTCTGCCAGCCGTAACCAGGGCGTGCTGCTCCGGTGAGTAGTCCAGTCCCTGAACGTCGGAAACGTGAGACTCGAGATTGGCGACACAGCTACGCTTGTGCAGGTCCCATACTCTGACTTTGCCATCTTGGTTGCCACAGGCAAGTCTGAAGTTGGTTGTGCTGGCGTTCTCCTCGTTGTCAGAATCCTCTTGATGCTGTGATTTCTTCCCCTTGCGAGCAGCCTCATTTGAGCGGGCGGCGACCTCGAAGAAATGAAGCGCAGAGACCAAAACAGAAGATCCGCGGAAAGTGTGAGTGACGTAGCCTGCGGCGATATCCCACACCTTGACTGATCCATCTGAGCCTCCGGTCGCAAGCAATGTGCTGGTTCGGTCAACAGCAAGAACGACAACAGGCGTTCCATGAGCCTTGACTGTTCGGGTAAGAGTGGCTTCGATGGATCCATCATCATCAGACCGCTTCAGGGCATAAATCCTCATGGACAGGGAGCGCGAGCATATGATGAGATGAGAGCCGGAGGGTGTCACTGCGACATGTTAGTTTAGCTCGGCCGAGCATCTTTCGAGTAAACTCACAAGTCAGGGTAGAAATGAGTTCTCCGTCCTGTAAAGAATTAGCCACGTCGCGTTGCAAGGTTTGGCTTCAGTAGGTTTCTTACACCCTCGATTTGCGCAAGGTGCTTCCCGTTGGTCGGGTCAGTGAGAATCGCATCTTCCCCAAGGACTGTCGCGAGAATTCGTGCGCCATTGTCGAGAGCTACAGAGCCTCCGGTAAAGATGGGTCGGATGACATGATCAACGTCAAACGTCGTCTTCAACGGCTGCTTATTTGCCATTGTGTGCGTGTTGATGCGAATGCGACCTGACGAGAAATCAAAGCAGAGAAGCTCTCATGAGTCCTGACTTCCTGTTCCTAGATTTTTTTTCTGGCGTCCGTAGCAACGCAACCTGATTGGTGGAAGTGCAGATTACATAAGGCGCGCAATCGCACTTGCCACACTCCTAAGCCACACCTCATTCGTTCGCGATCATGACAGCTCCTGGCTTGTCTCAAACTTCATCATCTTTCACTTCGCAAGCAGTTGATTTCATCTCACACATACGGAATACTCCTCAGAATCATCTTCAACGTGCATTCCAAAAGTCCAGAGCTTGCGAATGAGCTCCATGATGCAGTGCTCCCGTGTCTAATAGATGAGCTTTCATAATCCTTCATCATGGGAATGCAGGGCCCCTTGACCGCTCAGGCGCTGGTACGAGACACACCATCATTTCTCCATCATGAGATGAATACTGACGCGCAAAGGGTCGGTCTCCTTATGACGATGCTGTGGAGTGGGATGGGGACCAGGATGAGCAACCAAACGACGGTTCAGGGCAGCACCAGCAGTACGACCATCGCGGTCGCCCCATAAACCCGGAAACCAAAAGGATCAACAGAGATATTATCCGGTCACATAATGAGGTTATGCTAGTTATTGGCGTTGCTGAGCAAGAGAACCCGACATCGAATCCTGAGGCCGAGTCTGACCGCAGACATGCGCTCTATGAGTATGACGTGGGAATGAACCTCACATTTTCGGCAATGCGCTGTGTAGATGCCGCTGGTGCGTTTGGCCTCGACGGCCTTCGCCAGCGCATCCTCGTATGTTTTTCACTAGCCCTGTCGTCGTTGATTTTACTAATATTTACAGATCTACAAAAGATATTCCCACATAGCCTTCTGGGACCTGTTCGCCCAAGCCCGCAGGGACTTTTCGTTCACGAGAGATATCATGCCCGGTGCGGCTACGAGCGTCCTCACCAATTATACCGATCGCAAACTGTTCTGGCTATGGAGGGACCGCCCTGATAGGATATTTGCTCGCCGTTTGTGAGTGGACCGTAACCCTTATGTGCGAATGCCTTGAGCTCACTCTATATTAGTGTTCACGAAGTGTGGGCGTATGCCAGGACACATATCGAACTTTATGTGGCTTTGCAAAGGCTTGGGCTAGTTTCGAGCAGCAGCCTGCTTCCCAGCCTTTCCTTCTTTGTTCCCTTCAGCTCTGACTCCCCCATTCCCGCTCCTCCACCCCTCAATGGTCTTTCAATCCAGTCCGTTCTGCAATGGATAGGAGGCGCGTGCATCTCGGCAACACCTTTCCTTCTCTGGGTGATGACACAGAGGCTAATCCGTGATCTACGGCCCCAACTGTGGAGTATCATCTTACCCAGGCTTCCAAACACCAGCCCTCCTTTGGGGACCCCAACCAACTGGGGGCCGACCGATAGGCCCAGGGACAGGGCAGAGAACACCCATAGCCGAAGTGCGACCAACGATGTTTCGCCTCTGCGGGCTATAGATGGACAGGTACCGAATGATACTGGTCCTGTGGAGGCAGTAAGGCGACCAAGCACGTTCTCGGCACGCGATGACTACAGCGACGAGGACGAGAATGAAGGAGCCAATGCCACACTCATCAGTTTTGATGTGGAAGCAACCGAGGCCTCGTCAGATGGGCCACAAGGGTTATGGAGTGCTGAGCTTAGACCCAGCGTCAATGATGCTCGAGGATTAAGCTCCCCTTCATACGTCGACACACTACTTACCCAGCTCCCGCCTCTTCTAGCGAACTACATCTTCTCCGAAGCCGCCATTAGAATACTCACAGCGCCTTATGAGAGCATGTCTCTTCGATTACTGGCTCGCACGTTTCGTCTTCGACTTGGTCTGCCTTCGCACGATATTTTCAACGTCAATCTCTTTAGTGGCCTCAACTCTACCCTCGCCATCAACTTCTTGAGCAGCCAGTTCATTCACCTAGTGCTTTGCTCCGAACTATGGGCGGGTTTTGCGACCATATCTGAGCTGCTACACACAACGCCAGAGGAGTGGAGGGAAGCAGAAGATCAGAAGTCAGATGAATGGCGAGAGGAATGAGCTTGGTTGGTTAGTGGGGCATGTATTCAAGACTCAGGTACAAAGCATTCATTACACCACGATTGCAACTTCTCTGCGCTTATGCGAAGTCAACGCTAATGCTGTTCGAACCAGGGTACCTACGCCCGATACCAGCGCGCGAGAACCGTCAGTCGTCTACGTGTCGACCCTGTGGAAGACTAGGGCCTACTTGATATGGGCTGTTAACCTCAGTTGTGTGTCAAGAAAGTGACAGGTCCATCTGCTACCGTTGGGTTAAGCCCTAGTCGGTAAGGGTGCCCGCGTTTTCCATCTTGGGGCCTTGGAGTGCGCCCGCAGTCGTACGGTTCGTCCTGCTCCTCGTCTGTGGCGGCGGCGGACTCTCGGGGCTAGAGATTGCTCCGGCGTCGTTGGGTTGACCCGGCAAGCAGGGAACTAGACACGGTATGGTAAAGGGACACGAGTACGGGGAGTGAGGAACTCAATTAGCAGGGGTGAGGGGCGTCTGTCTTGGTCGAGATTGTTGACTGACGGCTTAGTCCAGCCCTGTGCCGCCATGGGTTGAGTGCCACTGCCATGGCCCGAGAAGGATGCCCAGGGCCCCTGCTGTGCGCCGATCTATAGGCCCTGCTTGAGCACATTCGGGGCTAGATGGGCTGGTTACACAGACAAGCGGAATCCATGATTGTTTGACAAGGACGGCATGCCCTGTTGCATACGCGAACTTGGAGGCTCAACAACGGATGGGGCCTGCAATTGAGCTCGGACGCTCATCCTACGCTGCAGAGGCCACGCCAATCGCCTGGGGGAAGTGAGAGCCGCTGCCCCAGTCAGGACCGCATCTATGCCGGCCGGGGGAGGGGATCCATAACAGACCGGGCAACCTGGCGGAAGCGCGGCGTGCAGTGGAGAGCCCTGAGAAGACTCATCGGCCGTCTCGTCGCATTCTGTGGCGTTCTCTGGCTGCGACTTGGGGGCTGCAAACCCCTGGATGCGCCTTCTCTCGAAGAGTCATGGCCGCTCCTTGGCATGGGCTAAGATTGATCGATGCCAGGTCCAGCCCACCACGGCTTGCCTCATGGCTCCTGGGAATGTGGCTCTGGCCAATGCCCGAGTTGACGAAAAAAGAGACGTTGGTAAGTCGACAATCGGGGCGAGGTGGGCAAATGGGTGAGTAAATCTTTCTCTGGGGATTGTCATGATGATATAAAATTGTAGAAAATGATCAAGGCCTTGATAAGTGTTACCTATTTTCCATCATCTCACATTTGAGAGTAGGTAGAAGTGTTTTCCAGCTCTCTCGTCTCAGGGCCACGACCAACTGCTTCACATCCAGGCAAGGCAGACATAATCTCTGCTATTTCTGCAGTGCTGCAGGGGTAGCGAGCCGAAGGTCAAGTCGTTGTCATCAACAGCCAACCACGTCGCTGCCATGCCGGCACCATTGCATACGATGCCGTGCGCGATGTCTTCTCAGGGGCAGGGCCAAGCAAGACAAGTCGACGCCCACCGCGCTGCAAAGCAATCATCCTCACCTCCATCGAGAGGACGAGGAACACGCACCACGACCCCGCCATGGGAGATCATCGTCGCCCCTCACTCTCCGCACTTGAAACTCTGCCCTGGGCTTCGTCAACCGTAGCGTCGCCGGACACTAGACAAGGGACGACGCGCCCGAGACAGGGTTTTTAGCGTCTCGGTCAGGTGTAGTGCAGGCGCTAGGCCTTGGTGGCATTGCGTGTAAGCCGAAGCGAGGTGTTGACCCCTCTCACCTTGGCTGCGTGCGTGTGTGCTTGGACATGATTTTTGACATGTTGCTTTTTTTATCACTTGTTATCACTGGCAGTAGGTCAATTCGGTTTCTTGACTGCAGGATACGCTTGCTCGCCCTGGAAATGAACATGGAAGACCCGGAGTTTGCTCATGTCTCCACGAAGGGCGCCAACTTGTAGTATAAATTGACCACCTGTGCCTCTGCCTCTGCTGTCTTCTTCAGATCCTCTTCACACCTCACACCTCCTTCTACATCCCTTCAATTAAATCCATCTATTCTCCATTCTCAAAAACACAATTCTGTTCTCGATCCCGTCACCATGAGCCCTTCAGTTCAACAGAAAAGACCCATCATTGTCATCCTTCCTCGCCCCCCTCAGCCAACACCCGGAAAGACCACCACTGAAGCATGAAAAACATACCAATCGTTAGATTCAGAACTGTGGCAGACATATGTCATGCATCCCTCGCTCATATCATCGACATGGTTCAAGACCTTGTGAGCTGCAACCACACAATGCCGAGGTATTGACGATGCACCCTGGTTTCCAACTATAACTGACTGTGACGTTATAAAAGTACCGGAATCTACGTATGGGAGTCCTGATATTTTGATGGGTCGTGTCATTTTCCGCGTTGCCGTGATGGGGGACGTAGACTATAAACATCCATTGGATGTCATTGTATCGACAATGCTGCGTGGAACATCGGGCCATTGCATCGAGGAGGAGGTATTAGGAGGGCGGAAAAGAGGCAGTACAGTCAGATATCAATCTCAATATTGGTTCTCTCGCATATCCAAGGCTTTCTCTTCCATCTTGGCCTTCATTTCGTCTCCTTGAACTCATAGCAATCTCCTCGTAAAGCTGGCATGTAGTTGCAGCCCCTGTGAACCCCAAGCGCGGTGCAGGAAAGCCGTTGGTTCCACCTGCTGGGATACCTAGGTTGCCACACCACCAGCGCTAACAGCCACTGGTTTAGACAAATGGGGGTGACATCCGTCTCTCGACTTTGAGATACATGTGAGGTACCTGGAGCTCTCGTACCTGGGTCAGAGACAACCTCCACGTGCTGCAAGGCATGCAAAGGCAATTGACAGCGACCCTCGCTATTCGTCCGTCTCTGCGTATTGACCGAGGTCTTGCTGGGCTCTGGGATTTTGTTGATCATCTTGCTTAATTGGCCGGGCTTCAGAGGCTGTGTCGTGTAACTGTGTCGTGTAACTGTGTCGTGTAACTGCGTCGAATACCCGGTATCCATTCATGGCCCTGCAAGTCAGAAAGAGACGCAGCGGAAGTCATGTCCGGCAAGACGGTGAAGCCTCGACACTGAGGTCTGCTTTTCAAATCTCGAGGCATAAATACCCATCGCAGCGCCGCGAGTATTGAATCTCTTAACCCGAGGTTTCTAGACAAGTTAGCTTCCGTACCACTCAAGTACCCTCTCCATGATGCCCCTCGCCAATGTTTCACCTCGCTCTCGGAGCCCGGACGCTGTCGAGGGCTCGGAAGCCCAGCAGAGAACCACCGAGAGTATTCAGGCAGACAGTGATGTAGATACTCGAGGTTCGTCGCCCATCCAGCGGTATGGTCCGATGTGTTAACCTGTGCTCGTCTGCGTCAGATTCGGCGAGCAACGAACCCGACCGAGAAGGCAAGCCGTCCAATCGGGTGTTATACCTGTTGAACGCTAACAGCGGTGTTGCAGGCCCAGGCGCTGAAGTATTGCGACTTGCAGCGCTGAAGGAGATTGACCCGACGCACATCCTCTTTCGCCGCTTCACCGAGCTCGCTTCATTGTCCCTCGACTTGGAAGGCAATCATCTAGAGCAGCTGGGACATGATCTCAGGCAGATGATCCTAACGGGCGACGAGGGTGTCAATGAGTTCAACGGCAAGTTTATGGCGAAACTTGGTCGTTATCGTACGACACCGGTGCTTCTCTGCTTTGTTATGGAGACACGCGCTAACAAGAGCAAGATCAGTTTGGATATAACTTGAAGCAGGTTCTTGGGTTGGACCAACCGAGCCAGTATTTGCTCACACACAGCCTATCTACCGCCAAACAGAGTTGGGTCTCAGGACAAGGTCTCCATCTGAACGCCTGTGACTATGACTTCGCATCGCTCTTTGATGCAGACAAGTTCGACCAAGTCTTGGCCCGTTGCTCGTATCAGCCATGGGGTCGTCGTCTTTTGGTAAGCAAACGTATCCGTTGACCGTCGCAAAGTTGTTTTGACGACCAAGCAGAACAAGTTCAACCCTAGAACCGATCAGGGTGATAGTTTTGAGGCCGTGTGGATTTCCGAGGATTCTGTTCGGTTCGTCAGCGTTGGAATCTTCAACACCTGCGTCGGCGTTTTTGTAGTCGCACCTATGGCTATTCAGAGACTCAATGTGACGTCTCCTGCCGGCGAGGTCGCTACTTACCTGGTCTTCGTACTTGTTGCGGGCTTCCTGATCCAGATGCTCATCCCAGGCTTCACCAGGCAGCTTCTGGTGTATCTGGCCTACGCAGGAGTGATGGCCGCTGTCATGAGACAGTAGGGCCAGGACTGTTGTTTTAGACCAGAGCAGTGGAATGGAGAAATCGGCTTGACGATGGGACAGAGTGATGCTAAGGGTTGTGCTTATTCCCGCCTCATGACAGAGTTCAATGTATCGAAGCACCAAGTTTTGCAGAGTATTGTGCACCATGAGAGTTCTTGTAGTCAACGTGTAGACCAGTCGTCGAGTCCTGGTCGTTTGTCGCCCAAGGACAAGGCCCGACAAGACAGAAGTAGGCACAGCGCCGGGGAGACTCGAGGAGAATTTGGATGGGCGATATTGAAAAGGGATGCGTAGAGGTCAAAATAGACAGAAAGGGGCAAGATTCCAGATACCGTCCGTTGTAATCACGATGAATAGGGAACAGAAGGCTCAGGAGCAGGAGGCCGGCCTGTGGTGGATGGATGACTGAAGTGGGAAAAGTCACGGGGAGAGGTCGAATGGCTGAACGAGAAGGAGAGGGGGGGCTTCTCGTCCGCTCCTCCCCATGCTGTTGCGGCTCTGAGAATCGCGTCTAAACGCAAACAGGGGGCAACGCCATGGGGTGTGTAATAGGGAGTAGGTAAAGAAGAAAAGAAATGAGCACCAAAGACGCCAAGTGCGGCCTTGACGGGTCAAAGGTCTCTACTTTATGATAATAATAGATATAAATTTATTTATTATTCTATTCCTTGCATAGCACTTGCATAGCTAACCTTGAGGGAAGATATCCCAATATCGATTCAATGTCCCGTTTTTTTCTCGACCTGCGTGACTCCAAGTGACCTCATGGATCTGACTGCCAGATGGTTTAGCAGGGGGGCGCGGCATCTGGGGTGAAATTAACACAGAACAGAACAGAAATGGACAGAAACAGAGGGTGTTCAAAGAGTAAAAACAGGGGTTGGGTGCCCAAGAAGAGATTGCGTGCCTTAGGAACAAGTAACATCGACTGCGAGATGCCTCCGCCTGGCTTCCGACTGCGGGCACCTTTCTTATCCAGGCAGACCAGTGGTCACGACCGCTGAAGGAGACCTCGTGAGGCTCGTCGTCAGTGTGTCTGCGTCTGCATCCTGTCAGTGTCATATGACGAGGGCGCCCCTGTCAATTGGTGTCACTGGTTGCCATCGACGCCGCGGCCAAGTACAATTATGACCTCAGTGCGTGTCCGGGGGGACGATCCCCGAGTCTCCGTGTCGAAGCCGGCGTTCAACGTCCGTCTTTTTCAGCCTCCACCCTCGCGGCTGAAACGAGAGCCCAGCGGGATTGGGGTATCCGAGTTGCTCAAGAGCTCTCAGGACCTGTCAATTCTATGAATCGCTTGATTCCAATGCACGTGTTTATCTCTGTGTGTGTCAGAAGCGGTGCATTAGGGCCTGTCCCTCCACAGACCAGACCAGCCATCGATTATTTGCGCCTCCAGTTTCCTACCCCTGCGGAAGGCGGGCCAAACCCCTCACTTGGGTTGCAAACCACGGGCGAACCGATGACCAACATGTATAGCGATGTTCTCTGTGGGAGACGTATCACCCTCGAATTGGCCGTCGCGGTAATGCATGGAGGGATCCCAATAGACTTGACGGTGATCTGGCTCAGCTAGAATCCTAGATTCTCCGGCGACCACCAACCCCCGGGGCAACAACAGTCTGCAGTAGAGGTAGCGTCCCAAGAATTGTGCGCCGCGAGTTGGTGAAGGCAGAATTGGAGGTCACCTGCGTCCCGTCTGTCGCTTGGCCCAGGCCGATTCTGGTGCCATACCCTGTCTCACGGAAATTCTCACTGACCGAAACACACTTGTCCGACAAGGAGTGGTCGTGGATGGCATCTCTTCCGTTTGAGTGATTTTCTACTGAGAACCATTAGTTTCCTAGAGTTCAATGGATTCGAATGCCTGAGTCATTGTTGGTGCAGAGCCTGGCGGTGTGCTTGGCTGCCATTCAAGGCAAGTGTGCCACTGGGTTTCTCTCACCGCTTCCAGTAGGTTGTCTTCACCCTTTCAACCACAACTGACCTTGACTGACCTTGACACCCACGGAACAGACAAATTTGTTCACCAAACCGATTTCATGGCCCGTTCCAAGACTAGTAAACCGTTGGCTTCTTTAAGCTCTGCTCTTCGACGACCCTCAACTTCTCGACACGAGACTCGGCCTCTGTGTAACCTTCGAATTGGCCGCGCCGCGACACCGAGTGCTGCAGTGCCACGACACACCCCGACAAGCATAGTCGATATCCAGAGAAGAATACCACGATAACAGATGGATTTCTTGGAGTTCATCAATGTTATCGTTGGTGCCCAGGAGGTGCTCAGCCATTGCGGGCTCAATCCGTGTGAGGGCTACAGAAAGTCAGTCCTTGCTCCTCGGAATCGGATTGCGTATGGGCAGAATACAGATGAGTGAGAACAAACCTAAGGCAGGCTCGGTAGATGCTAACTTGTCGCTTCCAACATAGGCAGTCATGTTTTCCATCAAAACAATTAGATGTTGCCGTATCTCTTCGTCTTGTGGTCGTCGATAATTGACCTAGGGGCAGAGGATATAACCTATCGCGGCGCGACTACCCGGTGGACCCCGCTCCGTCGTCACCTACCGAGGTACTGATCCGATTGTCGCCCGTAAGAGAATCGCCCACCCATGCTCAGCCCATAGCATGGCAGCTTTAACAAGACGAGAGCCTGTGGGGGAGTGTTAAAGCTGCAGGACGATACCCTGGTCTTTTCGACTACTGCAACACGCTCTTTCTCAAGTGTGTCTAGCAGCGTGGGACATGCTACCTTCAATATGCGTCTTGTTCAGTCAGTTGGAATGGCCGGGTTGTGTCTGAGGGGTTAATCCTCGGCCACTTGCCACTCAGCTCAGTCACGCCAGCTGAAGCGCTTGTGAAAGGAGAGGAATTGGGAACGTTGCAATGGCTTGTCTGGGCAGAAGATGAGGTCCTTGCAGTAAGCATCGGATGTCCGCGGGCACCTGGCGGGGTCGACAACAGATTTACGACCTGATAGACGCCCTCGGTCGTCCGAAGAGGCAGATGCTTTGCCCCGTTCCAGTTTGGACCTGGCACAGAGACTGTCGGCACCCCCTAGGGCGGGCCAGGAATTCCCATCCTGCCATGTTAGTTTCGTGGCTGTACCAACTTGCCCGGTTGCAATGCTTCGCCTCTTCATACGGCCCTTGAGATTTGGGTAGTCGTCGACTCTTCTTGGCAGGATAGTCAAGGATATTCTGAGAAGCGGTTGCCTCGTGTTGGTGGCGTGGAAGGCCGGCAAATCTCCAACAATCTCCAACAGTGCCACACAACGCCGGCCCATCAAACCCTTGTCGAGGCCACGAGCATTTTGTTAGAAGGTGATTGCCACAGGCCTAGACTTGGTGCCTGACCTGGGAGAGCCTCGCCAACTCACTCACGGGCATAGGGGATTTCATGCCCACACCTCTTTAAGGACACCGTCGTCTGATGGGAGCGCTTTGGGTCAACTGCGGCATATTTTGGCCATCACCAGTTGCTTTCACATAGCGATAAAGACCTCATCCTAATCACCCCCTGAATGCACGAAAGCTCGAAGCGCTTGGTTTTCTTCAGCAGGTGTGGTTTCCCTACCAGCATAGCTTAACAGCCAAATCACCACCACAAAGCAGCTGCACATCGTCAGGCGTTTTGAGGCCCCCCAAACGATGATAAGTCCGACCGAGCTGGATGACAATCCCGCATGCTTTTGGATGCTTCCAGAGTGAGGCTGTCTTCAACATGACGATGACAAAGGCGGTGAGGGAGGGATGTGTTGGTCCTACACTCCGAGATGCTTCGCCCGCCCTCCTCGACGATGCCATCTCTGAATGGTCGACCGACTTCGGTTTCTTTTTGTCATGAGGCCAATGGCAAACAAAACTTGCCAGGCTCGGAGCCCAATCCACACCCTCATGATGCTCCAGGCTTCTTAGCCAATAACGGACTGATCGTCAGCTGCATCCTCGAGACATTGCCCATCGGTTATCTTAAGTCTCAATGATGTACTCTACCTGCAACGCCCACCCCTGATGGCCCGGCCCGCGAGGGGCGCTTAACCTTCTGTGCATCACTCGTGCTGCAAGACAGAGCTAGACAGGCATTGACGCGCCTCGTTGCCTCCTTAGCCCCGGCTTCGACCCCGGCCGAGTCTCAGCGAGCCAGCAGGAAGTGCAGATCGATCGTCCAGCCTGCTTCTAGGGCCAACCCTTGGCACCACAACCCACAGGGTTACTCCGATCATTTCTCCAACATCATCTTAGTCAGTTCACACTAGAACAACCCCTGACAAGCATGGAATACCGAACGAACTGAACGCAAAACTTCCGGGGTATATATCATGGTATTTCGAGACTGCTCATTGACAAGTTCATCTCCCTAGGCTATTTGGCCCTTTTGAAAGGGTGGAGAAGGGGCACCACGCTTAGTACAGCAGGTTTTGCCAATCGTGCCCGAGTTGAGAGTACTACCGACCGACCTCAATTCTCTTCGCTATCCCGTGTGACAGGCATGGTCAGCTGATGTTATTGATCTTATCAGAGTGAACTCTTTTATCAGTTCTCGCCAGGAGGCTGAACCCCTTCTCACTTGCTACAACCGGACTATCGCCGCCACCCTCCGTCAATTGGGAGGCCGTGACCAACCCTCGTCTACGTCTAGAACTGCGAACCCTCTGAAGCGACTGGAACAGTGCTTCTTGAACTCTTTCATCCAAGGATTCGTCAATGGACTGCGGGATCCCAATCTACACCGAGAGTCGGTGACTCAGTCTTGTCGGCCCCTGAGCTGAATGCTTCCTACTAATGCGTCTTCCGAGCTCAAGACATTTTGAAGGCTCGAGAGCAGATGGAGAGAGAGACTGTCGCCCGGGAAAGGACGGATATCTTGGCTCAGGGGCAACTCTATCAGTTTACTCTTGTTGCTGGGCAAGCATCCGTGGGTTAAGGGGGAGACGAGGTAGCGGGATAAAGATATATGCCTATCCTCCCCGAAAGGCCGTTAGGATGGTATCTTAAAGATATTAAGATATTTTTTATTATAAATTTCTAACATTTATGAAGAGTTGGACTCGCTCTGGCCTTCTAACGTCTCGTCTATCCCTTAACCCGCGTGGCAGGAGAATGGCTAAAATGATAGTCGCAACTAGGCGAACCAACACGTTTTTAAAGGAGTGTCCCGTCTGGAGGAAGGTTGGGTCGGAAGGCTTCGATGGGAGTTTCCATGGTTACGCTCTGGAAATATAGCAGTGTGGCTGGACGTCCTTCACTCACGTCCTTCACTCACGTCCTTCACTCACGTCCTTCACTCACGTCCTTCACTCTCAGCAGTCCGGCGCTTATCATGAGTAGAGAAGAGCATGTACCACTCAACTTTGGAGGTGGTCTAGACGGTGTGTTCAGTTCCTAAATCAGTCGAACATCCCAAGCTTCACAATAGTCATCTTTCACGACCATATCTGAGCCACTGCACATGACGTCGGAGTGGAGAGGGGTTGAGGCTGAGAAGGCACCGGGATAGACGAGATGAACTTGTTTGGTGCGATAGATGTACATAGTATGTGCAAGGTACATTGCATACTGCATACATAGTACATCCTATCCCCTCTTCCAACCCGCCAATAACAAGGTATCCAGAGAGCCAATTATCCACGCTCGCAGCTCCCAGGCAACGGTACCTGACACAGCTGATGAATCTAGCAGTCTGCATAGCGCTACTGCAAGGTCTTCGACACAAGATCCCCTGATTGGCATTCTGACTCTGTAGCAAAGTTATGCTAACCCCTTTTTTATTATTTGGAGAAGTCTCGAGGGCTCTGCTGCAGCACGATGGCTTCTCTCTTACCCCTCCCCCTGCATTGCTAGCTCACAATGGCTGCCATAAATATGTACATAGGCCTTTCTGGTGCTTCATCTCGCTTGTTGGGTGAGGCGCTCGAGAAATTGGCCTGTTTTTGTACAAATTATTAATGTCGTCGCATCTGCGACGAATGCGTCGGACCCAGGTCAAGACACCACGGGGGAGCGTAGATTGAGAAATGACAGACATCCCATGGAACCAAGCCTATCTTTACAGGGCACTTATGCACAGGCACAGAGGATCTGCTTGAAAGCCTCGTTGGTTCGTTGTCTCTCTGTACCAATCAGTCTGAACTCGTCAGTTCCTCGTGGAACTCTCAGGCACGTTGAGCCATAGAGCCATTGGTCATTCAGAGAGGCCGTCTGAAACCTCTGTCGATCAAACAAGTCGCTGGCTGTGGGAGCCGCATCCCGTTGATCCTCCTCAGATGTCTGCATGCTATTTTGGTCGACGATCCTCCCCAGATGAACCCCAATCCCTTTACCCCTCTCCGCGATGAATACATATCCACTCAACTGAGATTACAACACCCCCTCCTAGGTGTTCACGATTCTGTCGCTGTGGAGAAAACTGTCAGCCACGTCGTTTCCATCCTCAGGCCATGCACTAGCTCTCGCCCGCCTTTGCTGAAGAGATGCTGAAGCGAAGAGAGTTAAGATGAGCAACTGGGCCAAGCGAGGGGATCTATCATCCATGGAGCGCACTAAAAGTCGCTGCGACGGACTGCTGCCTTGGATATTTGCCAATTATAGCCAAGCGCAACCATGTTTTGCATATCACGATGCATATTTTTCGAACTGTTTCCTCTCGGCAGCGAATCAACGGACGCCGGTGTCGTTCCGTCCGCCGCTCCGCAATATCCAGTGAATAGACGATACTGCTTACGTCTTGGCAATACAGAGGCGAGCACCAGGGAAACTTGTGGGGTCAGCAAGATGATAGCAGGTGGTTTTCGCACTGATGTTGTTCCGCGTGAGTAAAAATGGCCCTCAATGATGCTCATGACCCTGGTCCGAGTGTCGTGGGTGGCAGGGCTGGACAGGGCCAGTCATCCATAGCGTACTATCAGTGTTGGCGTTGTTACACAACGTTTAATGCCTGTCTGATCAACAGCATGGCACACCGCACACCGTATGCAGACGAACTCTTCCCAGCTCTGTTACAAAGCACAAGAGCACCATCACCACGAAACAGAGGAGCAGCGCCCATTGCCAAAGAGTTGCTCCCAAACAGCCGACAGAGGACCACAGGGGGTTTCTTTGTGCACAAACGTCCGACCAGAGAGGTCACTCGCCCCCTGCCGCTGATCGACCCCCATTATAGGATCCGAAACGGCCGTTCTCTCCCCCCTGCTCCTCACTGACCAGCCCCTTGTATTCTCTGCCCTACACAATCACATCTCTCTTGCTTCAGCAGCAACTAGCCAAGCCACGAGCCTCTATTGCGGAGCCAACCCATGGTTCCCTTGTCAAAAGGAGCGCCCAGGAGCATCTCAATACGTCCTATTCTAGGATACAAAGAGTCTGAGCGTTTCAGACGCGTCGCTCAGATGAGCGACCCAGCACCTAGTCGAGCCCCCATCGTATGTGACCAACTTTATGCTTTCTTTTTTCTGGAACCGTAAGAACTAGTTCAAATCAACCGTTCGCCTCACTTTTGAGAAAACGGGCGGAGGAAGAGACTAGACTTGCTCGCATTCGTATGTGTTCTCGGAGGGTATAAAGCCCTTGATGAAGCTTCATCGGTTCTCATCTAGGTAGCACTGGTCTCCCACCAACAATTGAAGCACCCATTGCCTCCTGGCTTTTCCCTTCCTACCTTGTGCCCAAGCCTCCTGTCTACATTAGACATGCGTGTTCCAGTCACTCCTAGGCCTGCGCCTGAGCCCGCCCCCATTGTCCGTATTCCCATCACTACAAAGCAGGCACCCCAAGAGTCCGGGTCTGAGTGAACCGGTGGGCTCTAGAGTTCCGACAACGAGCGATACAATTTCAGCGACTCTTCAACTCCTCGCTCGGTAGCCATCACAAAAGGCATCAAGGTGAAATATCGAAGACAAAAAGGTACGCAATTAGGCCTTGTGGAACGTCACCGCTATAAATATTCATTCTGACACGATAGAAGAATAGAATCACCACATCATCACCAAATCTTGGAATCTGGTAATGGGGCGCTTGTTAGGCATAATTCAAATGATCGTACATGACCAACAGCTAGGAATTGTCCGTCTGGATGCCGAAAAGGGGGTTTGCAAAATGGAATGAAGGATGAAAATGGACTCAGAGTTGCGTTTTGGAAAGTAATGTATTAATAGCAATGTATCAATCACCTCTTCGTCTTCCTGCTCGTGTCTTCTCCTGGAAACAACTTACAAGACATGGCCGATGTTCGAATTAGACGCGAGCCATAGGCGCCTATGCTACACAAGCACATGATTTGTGCGGAGTAGCGCGGCTCGTGGGACTGGCATTTGAACCATGCCGGCGGCATCGGTTGGGCGCAGCTCGGAGCCGGGGGGGGACAAGTCGTATACCAAGAGTGTACTTACAGTAGGCAATGTGACAAGTCGCGACGTGCATGGCCCCCATCCCTGAATCATCTGCGCTGCAAGGCATCCAGCCACACGTAGCTGAATGTAATTTGCTTTTGCTGTCAAGACTAATCGAGAACAGACCGACAAGGCTCAGACAAGTGAAGGTGTAGTGGGGGAGGGGTAGAAGGCCTCATGGCAAAGTATGATGAGAGGCATTCAACACTGAGAAGCAATGGGTGTGCACCACCCAATACTGCAGCATTCGATGTCGGTATTGCATGGTGACGTCGGGTCGCGCCTCGTTTCGAGTTGGAAGATAAATAAGTGTCGTCGGGTCCTTCGTGTCAAGCCTAGTTCAGGAGGCGGTCAGCATTTGCGGCGCAAATTGGAACAATTCTTTTATCCCCCCCCCAAAGCGATAGAATCATGCCTGGTCGCGAGCCCGCTGTACCACGCAGTGTAGACATCACACGCCAGCAAAAATGGAGCGAGGCGAGACCCGCGACGCCAGGTGCTGAGTGAGGCCCATGAAGCAATTGATCGATATGCTAACCATGTCTTGCCTCGTTACTCAGATCTCGAGGGTCAACCCAAGAGAGGTACGTCCTACCCCTTACATGCTTGGATCTGACACTGAGATTAAAGGCGGACAAGAAATACCAGGATGGATTCGCCTCGCGCAAGAGCAGCAACTTGATCTGAGGCACATGATAGCACCCCGCTGCTCGGGTATAGCGTGGTCGTGTTCTATGTATAGACTGCGTCGTGCGTTGCGTCTGTGGGAAGAGATCCAGCAAAAGTCTGCCGGCGAAGACGTTGAGGAACTTTGGGAGAAGCTGACCGAGGAACATGACAAATATCGTGAGACCGACCACCCCTCAGAACAACTCGTCCGTTGCGGATAGCTAAAACATTATTAGAGCGCTCCATTCTTCAGACAAGCCAGATTTTGCAGATTGACCAACCGAACAAATCGTTCCGAAACCATCTCCTGCCCAGCTGGAGGGCTGTCCTAGGACCTGAAGACGATGCCATTTTCACTGATGAGCTGAAGTCCGATTGGGTGTCACTCTCACAGCCCCAAAGACTTGACCAATTGATCAGCAGCATGCTCGCGACCAGGATTGGACAATGGATCTTTGTAAGTATAGCCAATCATCCTGACTCCTTGATGAGAGGTAATGACACACAACAGAGACCGTTCGTGGCCGGGGAGGAGAAGATCGGGAGCACCACGATGTATGAGTACCACGAGAGTTTCATCAAGGCCCTGATGTTCGCTGGTTTCAGCTTAATCATCGGTGTTTTCGCATGCGCTCCAGTCGGCATCCAATCCCTCAATGTCCACTCGGTTCCGGGAGAAGTTGCGACATACCTTGTCTTTATGATCGTATTCGCCTGGCTGAGCCAAACCCTTCTCCGCGGAGATGAGAAGATTCTTTTGACATGCCTTGCGTATGGGGCCCTCATGGCGACTGTGATGAAGCAGGGCCAGTAGGTATGGGCTGGAGGCGTGGACGGGGCGGGGGGCGGGAGAGAGTTTGAACTTCGTGTTGTATCGACCCTATCATGGACTGTTAGTATAGTTTCTAGCTCAATATGTTGACGGGATCCTTCTCAACAGCTCGATGTACTTGCAGTGATTGTTGTGATAATTCTGGGCACACAGACAAGGAGCGCAATAGGTGGAGGGGGCAGGAGTTTGGTCAGACAAGCCAGCGCAGCAGAGGCAATCACTGGAAAAGAAGCGAATAATTATGGAGAGTCCATCACATAGGAATAGACAAAAAGACGGTAGCGATACAAGACAAAGAGCTTGGGGGGAAGAACGCGCGATGGTTTGTTTACATTCAGTGTATTGTGGTTGTGGCAAAATGCGCAGCGAGGTGGAAAGGAGCAAGTTTGCTGGGAGGGCCGCGACTACCGGTATTTTTGCGGCTCCAGCAGGTACGGAAGGGAAGTACCTCCCCAGCCCTCCTCCTATGAAAGACTACCTGGTAGGTAGTTCACTAAGTAAAGCATGTCCGAATATTGTTACTTGGATTCCAATTCATGTAAACACCTAGCCCAAGGCTACATATGATCGAATCGCTGGCCGAGATATTCTCACCAGTTCGCAGGTTCCATTCCTTCGAATCGGTCTCGCAGAATCTTGTGTTGCCTGAGGTCCATCCTGAAGGCTGCAAGCGGAGACCCTCCCAAGGCGGAAATTACCTGCCATACTGAATTGTGTGGAAGACGAGGGTTGAAAAATGGCAGGGGGGTGGGAAATGTACAATCAGTTGCCCAATGATAGGTGGGTGTGAACTGATGTCATGTCGGAGTCCCAGCGGTACGCATCCTCCCTGATGCCGCTATCGTGAGGTGAATGAGTGCGAGGGGCGCTGCTTGGGCGCTGGCGTGGACGCTCCCGCTGTGGGCATTGTCTATCTTGACATATGCCATCGTTCAGGGCGTCCCGTTTGACAATACCGCGTCGACGGGAAGATGCCCACCTATCGAGAGTGTTGAAGCGTTGGGAACGGCGCGCTCTGGGCCGGGGCCCTGTGGGATGCCTCTCTCCCAAAAGGTAGGGGCCCGCCCATCCTTCATCGGGGATTGTGTAAAGCGACGACAATCGCGACCGAGAGAACGTTGTACCCGTGCCGAGTGCTGTAAGCAAGCTTGGACAAAGCCAAAGTCCAAGCTCGCGGTATGAAGCAATAACTGTTATGAGGGGGTTGGGTGAGGAGCTTGGGCATAGCGACCTACCAGGAAAACGGATCGCTTGTGTGGGCGACCCAACCTCCGTCACAAGGCAGCCGATTGATTGCCTTACCGGGGGATCTTCCGGACGGGAGGGGGTCTCGGGCCCGACCACCGTCTCCTGTCACCGGGGGGAAAGGCTCGTTTCCGTGCCGGAGCAGGCTGGCGTGCGTGACACATGGACGACCGCGTCCCGAACGGCCGGTGTCCAAAGCGCCCCGATACTCCCTCACGACACAGCGAAAGCTGCCACCGAAAGCGGGAAAGCTTTGAATCGGCGGGCGCTTAGAATCTGACGTCGAGGGAATTGTGCCCTGGGAATCCCCAAGAGACGATCCAACACCACCCTCGAAACGACGAACGAACCGCGGCCGACTTGGCCAACAAATCACCCCCCCCCCCCCCCCCAAGACGCGTCTCGATCAAGCAGGCTGCCAACGGGCACAATTGGTCGCTTTCCAAATCTTTGAGGGTATTTCGGCCAGGTGAAAATGGGTGTTTGGCGCAACGAGGCTCGGGCATCCATGTTGACCGCTTTTTCTCAAGTTGGAAGTTGCATCATCATATCGCGCTGACCCCAACCTTGGCCCAAGCAAAGAAGCTTTGCTCCGCGCCCCCTCGAATCGAATCCGAACCGGCGAGCCGCAACAATAATACGAACCGATCTCTTTTTCGATATATTCCCCGGCGATGAGAAAATATATCAGACGGCGTGCGTTATCGGCCTTTGCGGCAAATCCGGGGCGTCGCGCTGTGGAACGACCTGGCAAACAACGAGCATCTCAGCCGCCCTAGCAGCTCGCCCAACGCCCTCGACATCGGGTTGCTCGCCATCGATTGAATAACATGACCAAGATCATGAATGATGAAGCGTTCATCTTTGATCGGGACCAGATCCTCATACAAACACCTAGTGCTGCAAAATTAGCATCGCGTGTCGCCGCGAGTGTGGTGGTAGAGGTACCTTGAGGATGCGGATCATAAGGTCGCATCCGAGGATGGAAGTAAAGGGAGGAGAGCAAGCTGGTCCCACGGAGGCAAGAAACATGATGGCCGATGCGTTCAGTCGTCCATATCGTCCAAGAAGTCGACCAAGAGCCGTGTCTAGGAGGAAGTTGGCCGTCTCCATCTCGATATCCATCAGGGGGAAGCAGCCTCGGATCTCGCTTGGCTGTGCTGCTAATCCATCCGGCCGCCATCGTGAAATACCGGGCCCAGGGACTCCTCGGATCGCTCTAGCATAGTGCCTCGGATGCTGCCCGATCCCCTGTGGGCCCTGGGCCCCGAGTCCAGCTTCCAGATTGGAGATGGTCTTGACATGGTATTATTTCGCTGCCTGGCAAGGCATCGTAAAAAAAAATGGCCCACCAAGCCACCTTGAGACCAAGCACAGAGTAACATATACATATTTGAATGCACTATAGCTTCATAAAATAAATGCATAGAGGAAAACAAGGGCCATAAATCTATTATTTAGATCTTAATAGGGTTATAGATATTTTTCATTATTTTTTTATATATTATCTTTTATGGTTTTCCTCTCTGAAAGCTCACGTACTCTTGGGTGGGCCACTTTTTTTTACGATGCCTTGCCTGGTTCGCTCGACGGCCATTGAAGCGCTGGGTTGTTTTACATACATGCGGGCAAATGCGTCATGGGGGCATGAGCCAATTACGCTCAACAACGCTCCTCTCACATCTCTGCGGAGAATCGCCCCTTGCCTACCTCTCATCAGTGGCACGACCCGGCTTACAAAGCTATCCCATCTACTGTGTGGGATGGATTCACGGATTCATGACAGCTGCGCCTATTGAGCTTTTGAGCTTTCAGTGTCAATTTGAACATGGAAAAGGGAATTAAAACACCAACAAGGACAATCAGGACATGAATTGTTGCGAATTGGGCACATCGGAACCCGCCGCAAACGCCCATCTCATTTGGCCCGACCTAGTGGATGGTCGGATCTCACCGTCTTCTGGTTGAAATGCAGTTGGTTCTGCTGGCAAGACAAGCTCGTCCACATATTGGCCTTGATGCACATGCGGTATGATGGCTTCGCCTTGTTCTGGGGGTCATGAGGTCACGACGAGAGCCTTGGGTGTATGTTATTCGGCTTCACAATACGGATACATGGTGGCTGCTACTGCCTTTTGTGTTGGTGGCGCCAGAGCCCCCTAACAGGGTTCTTGTCACCAATCTCTCTGCCGTGTGCCCGTCTTGGGCTCGTTGAAGGAAGATCACTGGGCCATTTGTTTACCTACGTGCCTTCTTACGAGAAGTGACCCGGCAACGATCGCTTCTCCTTTCCTCTGGGGGCGACAACGACTGAGCTGGTTGAGTGAGCGTGTGCTTAGACACTGTTCCGCGCCTCCGGAGTCTTCGCTGAGAGCAGTTAAGTTGTCTCCTGGGCTTTGCTTTGAGCTTCAAGAACCCCTCAAGTAGCCCCCTCTCTGGGTTCCTCGAGGCTTTGGGTACTGTCTACCAATGGGACATGGCAGCGTGGCTTTGCCATCTGGGGTTCAGGTGAGGCGAGTGATTATCAACACTGGCTGCCAACTCAATGTCAATCCGCCCCATCGCCCATCCACCACGGCTTCCACACATCTTCAGCCCAGAATGAGGCCATCCTGTGGGCGCCTTTTTATCGATCGGGACCAGCAAATAATCTTCCTCCGAACATGAGGCTATCTTCAGTCTCACAAAGAGCGGTCAACGATTAACCTGTTGGTCTCGGCCTTCAGGAGGCTCAGCCTCCTTCTCTTGGGATGATGGCATCTCTGACTGGCCAGCTGTCTACGGTCGGTGAAGCCAGAAACAGAGAGTATCGCCGACTCTCGTCGCGTAACCTACACCCTCACGGTATCCATGAAGCCTCTCGCCCAATGAAGATGTAACCCGCAACTACGCCTTCAAGGCTTGGGCAGCACGTACACCGGGTCTCGGCCACGTACCCTCCTTGTCTCCCCTTTTCTAGGGCGGGACGGGCCGCGAGTACCAAATCGTTGTGGGTTTTAGGGGCTAAAGCACGCGCTACCGAGGCCATGAAGCAGGCTTCTATGCACCATCCCCCCCTGCAAGTTAGACACATGATGATTTGCATCTCTTTGCACAGCCATCCCAGCGGGGCGTGGACCCAGGTTGAGCCTCAACCAGCGAGGGGAGTAGGGTGAATATGCAGGTTGGCCTCTCTAGTCTGCTTCTGGGGAAGGGGGGGACAATCCTTGGCATGGCAGCCCAACGTCCAGACCACGATTGATGACGCACATGTGATTCGTACGGCGTTGGGAGGTCTGGAGTTTGTGTTGGAGAATGCCGCGCGGTTGTGCTACGTACGTAGACGCGAACAACCGCGCAGCTATCAGAATGCATCTCAGGAGTTAGAGAGCAGGCACTGAGGTTCTGCTGAGCCTTCTACCGGCGAGATGGAACTCGACACCGAACCAGCACGTCAGCATCTAGCTCGTTTAGCGCAAGACATGGACATGGACATGGGCATTCGATATTTAAATATCTCCATAATTACTCTACGTCACAACCACGGGCGATGCGAGATCGAGTACTCAGGAAGGTGACCTTTTTGACCTGAACCATTCCCCGCTCACACTTTGAGGGGCTTTTGGATGTGACGATGACTTCTTTTTGGTTGGCTGGCCAGCGCTCACGTGACCAGATATTTGAGGTCACGTGTTTCTCAACATACTTCTTCACGCACCAGGGGTCGAGCAACATGGTTGGATGGCTTATACATGAGCCAGGTGCCCTGTGATAATTTAAGAACGCATAGTATTTAATATAAGAGGACTATGTGGTTTGGTAAGGGTGTTCAGCTCCTACACTCATCAGATACCTACTTGGTGCATACTTTGCGTTGTGAAGAAACCCCTGGATGATAAGAGGCGGGCACTCAGACGAGGAAAGGCGACTAAGAGACTAGCACTAGCAATTTATTTCATAATGTATTAATTGACACCAAATTTATCGAGGCAACTCACCTTTGCGTTCCTTTGTTCTAAGTGATCGAGTACTGCTATTTTAATGAGACCCTTGGATATATGATGATGTCAGTCAATTACCAAGAGAACGAGACTGGGCCTGTTGACCCGGCCACGTGACAATGAAGGGCGATGTCTCAGCTTGATGAGCTACCAGTTGCAGTTCACCAAATTGTCGGCTTGCCACGCGACCATATCTCAGCTGCTGCACACGACGCCAAAGGAGTGGAGAGATGCTGAAGGCGGAAAGGTCGCGGGGTTAAACAGATGAAAGAGACGGAGTTGGGGGCCATGGACGCATGTAGGTTGCAAGGCACCATGCACAGCAAAGGAGTCAATCTCTCGGCCCACCATCCCCAGCGATTGGCGGTTCTTCAGCCTCCGCAAACTCGGATTGGACCCGACTATCTGGATACGGTCAGGTACATGAGATTTCGCATGCTGCCGAACGCATTGTGCTATTCTGGGATACACTCTGACTCACCCCGGAGCGCCACTACTCACGATATCGACTCTACCGTCAGGTCTGTGGCATCCAGGCACCAGGGACGACCGCCTCACTTTTGTCCCCTGCATGTCTAGACTACGCTAGCTACTATGAGAATTATCTAAAGAGCTTGGTGTGATTTGCGAGGTTGATGCCCAATGTGGCGGGCGAGCATGTCATCTGTCACAGCTTGGTAGATACATGGACGATGAAGGGGAAGCGGGGGACGACGGCGATGGCAACAATGATGACAACAACAAGGCTGGGAGATACCCGCGAGCAGCTCAAGGAGGCTCGATGTACTCCCAGCTGACAAGCTCAATCGATCGCATCCGTGCTTGCTGCCTAAGTTGCTATCCCAGCCTCCTGTACACCCAGTCTGCACACTCGAGCCCAGTGGATAGCGCCACACTCAAAGACTTGGTCGCAACCCCGCAGCTAACTCGATCCTAGAGTCAGTCACCAATCATCCACTCCCCCTGGTGGGAATAACTAGTCCGTTCCCGACATCATCGCTTGGTTGCCATCACACCGCCCGGGGACGGCCCGCCTCTATCGGCCGATTGTGAAGGGTTCTGAGGCAGAGTGGCAGAAAACTCTGCCCCTCCCCCCTGTCTATCAGTCGGTACGCTTTGACCTTGGCACATCTTAGTCGCGGATCTTAGTCCCCTGGGGTCCGGGGAACATTCATCCCGTTGACGAGCTTCTGCCGTTACCCCACCAGCACTCGCCCTGTCAACATGCTATCGACTGCGGACATGGCATGTTTGGAGAGCCATGCGGATGGTTCCATTGGACGGGCCTGAACACGCGGCCAAACCTGTCCAAGAATGCATGAAAAGTGGCGTCCCTAGCTAGCCAAGACGAGTTTTCACGGTGGTCGACAGAGCTCGTGAATGCAGGTTGATCTCTGGCCGAGTTGGCCAAGGTGAGGGCTCGGCCTGGTCGGGAGTCGATCCCCGGCGTGTGCGGAGGGCATCAATGCTTACGCCTAAAGAGACGCCCACAGTCCAATTTCCCTCGCTTGTTGAGGAACAGCTGTGGGACCCTTCCCCTAGCCTACAACTAAACCCGGTATTTACTAGGATGGAACTCCTCGAGCATCAGGTCGGTGTGATACTGATACTCGACCGCGAGACCAGTGGTGGTGAAGGATGACGCGTTGTCAAAACACAGCGGGCAACCCCTTGAGTTAATCAATGATTGGTTCTGGGATAGTTTCTGTTGATACACTGATGGAAAGTACACAGATTGGACAGTTGAACGTCTCAGCACGGCAAACCTCGCCTACGCCCTGAAGACGTCGCATCCCCCGCCATCCTCACCATCAGCCCTGTAACCACAGGCCCCGAAACGCGCTTGTTGAGCAATCTAGGCACGAGCCGCCAAACCCTGCGGGCCAGCCGCCTGGGCCAAGGGGCAACTAGACAAGGGTCATAGTTTATGGCACCCTCCCTCAGCCAAGTGTGAGCCACTCAACGCGCCTCGCCTGCTGTCGAGCCAGTTTCTGACGAAAGCGTGAGCAGCTCACGCCCATCACATCTCAATATTTTGCTTTTTTTCTCAGTTCACGGTTGGAAATCCTGCAGCGACAGAAGAGGCGTTCACTAACCTACCTGGGGAAGAGAGAGGATGGGAGAGGAGAGCAGAGCGGCCCATGGCTTCGCCTGGGTATAAAGGCTAGCCCGCCAGTAGTTTTCTTGCTGTACCTAGATATCTATCCATCTACTCAACACAGTTCCCAACATCTTGTCCTATATAAATTAAAGAAACACACACCCTGCCCCGTCCTCCCCCTTTTGAAATTTGTCGTCTGCTCATTTTGACGCGGGCGGCGAGATTCTTGCTTTAACCACCACCACCACCACCTATACGCACCAAGACCTTCAAAAAATGCACGAGCGGATTGTGTTTCATTTTCCCAAGCCCAAGTCCAAGCCCAAGCCCAAGCCCAAGCCCAAATCCGAATCCAAATCCAAATCCAGGTCCAAGTCCAAGTCCAAGGATGATCATGAGGATCACGAGTCCAAAGAGAACCAAAAGGGTCAGGAGCCTAAATCCAAGTCCAAGTCCAAGGATGATAAGGATCACAAGTCCAAAGACGACCAAAAGGGTCAGGAGCCTAAATCCAAGACCCCCAAGGCTTAACCCTACGGAACTGGCCACATTCGAATTATTCACAGAGACTTTGCCTGGCGGATAACCCTTCCTGACCGAGAGTCCTAAAGGGCGCGGTCCCAATGCCAAACACCAAAACCCCTGAGTAGCGGCAACGACTCGCCGTTGCTGATGGATTGATCATTCTTCGATTTCTTCTCAGCTTCATGCTGATCTATTCTGGAGCCACTGCACTGGATCAAAACTGGCGAATATGGGACTATTGCGAGTATTTGTGAGGAAGCATGTTCATCTAATATCTCGTCTCTCGTGCTGACTACTTCACGCAGCATATTGGTCAGGCGCGAGAAAAAGATATCCCACATTGTGGTGGTGAGAGATGGAGCTTCAATATCTAGGAAGTCTGGGCGGTTTATATGATGCGCGCTTATTAGACAAATGAAATAACAATATGGCCCCCAGTTGTTGAATCAGCAAATTCTCAAAATCTCTTGGGCAAGTGACCTACTAATAGCAGTCCCACTGCTCTCGGCTGTTGACTGAGGCTCTGCAGAGGCCGTTGACATAGCTGGGCTCAGATCAGACGCAACCAACTATGCCATGTAGTCATATTTTACAGACGACAATAAACGCGAGGCGCTTCAGCATAGCAGACAGCCGCCGCAGTGGTCCACCCTGTCGCATGGCTTGTCATGGTTGCTCAGTGCCGTGTGTCGCAGCCGAGCAGAGACCAAGGCCAGGGTCACAGAATACCTAAAGGTACTTCCAGCCGGTGCCACCTGGCTTGAATTGACATGCATGACAGCCTGCAGGCCTTCAGGTATAGAGGCAGACTCGCAAGAGCCATCCTCATTCGTCGTCTCTTGTCGAGGCATGCGTGTTGGGTCGCAAAGCTCTGCAACAAACTCGGGGTCGAGAGTCGGATTTGCGATAGTTGGGTCGGTACAATGTGCAATCATCCAAAGCGATGATGAAGTGAGGTCCTGGGCTGTGCAGTGGTTGCCTTGTCATGATTGAAGCATGCTGAGCTGTGCTGTGCTGCATGCCATGATGCAAGCTCAGAGACCATCATGTTCAGGATATTTAACGCCCTGGTTTCCCAGGCAAAGAACGTCTGCCATCCAAAAAGCCCTCGCTGAAGCAAGCCGTGCTGTACTCCTCAGCCATGTACCCAGACGTATCGAGATTCGTTGCGAGCCTCGGCCGACTCCGCAGCAGGGTGGGCAGGCATGACAAATCGGATGCCTCTTCTGAACAGGGTATGTGCAAGAGGTCAATCAGCATGGCCGTAGAGCGCTAACAGAGACTGAACCGCAGATGTCGAAGCTGGTCGCGAGGGAAAATGTGCGTAATTCTTTGTGTCATCTCTACACCAAGTTAGCTAACGGCTTCCAGTCGAGCACGGTTTACTGGGGGTCGCCAAGTTGTGCGAGCGCGATGTTATGTACATGCTCGCCCCAAAGCTAACCTGCCAATCTATGTATTTGGTACAGACGGGAGCAGCTCGCCTTCTGGAGCTCTGGGAAGAACTCGAACATGCCAGGGTCTCGAACAGCGACAGGCTGGCCGAGATAACAAGCAACTACACCCACCACTACATTGAGTATCGTAAGTAACTTCCTAGAGCTACAGGATGGGCGCTGGTAGACTTACTAGGCTTGCAGTTCAATTGTTACACCTCACCCGGGAGACGGCCAAACTCAGACCACCCCCAGAAAAGGTCTTCAAGGGCTTCCAAGCTGTCCTCGCCCACTACCTGCATGGACCTGAAGCAGCTCTCCACACTGGCCATCGTGATGACTGGGCCATGTTGCATGGCTTGGATCTACCAGACATCTGGGTTCGAAATGCCGCCGAATACGGATGGGTAGAGTTTCTTCTCGTGAGTCGGGATTGTCGCTAGCACTGGCCGGGTAACTGAACGATTATTAGCAACTATTTGGATCCAGAATCAAGCACGAGGGGGGCGTTACTTCAATGGAGTACCCGATCGGCGTCCTCTTCACCATTGTATACGCTCTCTTCAGCTGCGCCATGGCCGCATTTCTTGGTGTTCCCGTCGCCCTCCAAGCCCTTGATGTGGCATCACCCAAGGCCTATGTCGGAGCGTATATAGCGTTCTTGTTTGTGTTCAGCGTTATTATCCAGCTTTCTATGCCCGGCTACGCAATGCAGTTGGTGCTGAGTTTGGGATACGCTGCCGTGCTTGTCGCCAACATGAAGAACTCTGATGCATGAGTGCTCGACTCGCCATGCTTCGGCAGCAAGGCCGACCCCGATACTGTCTCCAAGACATGAGCGACAGAGGTACGGCCATCACGGCCATCATGGCCAATCGAACGAGTCCTCAGGTCTCGCCAAAGGTCGTAAACACAAGGATGGCGAGGCGGGTGGGCGTGTCGGAGGAGGGTATCGAAGGGAAGGGGAAGCAATGTTGTTGTAACAGTCGGTCTCTCGTTTTTCGCTATCCATAGATGAAGGTAGATGCATAGAGCAAGATGTTTTTAGTTGATCGTGTCGTTCATCGCGAGTAGTCGAACATAGAGGTACGCAATGTGTCTGCATCGAGCGGCAACTGCGGGCCGCCTTTGCAATAACAGGAAGAATAACGCAGGAAATGTAAGACAAGGAGATGACGGCAACCGGATCGAGGCTTACAAGAAAAGGGGTCTTTCCCGTCAGCCAAAAAAAGCTCAAAAGATGGGTTGGTAAGTGATAGATGGAGATGAGGAGGCAAAGGTGCAGGAGTGCAAGAGAACGCTCGACTACAAGGACGGGGTTGTGCCGGGAGTCTGCCAACAATGCGGCTCTGCTCCGTAGGGAACCGGGGCATGGGGCCTGCACTACGGGGCCTCGGGGCAACCCAATAAGGGAGGGGGGCTAGCAAGAACTACAACGAGTGGAGAGGAATCAAAGGCCGCTGGGAGATAGTCGAATTGCTTCCTACTTCCTAACAATGCCGAGTTCTATCTATTCACGCGGACTAAGGGAAAACGAGGCATCGGTACCAAGACATCATCAGCTTTCCTCCTCGATGAGTGGCGAACAAGCCATAATACGTAAGAAGATTGTAAATAAAAGAAGTAGTTGAACAAAGTTAGACGTGCTTTGTAGTCTTGATCCACATGCTACTTACTACTTGCGGCGGAAGATTGCGCCAATGAATCTACGAAGTATTTGGACGGGACCAGTGAAGCCAAGGACTGCGGGCTGAACATCGTGAGGCCGCCCGAATGCGCGACGCCTACAAGATCACCAGGTACCTCATTGCCAAATCTCCCGTAAGTGGAGTCAGAGAGAGCAAGATACCTTTGCAGATAGGGAGCGCAGTGGCAGGGATTCAACATGTGTTGAGAAATTATACGCCCTGTGGGAACATGTCCACGGGAAGGGGGCAAAAGGTTGCTCTGGCTGTCCTGGAATCTGGAAATGAGAATAAGCAGCGAAAGGAGACGGGCCCCAGAGACGATGAAGCCCCGAACACGCGCTGCACAGGCTCTCGGCGTGCCATCAGACGGGCAGGCTCCTCGGCCATCCGCTGCACATTTCGCATCTCCCAGCCGTCGTCCATCAATATCGGGGTGTTTGGCCGGTGGTGTTCTATGCGTGTGACCGAGTATGCTCGTCGCGACCAGGATGCTTCTCGCTTCTGTCCACCCGCCGCCAGCGTCAGGCGCACGCCCCCCTCGCAAGGCGACCGAGCTACTCAGTTAGTGTATCGTCCACCGTTGTAGCTAGGCACGTTGAGGGAGGGTTGTTGTCAGGGATGTTGATGGAAACGCATGGATGGATGGCCTGTGCCTGTTACGTTGGGGAGCTGAGACTCCGTTCAACAATATCCAACATGGGAGAGGGCCTCTTCTGCTCCAGGGATTCATCGCATCCAACCCACGACGCGAAGGGATGGTGTATCAACTTCACGACAGGAGGGGTTGTAGGCGTGAGGCCATTGGCAGCCCTCCTTGGTCCTTGGAAACTGACCTGTCCGGACATCCAGAGCCCGGTGGCTAGGGTGCAGGACCAGCCAGAGAGGTGCGGGCGACCCATGCTCCCGATTCGCATCCAAATCGATACCCTTCATGAGCTGCTGGTGAAACCAGTGGCCAATTGATCCGTGAACAACAAAATGGCGAAAGACGAGGGGGAAGAGAAGTCCGTCTTTTGGTTGCTGAAGCAATATTAGTGGTGGTTGGCATCGGCAGTGCGCTCCTTAGGCAGGTAGGGCTTTGTGTGTCAAGGTAGGTAAGGCAACCGCAACTCCCCCAACCACCAACTCTCACCGCTGTTCACATCCAATCCATACTTACTTACCCACCACAACACAAACCTTGACATCCAACTATATCCTGTTAAATTTGTCAGATTCGAATGCCTCGAGACGATCCGCGCGGTGGAATGGACCCGATGCTTCAATGATGAAAAGCCTTTCGACGGAAACGATGCGATTGTCAACACAAGCCCTGGCCGCGCAACCACTTGGTTCTCAAACACGGGCATCGAACAAACACCAGCCAAGGAGGAAAGCCACCGCTGCATGCGTGGATGCACTCGCAACTTGTATCATCGATGACGGGTAACCCCGAGGCAATTCGTTGATGCTGCCCGTCAAACGTGCCAAAACTCTCTGGCGGTCGGAGCTTGGCTATGGCTTCGAGCCCGTCGGATATCGAATTGTCGATACTTGCTTGATCAACAAAAGCTTTTCAGCTGAGCATCAACTCTGCGTGGACCAATAAGGGGCTGGAACGAGGTCAGTTGCGTCAACCCGACATCTGCTCGATCGAACTCACCAGAGGAAAGATGCTGACTTCAACCAGGTGCTGGGCATTTCGTTCTCTCCACATGAGGCGCGATATATCGCGAGCCTCCAACCTCACGATTCTCGAAATATCGGCCTCCCTCCAAAACAACGGGGCGGGCCAGCTTTATAAGGATCGTGAGCTCCCCTGGTCCGTTGCTAGCTGCCCCGGTGATCTCTCGGAGCGCTCAACTGCGGCTTTAAGTCCCTGTGCTATCTCCTGTGGGTCTTGCATGGGGTTTAGCAACAACGAGAAAGCTCATTGTTCTCCTCTTCATGAGCTGTTACGGCTTGAAGTCGCACAATTCAAGCTTGCCGTTGCGTCCTGTCAATGTTTCACTGACGAAGAGGGGCCAGCCAATCCTACTGGCCGCCCTGCTCCTCCGCGTTCCGCCTCATCATGGTGGTCGTGGGCTCTCCAGTCAAAGCTGTCAAGTCTGATGACAAATCCTACGCTGCTCTGTGAGCCGGCGCCATCGCGGTCGGGCTCCTGTCCTGGTTCTCTATTTAGCCGAAGAGCTGAAATGGATACAATAGTCGTGGTATCTAATACCGCCTATCTCCTTTGAAAGCCCAACAGTTTACCAATGGCGCGGGCGAGGGAAGGGTTCGGCCAAGAGCTGTTAACTACCTAGAGCCGAGTGAGGACTTGGTGAACAGATGGTGGGAGCGTTCAAAGCTCAACACCCAGTTCAAGCATCGTTCTTGAGGAGACCCGCCAGACAACCCCAGCTGCGTTCATCTCGTCTTTTCCGCAGCGACACGAATCTGTCGATTGAGGGATAAATCACCTTCGTCGCCTCTGGGGTTTGCGCTGGGGTTTGCGAGCTGAGAGCGACCTGCTAGTTGCTGCTCGACACGGGATTCCGCATGCAAAAGGAAAAGGCTCACGTACCGTTGTTGGTGGCGCGAATTACCGTGGAAACCATCAACGAGACGTGCCACTTGCCCATGACCCTTGCCAGGGGTACGGCCAAGTCTTGATCAGGCCGCGATGCTGATTGTTGGCCCTTCGAGTTCTTGATGTGCATCACTTGGGAACATAGTCCCATGGCCGAGACCTTACGCGGGCTGTGTAGGGACCTCCTGGTCCCCAGTGTCACACACACGCCTGTGCCTATCTAGTGCGTGCACAAACACGCGAGGTAACCTATCGAGTCTTATCCTGACCCTGGCGCTTCATCACCAAACGACAGCCGACAAATTGCGCAACCTCTCAAGTTGGACGGCTTCTTTTCATCATGTGTAAAGAGACCCGTTCTTGATTCCAGGCGGGTGTCTCCGATGACCGAACCGGCCAACGGGTAACACAATTACCCATTCCAGAGGTCCACACTGCCAGCCACGACTGAGGCCCTCCTGCCGATGCCTTTTCACCGTCACCACGCCTAGACGATCCCCTTCACTCTGGCGAGGTTGTCTCGAAATGAGGCTGTCTCTTACAAGGAAAGAGCGGTGAATGAATGCGGCCGTGTTGGCCTTGGGACTCATAGAGGCTCAGCCCACCCTCTTGCTTAAGGATGCCATTCCTGAGTGGTTGAGAGTCTCGAATCGTGAGTCGGTGAAACCAAAGGCAACGGACATCGCCAACTCTCGTCGCCTAACCACACCCTCACCACGCTAACAAGGCTTCCGGTCCAATGAATTCCTGACTGACATCTGCATCATCAAGACATGCTCTTAACGCTCACCAAGTCACCCTGATGTACCCTCTTTGTAGCCCCTGCTTGGGCCGTACGGCCCAGCGAGAAGCAAGTGGTCTCGCGCTGTGGGGACCCAGGTAACTGCTGTCGAAGTCATCTGAGGTAGTCTTCTACATCGTATTCGCCACTGCAGGCCAGACACATGTTATGCATCTCGTTGCACAGCCCTCTCGACAGTTGCCTTGCCCAGTTGAGCCTCGGCCAGTGAGGATAGTTGGGCAGAAAGTGCAAGTTGGTCCTTCAGCCCGCTTCTGGGGGCCAAATCCTGGCCCAAGACGGGGCCCAGGAAGATGATGACGCACATGCATGTGCATGTTACGGTGTTGGTCGATGGCCGTTTGCGCCAAAGGATGCCGCGCGGTTGCGAAGTGGATGGGGGTTACAGTGGATGTAATAACCGCGCATCTATCGATCTGGAACGCATATAAGAAAACAGGGCGGTAAGTCTGTTGGCATCTGAATCTTTCAGCCCGAGATATGAATCACGGGTCCTAGCCATGTCCTGAGAATCACTTCACATCGCAACAACTGGCGATGGAACATTGGGCACCAAGGCAGGTAAGCGACCTCGATTTGATCCAACACAGCTCTTCAACCACGGCTCGTAGGCCACCTCTCATGTGTCAACACCGATCAATAAACTATTCCGGGCGACTCTTTGCAATCTTTGGGGCCGAGAATGCTATTTTATATCTGTTCCGTCTATCGCCTGTCGTGCTGGTCTGAAGAAGCCAAGCTGGGCAGTACGGGATCGTACGCGAGAATAGGGGGTAGTAGTGGCGCAATCTTTGTCCAAAGCAGTAAAAGGGTGCACACTCCCATGCCAAGGTACACACGGATGGTATCCCATTCCATTGTTTAGATATAGGGGCCGACGTCCCTATCTAATATACACCTTTGGCCGAGAGAAAGGGGTGAGGCTATATGACCGTTAAGACTACCACCAATATCATGGCTAAACTTCAGTAGTAACAACAGTAAGGCTTGGTCCCCCATTTCTGCTTGGTTAGCATTGCTGCTCTTGTCTCCCTGCGGTAAGGTTATCTTCCGAGACTGAGTCTGCCTTGATGAGTCGCCATCGCGGGCATCAGGTTAGGGTCAAATGAAAGTCGTAGATGGGACTTCTTATAAGGATTAAATAAGTCATGATAGGAAACTATATCAGAGTTCTAGTATACCTGCAATTATATTCTACAATTGTAAGACTACTATTCTATACACTTGTGAAAAGGTGCTCCTAAATGAGCATATGTTAAGCCAAGGATAGGCTTATCTCCTCGGGTACTCTGTAGGTAGTGGCATTCCAAATAAATAATTTCACGTGTCAAATATACACTCCTTCTGTGCCTCTAGAAAAGGGGCATGCGGCTCCTCGGTCCCTTTTTTACGTAGTTGTTGGGTTATTGGGGAGTATGATAAGGGTCAGCGAGAGGGCAGTATTAGTAACAATGGCGAATCATGGCCTCCAGCAAGAGCTGGGCAAGTAGCATGGCGGCACAGGATGAAGAAGACAGTGGCCAGTAACGCCGATGACAAGCTTCAAGTCGGATGGACTCGGGGATCAAATCCGCCTTGACATGGCGACATGAGAAGGTGTAGGGTATTCACGAAATAGATGATTCAAGACGAGTATGGCGGACCATAAATCGACTCGAGACTCAAAAGTCTTTATAGACAAAAATTTTGCTTTAGTTCTGACCAGAAGATAGAGCTCTCATTGACACTATGGTCGACTTCATGACAGTCACGACACTTCCGGGGTGGACAAGTTTAGCTGTGAATTCAGAAGAGATGGTTCGAACGCTTGATGAATTCCTTGCGGCGCTCATGGCTAATCAAAGTGCCACGGAAGGACTCAGCGGTGAAACTAGGGTCACTTGATAGTCGAATAGTCAACAAGGACATTATCAGCTTCATCGCCTTGAGAACCAACAAGAGTCTTGGCTTTGACGCAGGTCAAGGTGTCTTTCGACAAGGGACCCTGATCCACGAGATTCCTCAATGGCCATCTTGAATCGGTGACCTGAATGTGCTGTAGAACCTAGGCTGTGGACAATAGCCTGCGGTTCCTCTTCCACGTCCTCATCTGACGTTGACCAAGACCGACTTTGCGGAAAAGGACATTCTGCAGGACTCGCCATGTCAAGGAAGCAGAGCCTCCGTCCTCGAGGGTTGATGGCAGCAAGGGGCTGGCGGCCGCTCTTCACGTGTGAAAGATCAACGACGGCAGCCTGGAATGGCTTCGACTCTAGTTTGTCGATTGCAAGTCACTGGAGATGGGCACTGCGACGAGCTTTGAGCCCCCGAGCCGGGATTGAAGCTTGCCGAGGGCCCCAAAGAGAATGGTGATGGGGGTTCGAGAAGTGATGATAGATAGGCGCACAACTCGTCCAGATCACTTCCAGAGCTAAACCATTCGAGAGCGTCCCTGGGGCCCCGACATTCTGCCTCGATGTCTTGGACGTCGATCATCCGGATGGGGAGGATATATAAACACCTTCAACATGTGTCTTGTTCACTTCTCTACCCACGTGTGCGTGCGCAATGTCATGTTCACCTCGTTAATCATTACCCCATCTACCTAGGTATCATCCCAACAACATGACCCAAAAGCTCATCAAGACCAGTTATTCGTTATACCATTAGCCACTCAAGATTATGCTCCATTGCGATACACTTGTGCACCCTGGTTTCGAAACATTATAGTATCCCTCCTTTGCAGCACCATCAGAGCACGGTTGAGCGCTTGCTCACTGTATCCCTTGCCTTCAACCATCTCCCTTCGAAGCGTAGACAGGCTAGTGCTCCAGCCAATCGGCAGCCGACGCTTCAACTCGGCCTCGAGACGGTTGACCTCGCCGTTCAGTTCGCGGCTGCCTTGGTTGCTGCCCTGGTTCACGGCATCCATGGTCGAGCACAGGAAGAGACGGATGGCCTCGTCGACATGAGCCTCCGTGGCGATGGGGGAGAGAGTGAGCTTGGCAAGAGACTCTGTAATACGGACGATGGCCTCTAGCTGACGGACTGTGATGGGAATGGAAGAGCGGGTGTTGGCCTCCATCTCGGCAGCGTGAACTTGGCGTCGGATGGACACGAAATGAGATGAGAGCTTCTCTGCGGCCTCGGGGCTAAGACGAGGAGCACATCGGCTGGAAGATATTAGTCAAACTGAACTGTGACAAGGGGACCAGGCAACTTACGTCTTGCAGTATGTGACGTATCTTCGCATCTTGTCGATAGGAATCTCAGACTCAGCTACCTCCTCTGCGCCTCTGCCGTCCATCTGAATGCTGAGAACGTGCTTGGCCATTCGCTCATCCTTTTCACGGCTGTGCTCATCCTTGACGATGAAGATCATGTCGAAACGAGACAAGATGGTGGTCTGGAAATCAATGTTTTCTCCAGGAGTCTTCATGTCGTCGTAACGACCAAAGATAGGGTTGGCGGCGGCCAGGACAGAAGTTCTGGCGTTGAGGATGGTGGTGATGCCGGCCTTGGCAATGGAGATGGTCTGCTGTTCCATGGCTTCATGAATAGCCACTCGATCTTCGTCTCTCATCTTGTCGAACTCATCGATACAAACAACTCCACCATCGGCCAAGACCATTGCACCGCCTTCAAGATAGAATTCTCGGGTTGATTGATCTCGTTGGACAGACGCTGTCAGACCAGCTGCAGATGAACCCTTTCCGGACGTGTAAATCGAGATAGGGGCTGCCTTTTCAACGAACTTCAAGAGCTGCGACTTTGCTGTGCCAGGATCACCAAGAAGAAGAACATTGATATCACCTCTTAGCTTCATTCCGTCGGGGAGGACCTTTTTTGAGCCACCCAGCAGCAGGCAGAGGATGGCCTTCTTGATGTCTCGGTTTCCGTAGATGGAGGGGGCGATGCAGTCAGCCATGATGTTGTACAGATCTGGCCGTCTGCTCAACTCCAAGAATTCTTGTTCCTCTTCTTCCGTAAAGGTAGCGCTGCCCTTGGCCGATTGGTCAATGTCTGTCTGCAGACCAACAGCTCGCAGATAGGGAGTACGGATAGCCACGGCACCACCAGTTGATGAGTTCTTGGATGCCTTGTTCTGGTAAATCGAGAAGATGCCCATGACAGTGCACCTCGATCCAGGAACGACTCGGTTTGTGAGGTATCTATCGGCTGAAATGAGGACATGCCGTGGCAGTTCACCAACGGGTACTTGATCTGGGGCCTCCTGCAGTTTGATGATCTGTTGATCAACAAACTTACTCTTCTCGTGGACAACAAAGTATGGATCCAGTGGGCACTTTGGCGTGGGATCGCTTGGGACTCGGGTTCGAGCGCATTGCCTGGGTAGGGTGACTCCTGTGAAACCGCCGAGGATTGGAATGGTCTGTTCGTGCTGGCAGTTCCTGCACTTGATCTGGAGCTCGGTTGCCTTTGATGACATGACGGAAGCGCCGATGACGATACCGGGCACTCGAACCAGCCGGGCAATTGTCATGGAGTCGAGGTTTCGGATGGATACATTATCAGCGTCGCTGTGGAGAAGTAGCTGATGCTCGGGAATCTCGACCTTGGGCTCGTGGGGGAAGACGATCCGATGTGTGCACTTCTTCAGGGCGCCCTCGAACTATATCCTGTAAGAGATTGAAAGGTTTCAAGGTTGCGCAGCCCTTACCAAGGGGATGATCTCGGCAGGCTCAGAGGCCAGTCTATGGGCCAAGTCCTCGTTGAAGCTGATCAAGTCATTGATGTTGATATCGCAAAAGTACCTCTTCAACAAGGCATTCTCTCGTAGTTGGTCTCTGTCAAAGTATAAGTGAATGCGCAGGCAAGCAACGCACCAACGATTGCGCACCTGTAGACAAAGTTGTTGTCAAGCCGAAAGTCTAGGATGAAGGTTTCGAGCTGGGTCTGAAGCTGCAACCGAGAGTCGCCGTTCTCGCCGAAACTCGGCTCGTAGACGTGAGTAGAGTAGACTGATCCGCGATCCATTGCGACCTTTTAGTGCCTGCTCTCGTTGCTGTTGAGCACAACGCAAGAGTCGACAGGGGAGTTTGGAGATCTTGTTTGTGGAGTTTGGAGGGGCTTGACTCCGCAAGTTGGAAGGGTAACACAATTTACGCGACAACGCGACTTCCCCCCTGAAGGAGAGACGCGTTTCAAGGGCGCGTTTAAGTGGTTGCAGGCATCCCAATTGGGAATGGCGCAGCAAGCTCAACACTGCCCATCACGTGTCAGCGCCAAGGAAATACTTGTGTAGGTAAGCGCCCGTTTAGGGGGCAAGCTGCGTGGCATATCCGTACTTACAAGGTGTCTACCACTACCACACGGACAAGGGAGGCTCAGCTGCAGCGGGTAATTCGGAGGCCTGTTGATGATGACGGCCGGCGTATTCTTGATTACAATCTCTTAATTATCTCTTCTCTTCACATCCTGTCCTGTTCGATACTATACGTGCGTCAGCGTGCGCTTCGCTTCACTTCTAGTTGATGTCCTTCATTCAGCGATGATACCCTAGTAATACGGACGCGACATTCATCAGCCGTCAACCCTCCCCGTTGTCGGCTCTTCCAGAGCTTCTTTATTCACCATGTTCTCCCCCAGCGCTGCCAAATCCGCCGACAACCTCTCGTCACTGTCGCCGATAGGCCGGGGAGAGCTACCCTTTCACAGGTAAAAGCTCCTGTGGATGCGCTCTCGATTATGGCTGACCAAAGGGGCGTGGCAGTAATAGACATGGCCAGATGCATCCTCATCCAACTTCACGACGTGGCTCTACAGCCAGCTCTATCCATTCTATAGGAGGCGCCTTGGACAGTGCCCCTAGCAGCTGGGCACCTTCGGTCTACGAATCGAGCCATAATGGTTCGTTTCATCCTTCCATACATGCCCCAGCGGCAATCGTTGACCCCAAGTAGCTATCTCGACCCTTCTCCAACCCCCGATTGTACGAACCGGCCTTCAGCCTCACACTTCGGCCCCAGCCTCGAGCGCACACAAGCCCCCGACAGCGAGGGACATTCCTCCAGTTGCCCTGACGAATATCACCAAGATCGATGTGGAAGAGTTTAAGCCTTATCTGTCGCAGATTGGAACCCTTTACGAGCAACTCCAAAGATTAAAGGAAAACGACGAAGAGGCAAACCAGCAGCGAAGCGGCCGGCAACCCGAAACACCAACCGATAGTGGTGATGGATTCTTGCGACCAAGCTCGAGGTCTCGACCGACCCGCAAAAGCTCAACAACATCTCTCTCATCGTTGAACTCGAATGAGGGCACGAGCCCAGTACGAAGGCCCAGCGCCGGCTTTGTCCGAAGACCTACCCAAGGTCCGCCTCCTTTGTCGACCATCCCTACGGTGTACTTTGACGACGACTTCCGCCTCGAGAATCCCCGAACCTTTGATGTTGTCAGCGAGCGATCCGAGGTAATTCGGCCGACCAACGCCGAGGACGGCCAAGGCGCACCCAATGGAAGTGCTGCTGCACCGCGCAAGGCACTCGCTACCAACGCTATCTTGCAGGAGAAGCTATCATGGTATATGGACACTATCGAGGTCCATCTTATCAATTCGATTTCTACTGCATCCACCACCTTCTTCACGGCCCTGGGATCCCTCAAAGAACTACACTCGGAAGCCGCCGAATCTGTGACACGGATCAAGACACTCAGAAAGGAACTGGAGGCGCTTGATGAAGAGATAGCGGCGAAGGGCTTGCAGATCGTTCACAAGAGACGGAGACAGGAGAACTTGAGACAGCTCAACGACGCTGTGCTTCAGCTGAAGCAGATTGCCGACGGAGTCGCGAATTGCGAGACTTTGGTCGACAAAGGCGAGGTTGACAAGGCCCTAGCAAGCATTGACACGCTCGAGAAGCTCATCGCCGGCGAAAGAGATGCGACTGCCCAGAACGAACCGGAAATTCAGTTACGAGATCTGCGATCAGCTTCAGCGCTGCAGGGTGTCAACGCGGATTTGGCTACTTTGAGATCTCGCATTGGCAAGGCATACGAGAGCAACTTCTCCAGCATCTTGATCCGTGATCTGCGGCGGCATTCTGAATCTGTCTCTCCACAAGAGATCCTTCTTAGATGGAGCAATGCAGCAAACCGAGCTAAGGGCGACCATGCAAGATCACCTTCAGTGTTCCCAACCTATCTAACAGGTACCGACGAACTCAAGGCCGAACTGTTTCCCAACATGCTCGGCTTGCACCGCGCAAAACATATTGCTGCTGCGACTATTGGCTATCGAGAAGCCGTCTTGCGCGAGATTCGGAACTTGATCCGGCGACCCCTACCCAGCTCCACGGATGATGACAACGAGTCGATGATGTCGGTTTCTACTGCGAGCGGAGGTCGTCATCTATCAAACCAAGAGAAGTCGTCTATTCTGGCACGAAACCTTCGTGCTTTGGAGGCCGAGGATGGCGAGGAGCTGCTCATCAAGATCTACATTGGAGTTACCGAGACTCTGAGAAGAATGACGACACAAGTCAAGGTTTTGCTGGAGATCACTGGCTCGCTGTCTGACAACCCAGAAGGGGACGGTTTGAGGTCTCCTCCAGTCAGGTCACCAATTTCAAGTCCAAGACCAGATCGCTACCCAGGCGGTTTCTTCAACAATGCCGCGATGGAAGTTCAGGAGGAGCTGCACAAGAGCCTTGACATGGCCAACCTACTCGGCCAAGCTGTTGATGTGGCCATCGAGAAGATTGTCAAGGTGCTGAAGGTCCGGGCAGAGCAAACAGCACAGTTGCCTCTGCCAATGTTCCTTCGGTACTTTACGCTCAACCTGTACTTTGCCAACGAATGCGAGTCGATATCCGGGCGCAGCGGCACGTCCTTGAAGACTGTGGTTAACGGCCACATCAAGGACTTTGTGCAGAGGAACCGCGATGCCGAAATGCAGAAGCTTGCGCAAGGGATGGAATCTGACCAGTGGAACGCCAAGGACTTTGACGAGAAGAATGAGGCGTTGCTCAACATCATTTTGGCTAGCAGCACTCAAGATCCCCTTGAATGGACAGACAGCACCAAGATCTGGATACCAGCTTCAGAGCTGGAGTCGGCAGACGACCAAGATGCGATTGAGACGAATGGAACCAGCAAGGAAAAGACAAGGACAGCTACGATCGATTTGGAATCGTTTATGCTTCCCAAGTCGGCGATTCTGTGCCTCGAGGGAGTTGCCAAGTTTTCACATCTGATAAGCGGGATCCCGTCTATGACGATTGACATTGCAACGTCCCTCATAGCGTATCTTCAGCTCTTCAACTCGAGATGCACACAGCTCATCCTGGGTGCCGGTGCCACCCGATCAGCAGGATTGAAGAACATCACAACCAAGCACTTGGCGCTGGCATCTCAGGCACTGTCGTTTATAGCCACACTCATCCCTCACATGCGAGAGTTTGTGAGGCGGCATGCGGGATCTGGGGCGAGCGTGTCGAACCTCATGGGCGAGTTTGATAAGATTAGACGTCTCCTACAAGAGCACCAAGACAGCATCTACCAGAAACTGGTCGAGATTATGAGCGGCAGAGCAGCCATCCACTCGAGGACGATGAAGTCGATCGACTGGGACAAGGACGCGGGCAAGAGTGGTGTGCATTCGTATATGGAGACATTGGCAAAGGAGACGACGACACTGCACCGCGTCTTGACCAAGCATCTCCCACAGATGTCCATCCAGATGATTATGCTTCCCGTGTTTTCTAGCTACAGGGACCAGCTCGGAGCAAGCCTCAAGGACGCCGAAGTCAAGACTGAGGCTGGCTTGAAGAGGTACGTTGGCTTACGTGTTGCTTTGTGCGGCCTGTTACTAACAGCGAGTGTATAGCATGTTGCATGACATTGAGTTCCTCACGACCAAGCTGGGCAAGTTGGATGGGTTTGAAGAGACGGATCAACATCTGAAGAAGATTATCAAGGCGAAACAAGTCAAGGCAGAGGAGCCTGCTGCAGCAGAGACCAAGAAGGAAGAGAAGGAGGAGGAGACAAAGGAAGCCGAGACAGCTCCTGCAGCGGAGCCCGGCAAAGAGGAAGAAAAGAAGTAGAGACGATGACGACGGACGATGAGGAAGCCGAATCTCGGGCTCCAGGAGGTCATGTTACGATTAGTTACGCAAAGTGCGGTCTTTATGTGTGTGTGCACAACCTCGGACATTCACACCCATTAGAACTCCGTCTCTCTTTTTGTTTTCATCCATGACAGCGGTTCCGATTCACACCACCATGATCAACTTGTTTATCGAATCACATCATGAAGGATTGGAGGTGCAGCTCGGTACGGGATCCTGCATGCTGCCGTCAGAAGATTAATCTCTTTCAACTTCTCAGCTGATGCTGCAGCAATCCTTCAGGCCATGTTTAGATTAATCTCAACAGACAGACACTGCCAACACATTCACTCGGTCCGGGTCCGGGGTTCCAGAGGTGAACCCCCTGCTCTCGTCTTGGCGAGAACCGCGTTGCTGGGTCCCTCCCGAGAATCAAGCCCTTTCTTCTCTTGTCTCGGCAGGGTCCTCGTTGGTGCCACGCCCTACGGGATGGATAATTCAGCCTTTTACAGGAGCGGTGTATACTTTGACTCTTCTTTTTGTTTCGAAACAGGGAGTTCGGATGATGTGAAACAAACCGTTGGTGCTCGTTCCTCGGGATGGATCAATAAACAACAAAGGTTTGAATCCCTCAAGCAAGCAAAACCTCAACACGCTTCTTTCAACGTCTCCCAGGCTCGCCAAGTCGGCTAGCCACGTACGTCTTTGACAAGACAGATTCCCCCCCCGTATCTTGTGTGATACCCCGGGATAAAGAGTGCGTTGCCCAACTGCCGTGTAAAGAATGTCTCAGTGAACCCGTGACCTTTTCAGCCCTCGGCTCTTTTTGACTTTTCCATTGTGCGTGTTAGATTCTTGGCCTTGTTTCTCCTGTTGAAAGAGGCGTTCAATTGTCGCTCACATCTTCTATTTACAGCAACACAAGACGATGCTTTGGTTCTTGGCTGCTTCAGTGGACACAGGCTGTGTGATGCGCGTCTGACGTGTTCACATCAGAGCAACCAACCCCTGTAACTATCCCATCCCAGGAAGCGTCATTTGATCACAGCCTGCAGGAGAAGCACTCAGAAAGAGAATGACGAAAAAAAAGAGAGAAAATAACAAAGAGTGGGAAAAAAGGCAAAAAAGGAACCCGCTGTTTCATCTTGTCTGACCGTGCATGCCAAGTACCCAATCCCGCTCGACCCATGCATGCGCGCGCTTGGCGGTTGGTTTGTTTCAACAAGACAAAAAAGGCGTCAAACTTTCACGTGTAAAGGGCCAATAATGTCAAGAAATATGTCTTTTTGGACAAAGGCTGGCTCTACGACCATGTCTCAATATATATACAGAGAAGTTTATAAATGCAAAAAACGCAAAACAGCACCAATCCATTTTTGGCCTGTGTTCCAATGAGTGTAAGAGTAAAAATGTGCATAGAATTTGTCAAGTTGTGTGTGAGTGAGTGCCAGCCTCAACCCCCCTTGCTGACACAAGAGGCGTCAAGCCTGTGATAAAGAGTGCTTGTATGTGCATGTGAGAGAGTGCAGAACGAGTGATGCTACTCTCAGATGGACTCTTCACACATGGTGAATTGCCCAGTCCTGTTCTTGTCTCGAGTTGTTTTGTACCCAATCCATCCATCCATCCATCCCATCCGTAAGCGCCAGCCTGCTCCGCCCAAAATGTCTAACCCAGAGTTTTTTCTCGCAATCAGATGAAAAAGACCTCGGTTTTGCTCTTGTCAAATCACGAGGGGTATCTTTTGGGGGGTATGTGTGAAAGAGAATCGTATCGTGTCATCGTCAAATGCCGTGTCAACACGGCAACGAAAAGGGGGGTGTCGAGAAGTGAAGATGAGCCGTCCGGGTGAGGGAGGCGGTCAACAGACTGCGCTTACTGAGCGGCAGCAGCAGCCTTGTTGCTGGGCAGCTCAACTGAGCCGGCACCAAGGGTGGTGATGAGGTGATTCTCGTCAGTGACCTTGGTCTGCTCATCGTCGGGCAGGTAGTAGGCATTGTCGCAGGGGAACTCCTCGCAGCCAGAGTCAGGGGTCTGGGACTTGGCAGGGTACATCTGCTTGACGTTGTTGGTGTCTCCGGGGACGACAATGGCGGACACGTCAAAGTAGGTCTTGCCCATCCAGCCGCCAAACGTCACCTCGCCGAGCATGCCAGTGCCGGTGTTCTTGCCTCCCTCAACGACAGCGTGGTAGTTTCCAATGTACTGATCAGGGAATTGCACAGTAGTGTCCTGCTTCTTGCTCACGACGACGGGATCGATGTTGGGATATCCGGGGTCAGAAGTGAAGTAGACGGTTCGGACCTTGTCGTCAAGAGTCTTGAAGGTGATCTGGGCGGCGGCGGCGTAGGTGGCAGAGGCGACAAAGGCCATGATAGCAGTGGCGAACTTCATGTTGGCGGGTGTTTTGAGGTTTGGTGGTGCTAAAGTTGCTGGGTATTGGTATAAAATAGATGGTTTCAAGTTGCTTCTCGATTGTCGTCAAGACAAGAGTGTGGTTCAGTGGCGTCTGATAAGGACCGAATCAAGACGTCTGTTGTTGATGATGTGTTGATCGAGAACTAGCTCGAAGAGTTGAGTTTATGGCAGTGAGGGATTGTGATAACTCGGCTTCCAAAAGGAATGAGAAGCTTGGAGTCAAACAAGGAATGATAGTCCAAAGACAAGGACGGTTGAAACAGAAAGACAGTGCTGTGAGTTGCTGATCAGAGAAGGAGTGGAAAGGGGAGAGGGAGGCCCATTTTATAAACAAGCTCCCACGAGGAGGATGCATGTGTGTGGCCCACGGACTGGACTGTTCTCTCACCCATCCATCCCGTTGTCCACCCTCCCACTCCCTGTCGAGATCAGATTTGTCAAGAAACGTTGGACCGACTGGTGGGGCGGCACTGCAGACGAAGCCTTGGATCAAGGGTCGTCGACCGTGGACCTTGGACCCGTGGAGCCGCTCGACTACGACGACTCACTCCCGTCGTGTAAGCCACCAACTAGAGCCGCCGGTCGTGCCGCCGCCAGTGGACCTGAGGCATGGAGGGATAAGCTCCATGGTTGGGGGCCATGCCATGCCAGGGCAGGGCAGGGCAGTATGTGCGCACAGTGAGCCCAGCTCCGATGCACGGGGTAATAGCTCAAAGTCTCTCAGCGTGTCGTCCCAGTGAATCCAATCTCTGCCGACGCTGTAATCATTGCAATCATCTCTTGAGTGGTACGTTGTGGTTCGGGTGTGGTGGTGTCTGTTCTGTTAGTGGAGTGGGTTAATTTGCGTATCCTTACTGGTCCGTGGCTTGTCGTCTGTCTTTTCTTGGGTGGCCGCGGCCCGCCTTCACACGCTGTTTCTGGCGGCAACAAAGCAACGGTTCCCCTATGACCATGACCGTGAGCCCCCTCCTGGGCAGTAAAGGAGAGCCATTGTTTCAAGGCTCCCCTTCATCTCGTCCTGTCGACTGTCCATAAAAGTAAAAGCAACCTCGCTCCTCTCATTCGTCATTGTCCGAATGAATCATCTTTGTTTGATGGAACCTCATCTCCATGACCAGCACCAGCACGCCACAGGAAAGACGTCCAGTGAATTCCTTACTCCGCTCCTCCCTTCTGAGCACCTGGCCCCGTACCGTATGAATTTGGCGTCAGCCCAACCTCTCGACAAAGACCCGGCTTGAGGCCAAGAACATGACGACGACGACTCTCCCCCTGACACATGCTGACTGAAAAACCGCCGCATGCTAGCGACCCAGTTTCCCTCAGTCCCGGGGCTAGACGGCCGACAACTCCCAAGAGGCACCCACAAAATCGCTCTTTTTTTCTTCTAGCTGCATCTTGACTTGGCGCCACCAGCCCTCTTGGCGCCCCCATTGGCTCTGCCTTTGCCACCAGTGCCTGGTACCTGACAGGCGTCCATGTGGTCGGACCTTAGAGGCTTGTTTCGAAAAGCCTTTCGGGGAGGGGACAGCGGGACATCGAGGCTGGTGGTGGTGGTGGGAGACGACGACGAGGCGTACAGGGTCCAAGCCGCAGGGGTAATTGCCCGATGAGTTTGCGTCAGCAGCAGTGCTCTCAGGCTCTGCTCTGCTCTGCTCTGGGACTTCGTACCCGGAACAGCCTGGTCGCCTGCATGCACTTAGACACCGCCGTACTCTGTACATGCCCTTCCCTTCGCTTGTGACTCTGGGCGGACCTGAGACCTCGGCGAAAACTCTGGAAACCTGGGTTTCTGACAACAAGTGTGCCATTCCCAGGGCACGCTGCGCCAGTGACACGTGGAGACAGGTCGGTCTGAATCAATGAATCAGAACCAGATCCGACGACTGGAGCCCATTTCTGATTCCGCAGAACCTGCCAAACCGGATCAGATCAGATACACTCAACACACAATCAGACTTTTCGCTGCTCGGGCACTAGCAACTTCAGCACTATCCGCACCGCCGTTGAATGATGCCTCTGTTAAGCATAGCCACCCCGGAAGTCAAAAAAGCACGCGACCGGCAATTATTCCAACATTTCCGAGGGCACATGACCATCATCGTGGCAGGCCATGAATCAGGCCTTGAATAGTCGACTAGCGTTGGCGAGTTGATGGCCGACTCAGACACTGAACCCGCCTGGCCACGTTGTTGTACTGCCAGATAAGCAACGACAAGCGTGGCCGTGACCATGCCTTTCCACCGCCTGCTGTGCCTGGCGATCCATTCCACAATCCTCGCCCAAATGCTACCACTCCCACCCTTGCCTAGAGGCCCGTTGGGATCTTAGCGGAAGCCACGGGGAGCTGCCGCCTTGCCAATGAGAAGCCAGATCCTTCTTCCCAAAAAGTTCTCATCCTTGCGATTTGCGATCAGGCTCCTGGCTACCGGGGAAGCACCGGGGATGAGTACGAAAACCTGTCGAGCCATCCTGTGGGGACTGCGCGAAAACTCTGTCCTTGCCGAGAATCCCCCAGAGCTGATCTGAGCTGGTCGCTAGGTCGTTGTGAGGGCCATGGCGCATTGACGATGAGCCCTTAGCAATTGCGAAATCGTGACGGCCGTCGAGACGACGCGTTACTACGCGAGGTTGGGTTAGAAAGCCCGTTTCCATGCCTCAGGCGTCCACACTAGAGAGCAGCGGATCCAGTTTCCGCACCACTTTGACCATAACGGAGTGGGAACCGTTCCCTCCTTTGGGTGTAAGAGCCGTCTTTCCTCCCTCAAGCCTGTCCGGCACAGTATGAAACTGTCCTGGACGGTGCGCTGGCCGCGTGGCTCTACTCCGTAGCAGCGTTCTCGAATCCCCCACCTTGCCCCCAAAGCCCCCGTTCTGCAGCCTGCATGTGGTCCGTCTTGGTCTTGCCGTCATGTTCCTCCTTGACAATTGGTTCGCGTGGGCGATGCCCTCATCCAGTCTGGCCTTCTCCGCGAGCTGCCTTGTTGTTGACCCGCCGATCACTGCCTCGAGCAGGCTTATGCAAAGCTGCCTTGATTCCGGTCTGGACCTTCTTATTTCTCTTCGGCACCTTGTCTATAGCTTACCTGGTGGCCTCATGAAAGCAGGTCCGGCTTCAGAGCCGGATAACCTAGTTTTGCTGGACTGTTTCAGCAAGAAGCTTCTTATTGTGATTGCGAGTCATCGTGTGCGCGCGTGGCCCCTCGGGAAGTGGGAGGAAGGACTGCTCAACTGGGTAGATAGTCGTCTCTGTGCTTTGGTTACCGACGAGTCTTCTCAGCTGTTGCCGGTTGCCAGAATATTCACTTGGTGTGGCAGCACGCCATGGGTTGTAGATCCAGGGCTTGACGTCCTGCCTGTCTAGTCCACTTTGACTGGTTATTTGAGTGAAAATTTTCATCTTGAGCAGCGTCAACTGCCAGCGAGCCGAGCCTGTGTGTGGCAAGAGACAACTTGGAGCTCCATCCAGGAGTCCCACACTCGAAGGACTTGGTCTAGGCGCTCGTTGCTTCTGCTCGATTCTTTTGCCTGGTTATTCAGGTACGATGTACGTTGGCACCTGAGCCTCCAATGATAGGCGGTTGGCGAGGAAAGCCCACAGGTTCGGGGACCGGTAGACCGACGGACCTGTCTGTTCGGCCGCTCTTGTGACGGGATGCGCTGTGTCTGATCCGTCACCGAAAGTCAGCTCCACTCCGAGGTCGGTTGCCCACACGCGTCAACGGACATGTCTCCCCTTCCATCGCCTCCAAGTTCGCGGAACAAGGTTCGCAGCCAAGCAAGTAGTGAGAGCGGGATGAGCAAATTCCCTCAATCCAGGCGAGCGGTTGACAGAAGTTCGTCACACTGGGTGGCCCCAATCGTTAGTCGATTTGAGAGCGGTTGATTGGCGACTGAGGGCGAGGTCGTTGGCTGGCGTCGTCAAGTTCATGTCTACTGCGTCGAACTGTGCATGAAGAGGGTACAGGACTCTCCGGCATCTCCGATAGAAGTGGTGGTCGGCAATCGTGATGCTCTCCTTTGGGGGCAAACCAGAGTCGACGATCTCCAAGCATTATCCTTACGCCCGAGGGAGGAACGCCCTAGAGAGGGACGATAGGATTCGACTTGATTCCTTGAGTTACTGCTTGGCGACTGTGGAGGGCAGTCCTCGGAGCATATACAGAATTCCGCACCTTGTGAGCGAGGGTGTGGGCGAGAGTGAGTTCGAAGCGGGCAGCTCAGCCTGGGGCCATTCCGATAAGACATTGCTGACATGATCCTATTATCTCATTCCAATCGTCACTTGACGGTCAGGTTGGATGAAGGAGAGCTAAAGTTTCGATAGCTCTCTGCTCTTTTGCTGGATCACTGTGGTGGTGCTGCCTGTTACCGCGGTGTCTCGCAACGAGCTGATTGACACGGAACCAGGAGCCTCGGTACAGAATCCATGGGGGACGTAAACGCTAAAGGAAAAGGGACGAATCACTCCCAGAAGCAACTGCTTCTCAAGAAGAAGAGGTTCTCGGCGATTTTCTTCTGGAGAGGACGATGTTGAGGTTGAAAAGCAGGATTGAGGGTGGGGTGTGATCGGCCGTCCCGCTCCTGCGGTAGAGGAGCCGTCATGGACAACCCTCACGTGACCCCCTTCGCTCTCGTCCTTCGCTCTTTCCTATCAAGCATTTGATGTAGATGGTTGATTCTGCTTCGTTTGATGGGTTCACCATTCTCTTTTATCCCTTCGTCTAGATAAGGAATAGATTTGTAGTTGTTCCAACTGACCCGAGACCTTACGTGGCTCTATACTCCTTGTGTAGATCTTTCTCGGCTGAGTGGCTGTTGATCTCAGCCGATCGTCCTCACAACTTGACCATCTTCGCTGCAAGGTTATAGTGGACCTCTCATTTGATGGTACACGAGTTTCTCCGGAATTTCCTTGGTTATGGCAAAACCGAACAGTGTCTTACTGGAACGAGGTTTCGGGGTTAGCGGTGATCATTCGTATTATCAGAATTCTCCATCGACCTCACCGAAGCCCCGGGGTTTCCAATATGGAGTATCTCAAAGGCTCAATGCGTTTTCACCTGTGTATGATGTGAATCAAGGGCATCTGTATCACGGGAAACAGAACTGGACTCTCAGAGCCCGGAGATCCCGTACGGAGTCTCTTCCGTTGAGAGATTCTTAACTTTCGATGGGCTGAGAAACAAGACCAAGGCCGCGCGGATTCGTTTAACTCGGAGTTGGACGACAGGAGACATGACGACCGTCACGGCTTCGTCCGGTCAAGGTAGCCCTTCACCCTTATTCCACAAAGATACGTGATCGATCATAGGTCAAGGGTAGCACCGAGATGGAGCTGTCAACGCCAGAAAGAAGTTGGAACCGCGGGATCGAGGCTCTAGTGTGAACTCTGTCAGCACGATATACTTCACGTCATCCTTAATTGCTCGCTTCATTCAGGTACCCGAGCTTAATCAACCTTGTTACTCACGAGTTCGGGAAATCCCTTTCGCTACGCCAAGTCCGCCATGACATCAGTCACGGAATTCCTATTGACGTGCTTGGCATCTACCAGGACTCTTCATCATGTTTCTCAGGGGCCATGTGTCTAGGCAGATTCTACATTTTCCACAAGTATCGCAAGCGTCAACTTACACAGACAGCCTCACCAGCTAGCGTAGAGAACACATGTCGACGAGGCTTGCTACCGATGTTCACGGCGAGGCCTACCATCCTCATCGGGGATCTCCATCAGTTCAATTAGACTATACCAGATAATGCTTTCATATTGATCCAGCTCGTCAGCTAGGGACTTCTGGAAGCCCTACAAAATGGTCGAGTACCCTCTACCTTCGACGAGTTCCATCATCACAGCATCACCCATCTCGAGCTGCTTCCGAAGATCCTCAGCGTTTACAGACAACCACTCTCATCTTCCCTCTCGAAAAGCCTTTCATTTCTCAGGAACAAGATGAGACTCACTCAAGCTATCCCTGCAGCCGTGCTGCTCAAGCGTGCCATGGCTCAGACGCCCGGTCCTGATCCGGCGTTGGTCACTCCTGTTCCTGACCCTGCTCTCAGGAACCAGAGCAACGCAGACCCTCCCGGTTCGGATCCACACGGGATCATATCCATAATTACAGATGACTATCTTGTTTATTGCCCGGTAAGCCAAGCTGACTCTCTTGCCCGTCTAGGGACTCTGCTGATAGGGATTTAGGAGCCTACCGAGATCGTTCATAGGAGCGTCACTTACAAGGTCGAGACGGCTCCTACCTACGTGACCATCACGAGTTAGTCCACCAAATTGTCCAAAACCCATTGGAACGAGTCTAACTTCTGTAGACTGCCCCTGTACGGTTACCTATAGACATCCCCAACCAACCTATCCCCCCATCATCAAGACTTCGGTCCAGGGAAGCGAGACTCAGATGGTTACTCAGTATCCTCCTCCTGAGAAGCCCGTCTACCCTGCCCCCGGAAAGTCTGCGCCGCCTCCCCCTCCGCCAGCCCCTGGAAAGTCGGCCCCTCCAGTCCCTCCGGTGGTGCCGCCGCCTCCACCCGGAAAGCCAACTCCAGTCCCAGTTCCTCCTCCTAGCAAACCCGCTCCCCCGCCAGCTCCGGGTCAGACCGTCCCTCCAGTTGCCCCGCCTCCTCCTGCCGAACAGCCCGCTCCACCTGCCCCGGCTGGACCTACAAGCCAGCCTCCGGCTCCGCCTGTTCAAGCTGCGGGTAGCAAGGTTGCAAGCATGGCCTTGGGCGCTTTCGTCATGGCTGGCGTTGCCGCCTTGGTCATCTAAGTTACCAAGCACAGGCGGATTATGAACTTGAGACAGCATGAAAATATGGCCTCCTTTATCAGATTGAGTATTTCAAACGAGATTGGCCCCGGGCTCGACTAAAGCAACTCTTTGGAGCTGGAGAAGGAAAAGGACTCGCCGAGAATGTACTCTGAAACACAAGCTACTATTCTGCGGTGGATATCTGAATATTATATAATGGATAAACGTCGAGGTTAACGCTCGGAGGATGTAACTATCAACGACATGGTACAGTTTTAGATTGGTAATTATACATGGTGTTTTCTGATACCCTTTTCCTTGGGCGTGACCATACGTCTCGGCTTCTAATAGTGTTCAAGCCACAGGCTATGCTCGTCGGCCCGATGGCGTTTCGGGAACACCGTCCTACAATCTATTTTGCTTCGCCGCCTAGTATTCAAGTATGCAGTCTGAATCTGTAACCCAAGTTCAAGGTGTTGACATAATGGGCAAATGCTTGATGGGCTGAGGCTATCACGAAGTGTTGTGGAGGTTGCTCCTTGTCAAGACGCAAATGTCTCCTCACGTTGATGTCAAGACCATGGCATATCTTCTCGAAATAATATCTACTGGTCCAAAATCCGAAGCCATACCTACTGTTACAGTTCATAAGCGCATAACCTCATAAACGCCCCTATCGGATATCCCCGTCGTAATGCAATGGCCGTCCTATCAGCTCAACGGATCAAGCATCCCTGACGCTTCCATCCGCGACCGCACCTCTCGCACCAAGGCCTTTGCCTCCTCGACCTCTACGCCATCCTGGCAGAGCTCCCCAGCAAGGCGCTCTGCCGCCGCGTAGTCTCCAGTGCGCATCGAGAATTTGGCGAGCCACATCCGTGCCTTGCTAGTCGCTGCTGTAACTCCCGTGCCCTCGTTGCCTGTGGTCTCGTTGCCCTCAGCACCATTATCTGAAGCTGGGGGAGAATCGTTGTGAATGGCGATGGACTCGGCCGGGTCAACCTCAGCGTTCGCACCGCCGTCTTCTTGAGCCACGCAGAGCTCCATATATGACTTGGCCTCCTCCTCCTCGCCCAGCTGGTCATACATGGCAGCAATCTGTAGGAGGATCTCGGGGTCCATATGGCCTGTAGCGCTACGGCTCCCAAGGAGATCCCCGCTTCCGAAGCTGCTGCCCACGTCATAGTAGGCATCTGCAAGAAGGGCTCGCTTCAAGGCCTTGATACCATCTCGTTCTCGGCCCATCTTTTGCAGGCATGAACCTACAGCCATCCACATCTTGCCATCCCAAGGACGCAGACCAGCAGCCTTCTTGTAGTACCAAAGCGAGTATGTATGCATTTCCAGCATCTCATATGTCTGACCCAACCCGTACCAGGCCCGGTAGTCCCGTCGATTTACGTCAACTGCGCGACGATAGGACTCGATAGCCGCATGCGTGTTCTTGAGTTCGACGTATTCGTGGCCCATCAATGTCCATGCCGATAGACATGACCGGTCGAGGGTCAGGGCGCGTCGGAAGTACTGCACAGCCTTTTCGTGCATCGAGAGAAGGGAATAGTAATTTCCAACAACCACGCAAGATTCCGGCCGAAACTTGTCTACACTGGAGCATAGATGGGCCAGGAACGCCAGTTTGGGACGAAGATTTAGAACGTAGAGAATGTTGGAGTAGTGGTCGAGGGAATCAAGCCGGTGAGGATGGAGCGCCAGCAGTCGAGTAAAGTGCTGTTCGGCAGCCATCAGATCCTTGGCGTGATAGGCTAGCAATGCATTGCAGGTGAGGAGGAAGGATGATGTCGGGAAGATGGAGAGGAGCTGCTCGAGAGAACTGGCGAGCCCAGGTCCTTGCTGGTAAAGCTCTAGGGAAGTGTGCAGGTGGAACATGTAAGACACAATGTTCTGAGGACAATGTCGTGATATTCGATTCAACTGGAGATTTGTTAGTCAATGCCATCACCAACAACCACAAGTGCAACTCACATCCTCGACTCGAGATATTAGCGACGTCATCTCCAACCAGCAGCCCCAGTTCATGGTGTACTTGTGTACGCTTCGGATAAAGAACTCCAATGCTCTTTCGTCGTTCTTTTCCTTGGCGAGCACCATGCCATATCTACGACAACCGGTTAGCAGCTGTCGAAATGTAGTTACTAGCATCACTCACAGATATTCAAGCCATCCTTGGCTGCCCAACACTTCGTCGTCTTCCGTTGTCCTCTCATCAAACCAAGTCGAAAGGTATCGCCCAATAACGAGCAGCTGCTTGTTGGCCACTGTTCCAAGATCCTGAGGGCCCATAACCATCTCAGTGTCCTCCTGCTTGCGCTTCTCCCCCGACATGAACTTTGCGTAGAGGGCAAGGAACAAGCTCTTCTGGCTGATCCTGGGGAGAGGTACTGCAGCTGACGTATCGGAAGCTTTTGCCTTTCCCTTGCCAGCTGAGGCGTATGCTGGAGAACTGTCCACCCGTGATGCCAGGACACTAGACAGGAGAGAATCAGGGAGGAAAACAGCAGCGCAGCGGTCGTATTCTCTGCAGTCAAATAGAGACTTGGCCAGTAGGTATTTGCTCAACTCTTTTGCTTCGAGAGCCGCTTCTTCTGGATCGTTGTTCGAAGTGTATATCGGCGAAATGTACCTGGCATCCGCAGGGTCGAGGTGCTCGTCATCGTCGGTTTCGGGAAGCGCGTTGAGTAGTTCGGCGGCCCTGAATTTGTCAACTTGCGCGTCCAGCTATTCATCAACCAACAGTATACGCACCATTTCGAAGATTGATAGAGACACCTCTCTGAGCATTTGACTACGGCGTCCTGAAGAGCTGCCCGCAATTGCGAGACCTCGTGGGCGCTCAGAGCCATCTCGGTCTAGGTTGTTTTGAAGATTGGTGGGGTAGCTCTTGGTCGGGAGCAGGCGGATTGCGCAGACGCGCTGACCTCTTGTGCTCGATCAGTTAATATCTCGGGCTTCGTTAAGTCCTTTTGATCGGTGAATGAAAAGAACAAGGGCGATATCGGCGGCTGTAGGACGGGTTGTAGTTGTCATGAGGGTAGACCTTTGATCGTTATTGATGATCATATCAACAGTCCAGGCGCGCATTCTAGTCCGTGCCATTTGATGTGACGTACTGTTTAACGCACTGTCTTCTCATGGGAGACTACACCCGCTCCTTTTGAAAAGTGAACAAGCCCAACTCCAGTAGCACAACGTCTCAATCGTTTCTTCATTCTATAAAGAAAAAGACGTTGCTTACTTGTGCGAGGGGCTCTTATTCGGGAAATAGCCTGTCAAACCAATGTCGCGGCCACCAAACTCACTTACACCCTCGTTCCACAGTGAATTCCGTACCACGATGGCGCTCGCGAAAGGGGACGAGGGCCAATACTTGATGACGATGGTGGTGAAACTGGCATGTTTATTCCCGATATCTCGGGTCATGGCAGCATTTATTCGTCTTCATTTGATAATGGTGGTGATTCAGTCGACGAAAAGGAGGCCATGTGAGGCAAGGGGCCGGACAATATCAACTCAAGCTGGCACCATTACAACTCGAACCATAGACAACTGCCGACCGAATCTGACCTGTTCATCAGATGGTTATCTACGAAATAGTACGGGTTCCGCCAGATCAAAGGTTCTCCTCATACTTCCCCAGTTGTGACCAGCGGGATACGGCCCATCGGCTACCCCGACCACACCAGGCCTGCGCGAAACTCTGAAAGGTTCCACCCCTTGAGGAGGTATCATGAGCTACAGCGGATCCGTCAGGCTATTCCCTTGCCTCTTCTGCTGGACACCAGAAGTCAAGTGCCCCAACTATGTGTTCCTCAACAAGAGCGCCTGCGTCGACTGCCAGGTAAGGTGCTTCCCTTACCGGTCAACCCCTTCAGCGTGCTCACTCCTGACCGCTTGTTGTTCCAGAGACTTGCGAGGCAGCCTGGCGGGAACGAGCTGGTTGCGACAGACGTCCACGAGACCTTTGTGCGATACCTTCTCGATAAGCACTCGGAAGGCGGCGGTATCACGTACGAGAGAATCAACGAGTACATTTTCAGCGCTAGACAGGTCAACGTGGACAATCTCCTCACCGTGGCACTCGACTACATCTTTCGTAATTTCCGGGCTCAATATCACCCCGTCTGCGATGCAGTCGAGGCGGCTCGTGATAGGGGTCCTATCCAGTGGACGCCCGTCAACCTCGCGGAGCGACTCGAGAGAATAAGGACCGAGCGAGAGCGACAACGTCGAGGAAAGGCGCCTCTGGAGGATTGATGGATCCGGATGTCTGTGCTAGAGGTAGAAATGCCGGGGAAACAAGCCGGGGAGACGCCCCGGGTAGGTCGGCTGGTGGTGGTCCTGTCTCGGGGGGCGGACACTGTGCTGGGAGGGTTGTCTGGTTGATGCAGACGTCAACTCTATAGGCTCGAGGGCGAGTCCCTGCATGTGGCAGTAGCGCCGTTATCTTTCAGATCCGGGGTTTTAGTGAATAGCGTTTGAGTTCCCAAGCTCCGCAGCACAGTCTGGTTGAGTCATGGCCGGCTTCTTCCATCCATCCTCGACGGGCACCTTTGTAGGCAATGCCGGTAGTGTCAGGGGAACCGAGTCAGTTGGTTGCCATTCACTGTTGGTCCGTCGGCTGTCAGATAAGTCGGGTATTTCTCCATGGTGGACGCTGATTCTGTATACCGTCACATAACTCGTCCGCCCAGCACTTGACACTTTTGCAACGAGCGAATTGGACAAAACACCTCGAGAAACAGAAATACAGACATGTATCACAGCATCCAGATGGCCGTGAGCGCCCTCGACGTCTCACAGAGAGCGCGTCAGTTGCGACCTCGCACAACCCGGTCCGGCACGTGCGGTACGAATCACCACCACGGTGTCGAGTTCCCTCACCGAGCGAGGAGTGGTATAAGAGAGGGCCAGCAAGACATGAGGGCGCGGAGCGAGCCTGATCTCTGGCTGTATAAGAGCTTGGAGAGCAGCATCTTGATGAGCGACGCAACAGAGCACCACCACGGCGAGAGAGACGAGAGGCGGGACCAGCCCAAGACGATGCGCTGGCCCTGCAACCACCACTGGGGGAAATGGGCGTGTAACAGATGGGTCAATACGATGGGAGCCAAGTGTCAGGAATGCAAGGTACGCGAACATGTCCCCCTCGTCTTTTTCTGCCCGTAGCCGTCCCGGTGAACGCAGCTGCTAACAGGGGATGGTCTGACCAATCTAGAACCGCAAGGACATGGACAGTACGCCGACGCATACTCGACTGGCGCATATGTACGATGTGGACGTGCTGGTCGAGGGGTTCCGCAACGCAGGGCTCAACGCCGCGTGCGTGGTCGACATGATGAACGACGGTGCGTCGGAGCGAGCTTTACACGACGCCCTCAAGGTGATTCAGGAGAACGACGTCGCCTGGCATGACCGCGTGGAGCACATTGTCCTACTGGGGATTTTCCGGTGGAAGAGCGCAAAGGCGAAAAAGACATGAAGTGAGAATTCGACGACTAGGTTCATGCTGTACTGAAGCAGGGAATTGGAGTTTTGGTGTTGGTCGGTCGTTTTGGCGCTTCGAGCCTAGGTAGATAAGATAGTCAATTGAACTCTAGTCCAATAACAGAAGGAACAAACCAATCATTGAAAGCCTCTCTTGATTAAACTTTCAATAATACTAACATCATCATAAATCTATGCAGGGAATGATCTCGTTCTTTGGGTATCATCGTCCCTCCATTGCCTCTCGTTCTCTTGTCCTCCATTAGGTCTAGCGTTCTGTTGAACCGCCAACTGCCAGACTCTGCCGCGCCTCACCGCCTGCTCTGCCCCTCCCCTAGCGCCGTCTTGGGACTCACCGAGCAAATCAAGTGGAAAGCCCCTCCCGCTCCAATTCGCGAATAGGAAAGAGGGGCATCTAACCGTTGTACCTAGCTAATTGAAGCAAAGCAACCTAAGCCAAAGACATGTCCGGTAATTATCGTGCAGCTCCCGAGGCCAATTAATTGCTCCCGACTCCTTTCTGCTCTTGTCTTCAAAAAGGCGGTCTCTGCTCTCCTCTGTCTGTTTTCAACCTCATCAAGTCACCTTCCTCTCACCAGAATCGACCATGGCTCAGAAGACTACCCTCCAGGAGTTCAACTCCGTCTACCCCAAGCTTGAGGAGGCTCTCCTCGACCATGCGCGCTCCTACAAGCTTCCCCAGGAGCAGCTGGACTGGTACAAGCGAGTGAGCAACCATCTACTCCAAGAGCCCAACTGATACACCAAATGCTAATCCAAACTTCCTAGTCCCTCGAGATCAACCCCCTCGGCGGAAAATGCAATCGCGGCATGTCGGTCCCCGACTCCGTCTCTCTCCTCCTCGAGAAGCCCCTCTCTGAGGAGCAGTACTTCCAGTCTGCCACCCTTGGCTGGATGACCGAGCTCCTCCAGGCCTTCTTCCTCGTCTCGGACGACATCATGGACTCGAGCATCACCCGTCGTGGCCAGCCCTGCTGGTACCGCCAGGAGGGTGTCGGCATGATCGCCATCAACGACGCCTTCATGCTCGAGGCCGCCATCTACACCCTCCTCAAGAAGTACTTCCGCTCCCACCCCGCCTACGTCGACCTCCTCGAGCTCTTCCACGAGACCACATTCCAGACCGAGCTCGGCCAGCTGTGCGACCTGCTCACCGCCCCCGAGGACAAGGTCGACCTCGACAACTTTTCCATGGAAAAGTACAGCTTCATCGTCATCTACAAGACCGCCTACTACTCCTTCTACCTCCCCGTCGCTCTGGCCCTCCACCAGCTCAACCTCGCCACCCCCAAGAACCTTAAGCAGGCCGAGGACATCCTCATTCCCCTGGGCGAGTACTTCCAGATCCAGGACGACTACCTCGACAACTTCGGTCTCCCCGAGCACATTGGCAAGATCGGCACTGACATCAAGGACAACAAGTGCTCTTGGCTCGTCAACCAGGCCCTCGCCGTCGCCACCCCCGAGCAGCGCAAGATCCTCGAGGAGAACTACGGCCGCAAGGACGACGAGAAGGAAAAGGTTGTCAAGAAGCTCTACGACGACCTCAAGCTCGAGCAGCGCTACCTCGATTACGAGGAGAAGGTTGTCGGCGAGATCCGCGCCCGCATCGCCAACATTGACGAGAGCGAGGGCCTCAAGAAGACCGTGTTCGAGGCCTTCCTTGCCAAGATCTACAGGCGCAGCAAGTAAGCCGAGTTGCCCAATCAAAAGTAGAGAAAAAAACACAAAAGCAAAAGAAGCAGGCGCACGCCACGCCGTTGCGTTGAAATGCAGAGGTCATCATCATAGCCGAGCCGAGCGAACAATGAGCGTCACGACCATATAGACCAGAGATACCTCGAATGAGACAGGTGGAGGAAAATTCACTGATAGCATTGACCAAGGAAATAAGAATAATAATAAACACTTTGTTTCCTTTTGTGACTTCAACATCAAGTACAAGAGCCTGCTCAAACCTTGTGTCATCACTGTCCTTCATGGGCTCTATGGTATCCAACCCACTTCCCCTTTTCCCATGACCGGATATATAAGGATATAAGAAGAAAGATCCGAAAGAGATTCAAAGGAAGCCAAACACAAAGGAAACAGAGATTAGAAAAGATCAGACGCAAGACATACGTCTCGGCTCAACAGCAACGCAGCACCCAACTCCTGCCCCGACGCTTCGCTTTCTGGCTCAAAAGTATGCGTGCCAGCACGTACAAGCAGTCCTTTTGATTTCTTCACTAGAATGTAGATCATCCAAGATCATAGTGAAGGGGAATCTAGTCTAGGCATCATGGGCATTAACTCATGGTCTCATAACGATATTTACTGGTCCACCTCAAAAGGAGGCTAGTCCAGTCTTTCCTCAGTACCTCGATGAGGAGCTTGAGAACCCCATCGTGCCAGCCCGGTTGATGAGTGGCTCACGTGGACGAGAGTCACGGCCACGGGACTGATCCAGAGGCTGCGTCATCTCTCGACGGAGAGAACGAATGGGCAAGGGAGGAACGGGAGGAGCGCGATTTGAAGGCTGCTGCATCCCAGCGGTCGATCGACTCCGCGGACGGCTGCCGGTGGGCATAGAAGATGATGAGGAAGACGTAGGCATACGAGGCTGGTTGATGAGACCAGAGCCGCTGCGACTGTTGTTGTATGTCATCATGGCAGGTTGACCACCAGTGGCGAGGCTGATGAGTGGACCACCTGTTGGAGCCTTGACACCATGGCCCTTGCTTTCTCTCTCTCTCTCTCTCCAACCAGGTGGCTCGGGAAAGGTGTCGGCATAGTTGAGAAGGGGCTGGCCCATTGGCGGAGGGGGAATCTTCTCTCGCTTGGCATCCGCAGTCGTAGGCCTCGTGCTAGGGTTGCGGACGGACCGGCTGCGGTAACGCATTAACTGCTCCTTCGACTTGGTCTCTGTCTTGGTTTCTTGGGGGACCGTAGCCGAAGTAACACCCCCATTCAGCAGGGAAGGTCCCGCAGTAAAGGCAGAGTTGGTGTTGGTGGCAGGGGGGTTGTTGGCAGGTGTTCGCTCCGCAATCTTACGCTTCTCCTCGTAGACCTGGCCCAGCAACCCAGCAGGAGAGAACTCCTCGCCTTGAGGCAACTGTGGCGCTGTGCGGGAGCGATGTAGAGATTTGGTCTTGGTCAAGACGTTGCGCTTCTGAGTTACCCTGCGTTCGAGTTCAGGCTTAGACTCGTGCTTGTGCTCATGCTTAGCTGCATGCTTCTCCTGATCTTTAGGCTTCACGTCAATAAAGTCCTTGCCGAATTCTTCCAAGGGCTTATCAAAACGATCCATATCAAGGAGTGGCTGGAAGGCGCCGATGGTGTAAGGGGTTTCATCCACAGAGACCTTCAGACGGTGACCCCCCTTTGTGACGGTGCTTGTCGATTTCATGGTGCTCGTAGGGGATGTTGTCGGGTCAGAGCGGAGAGAGATTTGAGGTGCCTTATCCGTCTTGAAATCAACTTTCTTGTTGACAAGGTACCAGCTTCGCCAGCCTTGCACCAGCTCATGAAACCGCTTGGCGAGTTTGCCATCCTCGGCGCAGAAGAAATGAACAAAGTTCTCGCCGTTGGGGAAAACAAAGGTTTTCTGCTGACTCTTAACAGCATAGCAGAAACGCCGAGGCGCTTTGAGATGGCGCCGAACCTCGCTCTCTCGAGGGGTGTAGATGTCAAAGTCAGACATGTGGCATAGAACAGTGCTGTCCTTGTCCGAGGGTTTGGAATCAGGCTTCTTTGACGAGTACATCTGGCCTGACTCCAACAGGGTGATCCATCGCTTGTTCCACTTCCCTGGTCGTGACGAATGATACATCTGCAGAGTGAAACCTGTTGGAGGAGTTGGCGTGCGAGGAACCGAGTTGATATCGAGGTCGCCATCGGAGCTCCCAGAGATATCATTGGTGACAACAAGCAACGAATTTTGCTGGTCACGGTCCCATGAATTCATGACATCACGAATGCGTTCATAGCGACGGAGGCGGCGCTCGAGCCCCAGCTCAACATAGCACTCGATTATCACACTCTCCTTGGGGTTGACATCGTGGGTAGTGAGGTTGGCGGTCGAGTAGAGAATATCCACAGGCGAGGTATCGGGAGTGACTGGAAGGTTGATGACGGACGAAAGGCATCGCACACACACGCGCTGGACGAGTCATGAAATTAGCACCACTAGGGATTGCGACTTATAGGGGTATCATGAGACTCACTCTTTCGCCTCCATTGCTAGCAGATGTAGGCGCATCGATGCCTGGCACAATGCCTTTACCACCCTGCTCAATGAAGCTCATCTTGTCTGGAGATAAAGAATCCTCGAGGCTGTTGGAACGGCTGAAGTCGATGGAGAAAATAGTTGGTGCCCTCGGGCTTGGCGTGCCGGCTTGGCTCGTAGTAGCATTCGATCGCCTGCCGCGAGACAAGAAAGGAAGCCTGTCGAGGAAAAAGAATCTGGTGAACTTTGGCGATGGGGTCGCGAGCTGTGCGTGGATGCGAGCGAGGTCACGTTTCCTCTGCTCGGCGAGGATGCGATCAGTTTCTGCTTCTAGACGAGCAACCTCGTCGGCCCAGCGTTCTGCTTCTTGCTCTTCCTGATGATGTCGGTCGAATTCTTCGCGCTCGAGCTGTGCGACGCGCTCTGCGGTTTCAGTGTTTATGCGAAGCGCAAGAAGGTTGCGACTCTTGAAACGAGCGATGTCACTCGCTGATGGGACGGTGCGAAGAATAGGCGACGATGTTAGAGGCGACTTTGTTGCGGGCGATCTCGAGGCGGGAGAGTTGGACGGGGTTTTCCTTGGTTGATCCCAATCTCGAGTGCGACGGCGACCACGGCTCGGGCTTCGAGGAGGAGTTTGAGGACGGCTGTGACGATGAGTTGGCCAGGGGAGTTGCACAGAAGAAGAAACTGGGCGAGACAATGGTGATTTAGGCGTCAGGGAGAACAGGGGGCTAGACAGGGGACTTGGGAGCGGCGGGATAGCGGGTGAGGGGACCCTTGGAGGCCCAGGCGCTAAATTTAAATTGCTGGATGCGCTGGCAAAGCTGAGGACCGATGGAGATGGACGAGCAGAGAGCGCTGGAGACCGACACAACGATGGCGCAGGTGATGACGAGCCTTGGCGGCATGCCGTGGCTCCATTTCCTACGGCGCCCACCGCAGCTCGTGGTGCCAAACCGCCAATAACCCCTGTCACACTCTCCGCGAGGCCCTTGAAGAGCGCGACTCCACGAGCGCCAGCTGAAACAGAGGAAACGGGCGGTGCCGGCTGTGCCTGAACCTGAACCTTGGGTGACAGCAGAGGACGTCCACGCATAAAGGTTGCAGATGCTACGCTCTTGGACCGACGCCGACCGACTGGTCGTCCTAACAGGGTCGGCGTGCCCAGGCGGGGATAGCAATCTCCTTGAGCCAGATGGCTCCCCTCTGAAGGTGGTCCACTATACACGTCAAACGCTCGGCGCTTTAACGACGAGGCACTCTTCCCCCGGAGGCTCCGTAATCGCGACATTTTGGGAATGGGTGGCTTCACGGCATCGTGCGGTTGATCCCAGGCGTCTTCGAATTGCAGCGGGGCCACCGCCGCCATGGTCGTCGACGACGCCATTTGGATGCGGGCCGTCCTCGTCTGTCGCCACTAAATAATCGGTTCCTGCAGTGGACGACGGACCCTGGATGGGATGGCCGGCGCTTCTGCAGCCCTATCGTAGTCCCCGAAAGGCCCTCAGGTGCAAGGTTGTCGGATCGATCCGCTGTCGGTCGACAGCTCCAATATCGCTTGCGATCGTCGGCAGGGGTTCTCGTATTTGTTTCTATCCCGTCTTCTTCCCCACAGAACCGTTGAAAAGTCAATTCACAGCTAAGCTGATTAATTCGAGAGAGACGGCGTCGTTTTTCCAAGATGGTACGTATTGGTCCGGCAGAGGCTGGTAGCTCAGGCGGGAGGATGCGGTCCCGCAGGGAGAGAGAAGAGGACAAGGGCGACAATCTCAACAAGGACTCAACGGTGGTGAAGCATTTTGACATTTGCAGCTGATGGAGCGTGAGTTTGAAAAGTGATGGAAGAAGAGAAAAGGATGATGCTAGACCTCTGGGGTAGCAATTGTTAGTTGACGAGAAGGCAAAAGGAAAGAAAGATCAGGGAGACGCCTTCCCAGATAACAGAAGCAAATATGAAGAGGCAGGTTCAACGCTCGCTCAACGTTACCCTCCACCGCGTAAATGGAGGCTTCAGGTTCCAATCTCTCCCTCGCAAAGTCTCAAAAAGCGAAAGCCATGCAATACCACCAGCGACAGATGGTATGTGCTGCGCTGAAGGTCCAAACCGTCTGGCATGGAGCTCGATTCACATCCCCCGCCCTGAGAGGCCAAAGCAACAAGTCCCGCCCTCCTGGGCCTCGAGAATCCATTCCAGTCTCAGTCAACGCTTGACGAGAAACACAATGAAGACAAGTATATCAATTTGTTGGATGGCCGGGGCTGGACAGAGGTCATGATTGCACAGCTCAGAAGATCGTGGAGGATTGAGCCGAGAGAAGAGAAACATGCATAGCAGAGGCAAAGTACCTATGCAGCTTAGAGGGCCATTTATTTCGCTGACATCGGGATAGAGAAGTGGTTCACAGACTTCTAAGCATCACAGGGAACACTGCATCTACATGGCCAATTTCGTCGACTCAGTTGTTGCCTTCAACGGCCTCTTCCTAATAAAACAGACGCAAGTTCGAGATTCGCTCTTATAAATGCCACGAGTTACGGTGCGGGTGCCAGTGCGAGACAAGACTCCCTTTTCTCCAGCACGACCCAAGCTCGAGGAAAGCATGTACCTCAAACATTAGTTCCAAGACATCCCGCCAAGCGTGCCCCAATCGGCTTCAACGGCATGCGCCCTTACTTGCGAAACGCGCGAACCTCGCGCCGCCACCAGCCCTTGAAGTCGCACGCCGAAACGTCGATCCCCAAGTCCCGCAGTGCCTTTGTGCTCAAGTGGCAGTCGTACGGGCGCTGGACACTGGCATTCGGATCATTCCCCTCGGTGTTGGGCTTGATGCCCTCAGTCGACAGGCCCATAATTTCTCCGAACAGCTGGACGATCTCGTACTTTGTCATGCGATCTTCGCTCGAGAATTGGAGGATATGGGGAAGACCAGCTCTATCACCGGCTGCAGTGTCGAGATACTTGACTGAGATATCTGGTGTGCAATGTCAGTAAGCCTCTATCACCCGATGCAAATGAGTTGAGATACGCCGGCCAACGATGCGCCATCTGGCTCGGAACATCATGACCTGAGGCAGAGTGAAACATACCGTGGCAGACCCGTCCAATGTCTTCGGTATTTGTGGGATACCGAATGGCCCAATGATCCATGCTGACCTCGATCCCTTGTGTCTGAGCCTTCCACAAAGCATCCATCAGGACGTTGACGGCACTCTCGGCTGGCGTTTCAGCATTGCCGTACAAGACGGGGACTCGGAGCACGACCCCCAAGCCCTCCTTCCCAGCCTTTGCGAACGTCTCCAACACGGCTCGCTCGCCATCCAACTTGGTCTGGCCGTAGAGGTTGGTCGGTCGCGGCTCGGCGTCGGCTTCATACGGGGCATCTCCTGGCACGCCAGGGAAGACGTAGTCGGTTGAGATGTAAATGACAAAGATGTCTCTGTCGGCAGCCAGCTGAGCGAGGGACTTGCTCGCCGCCACATTGAGGGCTCTCGCAGCCTCTGGGTCTTTGTCTACCTTGTCTGGGAATCGCTGAGCAGCACCTTGATTGTTCTCAGTTAGTCGTAGTAGAGCAAAGTAAGAACGGAGTTGGCTCACAGTGAACGATGACCTGCGGTCTAGTGAAGGCACGGTGTTAGCACTTCAAGGCCGTGTTAACAGAGAAACGGGTATTCGGACTTGGTCTCTTCGAGGAGGCTTGCCACTTCAGATTCATTGGCCAGATCAACCTTGAGGGTGCTTATTCCATCGGCGCGAGAATAGCCTGTTCCCTTGACATTCCAGCCCCGCAGCCCAAACGAAGCTGAAACTTCGCGGCCCAAGAGGCCAGTAGCGCCGGTGACGAGGACAGTACGCTCAGCCATTGCGATTGACGGTAGATTTGCGAGATTTTTCACAGGCTGGATGAGCGTAATGGTGAGAATAGAGGTGAGAGTTGAGGCGTCATACCTCAAGGTGGGGGGTTGGAATATCGTGAGGTGAGGGGCAAGTCGGACGTCAAAGTGACATGAGCCCTGTTGACCGCAACAAGGAAAGACGTGTTGACCACGACTTGAAATATTGCAGTATCTTAGAATACGATAGAATTCATATAGAAAAGTTACGGCTACATAGTCATGTTTATGTCACAGTGGTTAAAGAGCACGAGAGGCCATTTGTGCAACATGTGGTTTCTTTATTACTCTTCATTATCACTACTTTACAACTAACGACCAAATAATGTAAATATTCTAAAATCCACTCTACAAGCTCAAACCAAACCAGAATCTAGAAACGATCATGACTGGCACGCGGCCCGAAGCCATACCTCGACGACTCCGTCTCGCTGTCGTCTCTCAGATGTGTCGCCGGCACCCTCTCGCCGTACTGCACAGCCACTTCGGACGTCTTGAGGATGCCGTTGTATGTCATGATCTCTTCCTCCGAGTTGGTCGGCGAGTGCGACCGGATCTCGGATCGGCCCTTGATATCCTTGAGTGGGAACGGTCCCGCGAGACTGCTCCGTACTCCCGTACCACCACGAGATCGCTTCGCTGTTCCTGTTGCTGTTGACCGTCCGTAGCCGTCTCTTGTCGAAGAGTACTTGTTTCCCGATGACTTGAGCGCTGAGAAGAACTTGGGGAACCACTGAAGGAAGAGAGGTCGCAGAGCCGGCGCCGATGCCGTGATGATGGCCAGATTAGTCTCGACGGCCGAGTAGGTGAATCGAATATCGTAGCTCCAGTCCAGATCCGGGTCCGTAATGTCGGTAAAGTAAGACACCTCGATGAGCCAGGACATGCGGAGGATACTCATGATGGTGACACTTGAAGAGTCAGCAAGCAGTCACTCTCCTTAAAGTGTGTTACTTACGCTCCTCCGAGGACAAACACTCCAATGATTGCCGCTCGCACCTTGAGAGGCAACTTCAGCCCCAGAAAGATCCAAAATGGCAGGATCAGAACCAACACATCCGTCAAGATGGTGAGACTCGAAGTGGCAATGTAAAAGGCGTTCTGGTTGATGCACATGCCATCCGGCCTTGTACTCTCCTCCTTCATGCGGTCCCAGAAGTAGCTGACAGGCGTACACTGGAAAACGCAGGCAAAGAACACGGCTACCATCTGGACGAGGTTGAATATGAGGAGGCTGATGATACAAAGGCGGACCTCGCGCTTCTGACCGCCGAGGCGCATGAGGAAGAGGAGGACCGACGTCTTTACGAGTGCGAGGATGGGATTGTAGAGAATCTGGATTGTAAAGGCCCATTTTTGGCCGAGGATAAAGTCTTGAGTCAGGGGAATGTCTTTTTTGTGAATGCCGATGTAGTTGAGGCGCATCGAGTAGTAGGAGCAGATGGTTTCGGCGATGGACAGTGCCTAGGCTTGTTAGTATATAGATGTGGTAGACAAAGCATATATTATACCATTGAGATTGTTATAAGCAAGTCATCTAAACATGATCAGTATCGTTTCGAAAAGAAACTCCGTGTCAACTCACCCCAGCTGTATTGCTTCGTCGAGAAGCGGCCATATATACGAAGAACCCAGACACAAAAGGCCATTGTAGGAAAGAAGAACAAGATGAAGTACCCAATCTGCTGAAGTCGCGAGTAGGGAAACCCATCATCGATCACGTCGGAGCCATCTATGGCTCTCTTGTGCAGCTCTCCGACGAGCCTCTGCACAGCTCCAACGTCCATCTAGGTTGAGAACCAGCTCAAGAGGGCTTAACTGTGTATTTCTGCAAGGCAACACGCCGAAAGAGTAAAGAGAGAAATAGAGTTCGGAAAGAGGGAATGGTCATGTTGATCTCGGCTCAGGGTTCTAGATCTACCTATATGCCGTACATGTCCAAGCTACATCTTCAGGAGAAACGAAAAAGAGGAGCTAGCGCACCACCTTTCTCGCACCACGCTTCAGACATATTTGCCTGCAGAAGGCGGCTGAAGCCCGTTCATCGATGGATCCCCCCCGTGCAAAGAACGAACCGGAAGTGGTCCCCTTGCCGTGTAAGAGTATGGAAGCGGGAGAAGGATGAGAGCACGCACCGGGGCCGTGGCCCAAGTGGTGAACGAGTAATGAGCTGAATCTCACACCCCATGGAGGTAGATAGGTGTTGGGTTGTCCCCTGCGTCATGGGATCAACTGCGTGTTTCAAGTCGTCGAGGTTGGGTGTTGAATCCACAGACTGAACGCCCAAGGCTTGACGAGTGTAGTCGATAAACGAGTCTAGAGTAGGCTATCTCTGCAAAAGAGCATTCGATAGAGTATTTCATGTCGATCATTGAGCTAATTCACTAAAGCAACACCGGATATTCCGCATATCCCTCCAAAAGCTAGCTATCAAATGGTGTAACCACGATGGTTTCTTGTCATGATCCGACATCTGACTACAACTTGACAAATCGCCCCGCGTAGCCACTCGCCCAAGCTCCGTCGACCAGAACCAACTTCTATAAAGACATGCCATTATATCCTTGCTAGTAAATCAGGGTCGACGATCCTTTGCCGTTGGTGGAGATGTGAGGAGAGGTTCCCACTTTGTGAGTAAATCAGATGTTTCCATCGGCAATAACTTCCTTTTTCCCCATCTCGTTAATCTAGGAAAATTACCTTTTTATTGCGAAAAAGGAAACATGATCGTCAAGATGATCCATCTAATCAATCAAAGTTGCAAGTTCAAGATGACAGCAAACTCAACTCAACTTTAACCCTCAACACCAAGGTTAACAATATCACAATCACCAAAGCTAAAGACAACTGCCGAAAACTGCTCCTCGAGTCATTTCTGAATTATCTCATAAATCAGGGGCAGAAATCATCGCTCCCCCCACCTCCTGGTCTGTTACAGAAGGCTGACTCTGCAGGCCGCATCGATCTTTGAGAGATCCTAGCTCTGCATCCGCCAACAAGCCTCTTCCTTGCATTTCATCCCGGCATATTAAAGCAAAAGGACTAGAATCCAAACGGTCTAAGCAAGATTCTAGGGTCTCGATTGATCTCCATCCAAGGATCATGCCTTGGTAATTTCTTCGCCTGCAGCGGCTATAGACGAAATATCGCCATGCCTGGTCGCGTGAGCTGTCACTCAAGAGCCTCTTGAGTCAGATTCATTACCTCGTTCAGAATACCACACGCCACGGCTAGCTTCTAGAACCGAGCTATTGCATTAGCTCCCGTTGTCAGTTCATCTGTCAACTGGAATGGCGTTGCATGCTCCTCACAGCCCGCCTCCGCTAGCCAGCCGCCTCGAGGCGATGAAACATCACCAGCTCATATCAGTGGAGCTCACTTTGTTCAGCTCATCCAACCGTCCGTCCCTACATCGATCGACAATCGTCAATCTTCAGCCTTTGATGGGGTCTTTCGAGTGCCACAATTCATCCACGAACTACATCTCAGCATGGCAAGCCAAGGCTTACTCCCCCCTTGACATCTTGGTGAACCCCAAGCCTCTGTTCCTAGAAAATCATCAGATTCCATCCGGTGTTTGCTCCTTCGTATTAGTGGCTTCTAGCTCGAGTCTGTTGGTTGTGTTGTCGGGAAATCCTCCGCCCACAACCTGGACCCTTCTTGTTCATGCCAGAACCAACAGAGTTCCACTCTCCATGGTTCCCAATTATGGCATGCCTTGTCTCTGCTCCTGAAATATCTCCAACCTCAGCCCATGGCGTGGTGCCTGGTGCTAGTTGGCAGCTCCATCGCATCCACAGCCCGCCATGCCTTCTCGACGCTTCTCTCGAGCTGTGGCGTTTATAGAAGGACCACGGATTCCACCTCTATAAGGCTAGGCTTGGTCTTCTAGACCTCTATCGTCAGTCGCTTGCCTCTCTTGGTCACCATGTCTGCCATGCGGTTCTTTACCTTGGCGGCGCTCGCTAGCGCATCCTTTGCCCAGACCATCAAAGTTGGTGGCAAGGATATATGTGAGTTTTGACGAGTTTTATGAATTGCACAGTCAAGCTAACACTACTTAGCCGTCGACAAGTCCGCCATTGCCCCAGCCAGTGAGGCCGTCTCCAGGAGTTCCTCCAAGGCCAAGGCCCCTCTCTTCGTCGATGAGTCTACGCAACTCACCGATAGGGTCCTCAACAACCTCACTGCCCTTGGACTCTCCCATATCGAATTGTTCGAGTTCGACAATGACAAGGAAGAGACTATCCACAGACGAAGCCTCTTTGGACAGTGCAAGACGGCCCCTGGAGACGACTACTTCCCCAGCGACAAGCTCTGGGCAGTATTCGACTACCTCCTCGGCGATGCCCTTCAAAAGACGGTCCCATATGCTTCCGTCTGCTATGAGGACTCCGAGTTTGGCAACTATAACAAGGCCAAGTGTGACTATCTCATGAACAACTGGTTCAACAACTCCTACGTCCCAACTGAGGATCCCACCGCTGTCAACGCCGTCCTCTACCAGGGCCAGTCCTGTCTTCCCCCTTCTCTCTTTGCATCCGCCAAGTCTTGCACTGTCGGTGGCTACCCCTTGTACACTGTTGATGCCACAAATGTTGCCCACATCCAACTCGCTATCAACCTCGCCCGAAGTCTAAACCTGCGTCTTGTCATCAAGAACACTGGCCATGACTTTGGTGCCAAGTCTACCGGCTACGGTGCCTTGTCCATCTGGACTCACAACCTCAAGTCCATCGAAGTCTACGAGGACTATGAGGAGGGCGACTACAAGGGCCCAGCCGTCAAGGCCGGAGCTGGTGTCCAGGCTTATGAAGTCTACGAAGCTGCCAACGAGCATGGCGTCACTCTTATCGGCGGAGAGGGTCAGACAGTCGGTGTCATTGGCGGCTTCATCCAGGGCGGTGGCCACGGTCCTCTCTCTGGAATCCACGGCATGGCCTCTGACTCTGTCCTCTCCTTCGAGGTTGTCACTGCTGATGGCCACCTCGTCACCGCCAGCGAGAGCTGCAACCCTGACCTCTTCTGGGCCATCCGTGGAGGAGGTGGTGGCACCTTTGGCGTCGTGACCTCTGCTGTCGTCAAGGCTCACCCCAAGGTCTCTGTTGCCACCTTGACCTTTTCCTTTGCTTCTGGCGTCGATGGACTCACTGACGAAGTCTTCTGGAAGGGTGTCAAGGCATTCTGGAACCGTTTCCCCGAATACGCCAAGGACAACGGCAACTACGAGTACTTCCTCATCACCAAGACTGAGACCGGCTACAGCTTCTCCATGCAGCCCTGGTTCGCTCCCAATTTTACCGTGGAGAAGCTCAAGAAGCTTGTGGCCCCTCTTTTCGCCGACTTGAAGGAGCTTGGAATCAGCATCAAGCCCAAGTATGCCGAGTTTGACGACTTTTATCCTGCCTGGCAGGCCTCGTTCCCCCTTGAGGGTTGGGGCAACCCAGCCATCCGCCAGGGAAGCCGGCTGTTCCCCGAGGAGAACTGGGCCAATGAGGCCATCATCAGCAAGACATTCGACGCCGTCAAGGGCAGTATCGAGGACTACGGTTGGTTCATCGCTTTCAATGTCTATGCCGGTCACGAGGGCTACCCCGACACGGCTGTCAACCCAGGCTGGCGAACAGCTCTCGTCCACGGAATCGGCGCCGTCTTCTGGGACGTGACGGCAGACGAGGAGACCAAGAAGAACATCTCGGATAGTCTGACCGACGACTACATCCAGCGGTGGCGAGACGTGACCCCCGGCGGCCACGCGTACTGCTCCGAGAGCGACTACATCGAGCCCGACTTCCAGCACTCGTTCTGGGGCAGCAACTGGGAGCGTCTGGTCGAGATCAAGGAGAAGTGGGATCCTTATGATGTATTTTACGCCACCAACGGTGTTGGCTCGGACAAGTGGGAGCTCCAGGATAAGATCTTTGGCAACTTGCCCAACCAAAACAGCAAGCTTTGTCGAGTGTAGGGGCCATGTATTGTGACTATTCAGACCTTGTGGTCGATCAATGTATTATATTAATCATTAAAACCCGTATGTTTAATGTTCCGCTTGACAAATTCTCTAATCTCGGTTCCTAGCCTTCGTATTCATTCAAGGTAATTCGACATTCCTAACAGAGTCAAGCATTCCTTGTCTCGGGGGAACGACATGTTACCCTTCCCCTTCCTTTTCCCCCGTATTCGCTTCGACCAGTGTTTACTAGGAAGCGAGTCGGGTCTTCTTAAGAATACGAGATTGACAAAGAGTCCCTTGGGTTATCATTAGTTTAATTAGAGTCGTTTTGCAAAAGTTGCTCTTATACCCACCCACCTATGTATCTTATTGCTATACCGTCTATCACTGCCAGCGTTAAATATTTAATTAGGTATAGGCCTAGAAAGGGATCTTTATCGTTAGATAATCCTTTATTTATTCCTCGATCCAAGAGTATTTAGTCCAACTTCCATCCAGTCTCATTATTATATAGAAGCTTCATGCAAGCAGACGTGATATGTACACTGACATCAGATCACGACCTTAACATACAGAATAGTAGTGAAGAAAGACGCAGTATACCACAAAACGACCATTAAAATAAAACAATGATTAACTATATAACAGTAAAGATAAAGGCTATTAGAATGTCAAAAACCTAGCCAATTCTCACCTAGCTAGTGTCTAGGGTAGCCATATCCGATAACCTTATCGTCCAGGCTCCGCCCAATTTTCTACACCTTGACCAGCCTCTAACGTCACAACCTCTGTCTCTCCATCCTCCAACCTCCCATCACAATGCCGCCCAAGCGCATGACAGCAAACCCCGTCAAGCCGGCGCGTTATCGCGCCGGCAAGTCCACGGGTGTAGAATCCGACTCCGACTCTGACGCCAGCGAATCTGAGGCGCCCGCCGAGCCCGCGCTCCCTCCGCCGCCGAAAGCAACCAGCGCCGGAAAGATCTCGAGCAATCTTGGAAAAGTCGACCTGAACGCGCGCAGGAAGGAGGCCGAGGCCGCTGAGGAACGGCGACTCGCCAAGGAAAAGGCTGAGCGATTGGCCGCCGAGGAAGGCTTCGTGACGGAAGAGGAGGAAGAGAGCGAGGAAGAAGAGGAGGAGGACGATGATGAAGAAGAGAGTGAATCCGAGGAGGAGAGCAGCGAAGACGAAGCCCCGCGACGGTTAATGATCCGACCAAAGTTCATCCCCAAGAGCCAGCGAGGAAACGTAAAAGACCCCGCCCAACAAGAGGAAGAAGCCCGCCAAGCAGAAGAGGAAGCTCGCAAGAAGGCCGCCGACGAGCTCGTCGAGGAGCAGATCAAAAAGGACCTCGCCGCGCGCGCAGCGGGAAAGAAGCACTGGGACGATGACGAGAACGAGGACTCGGACGTGGACACGACCGACGGGCTGGACCCCGAGGCTGAGGAGGCTGCCTGGCGCGTCCGCGAGCTCAAGCGCCTCAAGCGCGCGCGCGCTGCCATCGAGGAGCGCGAGAAGGAGCTCGCAGAGGTGGAGCGACGGCGCAACCTGACCGAGGAGGAACGGCAGGCTGAGGACGAGGCCTTCTTGGCCAAGCAGCAAGAAGAGAAGGACGGCAAGGGCAAGATGTCGTACATGCAGCGGTACTTCCACAAGGGCGCCTTCTTCCAGGACGAGATGAAGGCTGCCGGGTTGGATAAGCGAGACATCATGGGCAGTCGGATCCAGGACGACGTGCGGAACCGCGAGGCGCTGCCAGAGTATCTGCAGCGTCGCGACATGGCCAAGCTGGGTCGCAAGGGCGGAACCAAGTACAAGGACATGCGCACCGAGGATACGGGTCGCTGGGGTGATATCGGTGGTGGTAGGAGGAGAGAAGGAGGGGGCAAGTATGACGAGGATGAGCGATTCCGTCCAGATGATGATCGCTTCCGACCCGACGAGCGGAGTGCAGGAGGCGCAAATGCCATTCCCCTCGGCTCGCGAGATGATCAGAGGAAGGGTGACCGACGGGACAGAGATGATGGGTATCGGGATCGGAGGGATAGGGACTCGTATCGCTCAAGAGACGACAGCCGGAGGAGGTCACGATCACGATCACGGTCACCGCGTCGTGATAGGGATGAACATCGCAGCCGTCGCAAGCGCAGCACATCGCGCGACGACGACCGATATGAGAGTGACAAGAGACGCAGAGTGGATGCCAGGTAGGTCCTGGCCTGGTCTTGATATATAACATTAATAATACCCAACACGGCCATTCCTCGTTCAATGCCCCTCTGTCTTTTTACGTGGCTCGTTACATTACATACAGTCAGATGCGACTTCTATCTATATCCTCACAATCTCAACACGAGCACGGTTGAATATTTGATGGCCCGTCATCTCTTCGCTGCCGGCATCGGGCACTGTGGGCGGATGCAGCGTCATACGTGCATATGTGCCAGCGCCTCGACGCTTGGAGAGGTAGCCTGGGTTGATGAGAAGAACACTTTCAACGACCTAGATACCCGTTAGCATAATGTTACCTCAAGAAGAAAGCCAAGAACGTACCTTTGCGAAAGGAGGCAGTAAGCTGGGAACCATCATGACATCTGGCCGCACATTGACCATCTCGCCCAGCTCGAGATAGCCCACATCCAGCACTGCGCCAGTGGCAATACCCTCCTCCGTGCCTGTCTTGGGAAGCCTAGAGCGATCTGTAGGCGGGAACAGGGGAAAATAATGTCGCTGCTCAACCAGGTAGCGACAAAGTCGACTCATCAGGTCGCCGCCGGGTTGGGGACCGCCACGAGAGACCACCTCCTCAGAGCGTAGCTGTGAGAGGATATCTTGCGACGAGATGCCTAGTACGAGCTCGTTTATCGACAGCGTCATGGGGTTCGTGACGATACGGACCGCCTTGGGCAGGCCGAGTTCTTTTTTAGGGATTGAGTCTTGCGGCCATGAGACGTGCTTTGCTAGGACATCTCGCACAGAGGGAACGAGAATGATGGTGATTGCGGGGTTCGAGGAGACGAGGCGGTTGAAAGCAGGCGAGACGAGGTACTTGAAGACGGTCGTCATGGTAGCAGTGTCAGGGTCAAAGTTGGCCTCTTCAGGGAGGTCAAAGTCACCCGTCGCGATAAGGGGGTGATCGACATCGAGGAACGGGCCAGTAAGGACGAGCGCATCTGCATACGTGTCGGCTGCTTTCGTGCACAGGGCGTGGAGAGGCTCAAAGTCAAGGTTATCATCTGCCGTGTACGGACCAGACGCGAACAATACGCTCAGGGGGGCAGGTTCTGAATCCTCCTCCATGGCGTCGGGTCCACCACGCAGTCGTTCGCGATGCCCCTCAAGCGCAGAAGGCAAAGAGGCAGCGTTGGGGAGCAGGGGGGTTTCGAGTATCTCCTTGACGACGAATTCAGTCCCAGAGGCGTTGGTGCCTCGAAGGGCCACAATTTGACCAGGGAAGAAGCACCAACTGCGGACGTGATCCATCTTCAGGGGCACTCTGTGACCCATTCCATTCCGCCTCGACATTTCAAATACCAACGACGCAGCATTGAGTTTTCCTTCTGTCGAATCTGACGCAATTCGGCCAACGGCAACAACTTCTGCTGTGCTCTGGGCTGCGGCGCTACCAAAGGCCGCTTCGTCTAGGCCATGGTGTTCTTGGATAAGCGCCATGAAGCTGTCGATCCGGTCGTCGAGAATCTCGCTCGTTTCTGAAATCTTCATCGCCAATGGCTTATATCCGAGCTTCTTCTGGTCGGAACCGGCAGTGAGCTTTACACGCGGCTCAGAGAAGGGCGCAATGGGTGGTTCAGCTGCGGCGAGGCGGTCGTTGAGGATTTCGACAACTTCCCCAGGGTTCGCTCGATCGTTGAAAGAAGTAGGTCTTTTGAATGTTAGCAATGGACATATAGAGACTGAGAGAAAAACATACGGGAGTCCATTCATAGATTTCAGCTGTTCACTCATCCCCGTGACTGGCGAGCTTGTCAACCCCTTGGGAGTCTCCATCTTCCTCTTGAACGCACTCCCAGTCGCAAGCGTCCTGCTCAACTTGCCTCCCGACCCTGGCGTACTCGGCACCAATCCATCCAACATCCCAAACACATCTCCGCCCTTTGTGACACCTCTCGGTGTAGCGGTAACTTTCCTCTCCGTCTTGACGTGCACCTGTCGTTGTGTCTTTTCGAGCTCATCTTGTATGCTCTGCTTGAGATTGCGCAGCCCCTCAAGCGTCACGATCTGGGCGTCCGTATCGAGCTTGATGCAGTACGACTCCCACTTGAAGAAGAGATCCTCGGGGGAGAGGCTGTGGAGGCGCATGATGGATTGGAGCTCGCTGAGAACGTCGGGCTCAAGCGGCTTGTTGGGGGAGAAGCGGTCTTGGAGGTCTGCGTCGGCCATGATGGGCGACAGGAAAGCAATGGATGCGACAGGGAATAGTGATTGATTCCTTTTCACTCTTATTACGAATTCGAGTGTCTTGGAGAGTTGAGAAGAAGGTCCGTCGTTATGGTGATGGTGGTTGGAGGGGCTCAATTTGGACGCGAGGAGACGCGTCTGAGAATCCAACCGCGTTAAGTGAGTGGGGACAAGAGCACAGTTCTGATATACAGTGTGCACACAGTACTAGCTAGATGCCCCGACTCCCTACTTATATAGGTTGGTAGAATTGGTATCACTGAGCAATAGAGATGGCAAAAGTGAATGGATACTTCATACAGATCATCAATTATGCCTCCAAAGGCTGCTAAACTACTACAGAGGTATCATTTCCACAGGCAAACGCCGTTGCCTTGATCCATAAAAGAGTCCATCAGCGCCATCTATGTATGTAAGTACTGTCATGTCCTGGTGTCTTTAAACACGCAATTCTGTGCTGTTGATGCCCTCCATGTACCTGATGTCCAACAAAGCTCTATCACGCTGCGAAACTCCTTTCATAAATCCATCATGGGCTACTCCTTGGCCTCCTTGACGGTGACCTTCTGCTCCATGCCCCATTCGGCCCACACGTCGTCAGAGCCGTTGTAGCCAAAAGCCAAGGCACCATCTCGAGGAGGGGAGCTGGGCATGATACCATCGGTGCTGAGGAAGTTGCCAAACTCTATCAACGTGTTCTGGGTTACTTCCATGCTCGGCAGGCTGGAAAAGTCGAATTGGCTGTTATCCAAGTCGAAGTTTGGTTCCGAGAGTAACTGTGTAATGGTCCGACTGATGGGGGTATCAAAGATGTTTTCAACGTTCAGTCGTGGGCTCCGCCTAAGGCCCGCGGAACGAGGAGTCCTGGTAGGTGTCTTCTGAAGTAGTGCCTGCTGGCTGGGAGACATCATCCCCTTCACAGATCTAATAGATCGAGAAACGCTGCGGGTGATGGGCCGGTGGCTTGGTGTAGGACGCGTAGGAGTTTTGAAGGGACTGGTTTGTGCCTCAGCTTTGGGCGGAGGAGTAGAGGGACGAGCCGGGCTATGGAACAGGGCCTCTAGGGCGTCTTGTTCGTTTTGCTTCTCGCTACGAGCCTTAGTGGAGGCATTCTCCTTCTCCACAGCGACTTCCTTGTCTTGACGGGACTCTGTCACCTTAACGACATTGGCGTTAATTTCTCCAAGAGTCTTCAGGGTCGGATCCTTCTGCGGAGAGGAGAATAACAACCGCCGCGTGTTGCCGAGGTCGTCATCAATGTCCATTTCGATGGGGCTCTTAGCTGTCCCAAGTCCTCTGGAACTTCTGGAATGGGTTGAACCCGGGTTTGATCGGTTACCGTCGTGGTTCGGCAGCCCTTCGATGGTAGGGAGAGTGAGAGTATTACCCATTAGTACATCGACACTGTGTTCCTTGGTGGGAAGGATAGAGCGAGACTGCTTGGGCGAAGATAGATCGATAGGACCAACAGGATCTGTAGCTGGGTAGGCCTCGGAAGTAGGGTTGGGGTGGGAAACACTCTTTGTGCGAGCCCTCTTGGCCCGCGAGGGGTTGGGATTGGGGTTGGGGTTGGTGCTGGAGCCACGCTTCCGTCGGCCTTGACCCAGGGGTCCAAAGGCGTTGTCCCATTTATCTTGGGGGCGATGGATTCGGTACTTGGTCATCCAGATGCCACAGGGGTTGCAGAGAAGCTGCTCTGTCCAAGCATCTCGATCATCGTGTGGGCCCAGTGACTTCTTGACGAGCCGGTATGCTAGAGGAATGTTTTGCTCATCTCGCTTTGTAATCTCAATCGCTGTGATCTGTCCGGGCTTGTCTGAGTATTCGACATATTGGGGCACTCCCTCGTGGTCCTGCACCCAGATCTTGCGCCAAGTTGGTGTTTCAATGGCACCGCAGTTGGTACAGAAAGGAGGCATCTCTCCATTGAGAATGGCCATTTCTAGTTTCTGCTTTATCGCATGCTTCTTGACCATGTTCTTCTTGTACTTGTAAGGGGGCGATGAAGGCATCGCAGGCAGAGCATCGCCTTGTGGGAAAGATGCCTCAGGGAGTACAGGCAAGGCCAAATGCTCTAGAGATTCGGCTGGGCCAACAGGGTCGCTGACAGGAATTGGCAGATGCAGAACCATAGAGTTGGATCGACGAAGACATGCTGGAATTTCGGTCGATGCTCTGATGGGCTCGGCAAGGCAAGACTCGGAGAGCATTGACGGCCCGACAGGCTCGCTAGCAGGAGCCGAGGGCAATGGCAACGCGCCAGCGGATTGTGATCGGTTCAGCTGTCGAGACGCGCGAGGCTGGGGTCTGGCTGGGTTAGAGACTGGCTTTCGAGGAGGTAGAGTTCCTTGGGGGATCTGATTAGTCTCGGTTGAAGGCATGGGCTCTAGACCTGAGGTCGCTCGCACTAATTGAAGGAGGGGCTCATCCAACTCATTAGAGGGTTGGGTTCGAGGCTCAACCTGAGGTTGAGGAACTTCTGCTGCACACGGCGCTCGGACAGGGACTGGGCTTGCCATCTTCTCAGGGGCATCCGTAGTGGGAGGAGGAGTTGGTGGTGAACGGCGTTGAGGTCGTGTTTGGGGGGGATTTCGGGTTGTTTGAGGCTGAGCATGATTCTTTCGGGGTTGAGGTAGGGGCAGGGAAGGCTCCAAAACGGGACCCGAGGTGGGATGGGGTGTGTTGTAGTTCTGGATATGGACGAGATCCTGGCCGCCTGGGCCGTCTATCCTGAAGACCTGAGTTGGGATGCCGGTTCTGTCTACACTTTCTATCACTCGTTGAACTGGGGGTCGTCCTTGAATCCGACTCTCCTTGACCGGCTGGAGAATGGGTTCATCAAAGAGATCATCGATGTCGTCCGTAAAAGTGGAATCTTGTACGGGAGCGGGCATAGGAGGGAGAATAGGACTTGACATGGGCGGGCTGGATTGCATGAATGATGCGTTTCGAGGAACTGGAGGAGAGGAGCGGATATCCTGCGGGCTATCTTCCGAGTAGGCTGGTGTCTCGATCGTTGATTCAGGGGATCTGTCGTCCTCCTGGCTGGGAGATGGGGCGCGGGCAGGCCTCGGGGGAAGTTGGTTGCTCAGGTTGGTGGTCAACTCCTGTCGCATGGACGACTCCCGCCGAGGCTTGGGTCCTTTTGGGCCACCCCGAGGAATATTTAATGGACCACCCTCAGGCACGGGTGTAGGAGCTCGGGGAACTTCTTGTAGGTGGTTACCAGACACGGCTTCGTTGCTTGGCCCAACAGGGCGAAAGTTTCGGAGCGAACTGGCAGTACTGGCAGTAACACGTAGTGAGTCCGGTCCAGATGTGAATGGATTTGGTGTTGCCTTTTCGACCTTGGCTGTCTTGACTGGCTTTGTCGTCTTAATCTCCTTGGTCTCCTTGGTCGTATTGGTCGCCGTCTTGGCCTTCTTCTTGGCGGGTCCGCTATCCTCGCCCTCGGTTCCGTCCTCGTATCCTGAAGTGTTTCCTTCTGCTGGCTTCTTCCGTGGTCGACCTCGGGGACGCCCTGTCGGCGCCTTCTTGCGTGAACTTCTGCTAGATGGTCTTGACGTAGGCTGGATAGGGGCTGTTGCCGGGTCGACGAGTGTTGGAGCCACCCGCTGGATTTCGGGGGCTGGAGGTCCCTGGGAGAGGGTAGGCGATGCCACTCGAGAGACATGTGCTGAGTGACCAATCTGAGGGTTGGATTGAATGAACGAGTTCCATTCAGCAGCACCTGCGGGTGTCATGAATGTCTCGACGGGCCGCGGAGGCTGGAAGTCCTGGGTGGGCTCAGGCTTCTGAACCCTGGGGCAGACGGTAAATCTCAACCTGACCTCGAGGATCTCGCGATTACCTCCCCCAAAGACGGCGAGGAGGTTCTTGGTGACACGTCCTGTGACCATCTTGGGTGGTTGGGCAGCCCAGTCACCACGCATTGAATCCAGTGCCCATGACAGCATGCCCTGCCCCACAAGTGGTGTGTCTGGTTCCGAGTAGTCGAGGGAGTAGACGGTAAAGTCGGTGTTGGTATCGTTGCCTTGGTTGGCAAGTTCAGGGCTACACTCGGTGACTGCCAGTAGGCACGCGCGCAAGTCGACTATGCCAATCGAGTTCTTTTCGTCGAGGGGAACCGTCTGTACATGGAGGGTCTGGGATGACCGGGCCAGGCAATTAACCTTGGCCTCCTTGTCGAAGGTGTAATGAACCTTGACTGTAGGGCAGTGTTAGCCATATGCGCAGCAAGATAAGGTCATCATCGGGAGGCATACGGCCCATGGGCCTCACTTGGACACCCGACTCATCGACTTCGTTACTTCGCTGCATCGTCTGACCGTTGTTGGGATTCCAGTCGCTGGGGGGAGCAAAAGGCATGGGTGACGCCATGGCGGTCAGTCCCCAGGAGGGGAAAAAGGTCAGAGATAAGCCGACACGGTCTCAATCACTCGAGGCCAAGTGACGGTTCAGAATCCTCGAGATGTCGTCGACAAGAGGGTTGTGCGAGTGATTGAGACGAAAAGGGTTGACGGGGAGAAGGGTGGAGTTGTGGAGCTAGAGCGAGGCGAGGTTTAATGTTTGAGCTCGTTGGCCGGGTTGTGATATCAAATTCGGGAGGCGGGCGTCATTCTCGTGACGCGCCTCGTCCACCAAAAGTCGCGTCGTGAGGGTGGAACCTCTTTAAGCTGCAGATCTGAGGGGAGACGTGCACGCTGGCTAGACAACGAGAAGGAGAGGGGAAAAAAGAGGAGAAAGAAATTGAGAAGGAGGAGATGGACAAGGAAGAGAATAAGTATCAAACCAGAGGTGAATCATCCATCAACAACGCGGACACGATAAGGAAGGAAGGTGGTGATGTCGCGTTGTGATGCAGGTTGTAAAGGCGTTGTAGTTACTGTAGCTGTTGGCCCTTGGCAGGCAGTGGATTGGATGCCCAAGTTGGAGGGCGGCCGTGTCACTCGAGTGGTTGAGAGACCCCTGTGGGTTCTGGTTTAGTGGTTGCAGCGCCAGTGACGTGAGTTAGCGCGCACCCACCTGAGCGAGACGCGCCTTCCAAGGAGGGGAGGTGGGGCCGGGGACCGGAGGTGAGACCCGCTATTCCCGGGACACACGGCGCCGGAGAGATAGTGTCGGCCCCGCCCGTGGCTTTGTGGTCCTTGGCTTCCGGACTGTCAAGCCTTGGGAAACCTTCTTTGTTTCGTCGCTTCGGATACGTACCTAGTCAGCACGCCGGCCAGACACCGGAAGCTACTCTCTCACGTGCTTCGAGTTCGTTCTCGTTTGATGCCGGTTTTCGTGGCTGGTTCCCGCAGCTTGTCTCGGTGTCGGAGAGGTACGTATCTCATTCAACTTCCTCGCCGCTACCGCACCTTTCGTAGGTCCTTTCGCTTTGGCCAACCCAGCAGCTGGCGGCTCCCTTTCGATGACGGAAAACTGGACCAGAGATGAGAGGGAAAATGGCAGTCCTGAGGGAGGCAAGGAAGGCGAAGATGTCTGGTCTTTCTTCTCAAGGCCTCTTCGGGGCGGGGTCTTGTCCCTTTTATATTCTTGTCCGTCGCCCGAGGCCATCTCTCTTTTGCACCCCCATCCTCTGGATGCCTACAGACGCCATGTGGGAAGATGATGAGTCGATGAGGTTTCGTCTCGAGTTTATCTCCACTTTCTCAACGTCCTATTCCTTCCCTCCTGCTGGTAGCCGTGCTTATCATCTCTTAACTCCGCCTGTTTGGCTAGGAGGGCTTGGTGTTTGTTTTGGCCTATGCACCACCGCCCGTCTAACCCTCCATTACGCGCTGAGAGACCCCTCCTTGTTTGCTCCCCCCCTGTAGTCGGCTTTTTGGAGTGAGGCTTTTCGACCATCGTTTGATCTCTCATCAATCGGAATCTTGGTGGTTTGTCGCAACCCCACACCCCTTATCTCATTCGCCACTATTCCCCCCATTCCATTTTCGCCATTCACAATAACACCCATGATGCTTCATCAGCCTCATTAACGAGTTTCACGTTCATCAACGAATTGGATGCACCATCATCAGAAAGTCATCACATTTCATCTATCGACACACGCACTACGCCAGGATCGTCGGGTAGTGACTTCTATTTTTACAAATTATCCAATATTCTTACAATTTGCTTCCAGGCGTAGACTCATCTGCCAGCCACCGAGCCTTGCCGCGCGCGTCCACCTCGGTCTTGCGAGCGATGATCTCCTTGACCACCTCCGAGATGCCCTGGCGACCCCGGCGCGATGCAACGATGATGTTGGCCAGCTCCTCCTGGGTGTAGTTGCCGTCAGAGAGAACCTTGCGAATCTCCTTCTCGGTGGGGACTCCAATACCCTGGTGAGGGTATTCCGAGTATGTCCGATCGGTGAACAGCTCGATGTCGCTCTCCGGGTCAAACTCAAAGAAGGGTTTAGTCACGTTGTCCTTAGTGGCAATGTCCTCCAGGGACTCAGGCTGCCACTTGGGCGTCTCCTTGCGGATGAGCAGAGCCGTCACGCCCTCGGTGAAGTCATGATGCTGCATGAACTTGGTCGAGATCTGGTGCTCCTTCTTAAAGGTCTCGGCGATATCCCACTCGCCACCGACGCGCATCTGGCGGAGGGCCACGTGCACAGCGGTGGGTGACCTCTTGTGCAGAGTCTTGATCTGCTTCTGCGCCCACTCCTCAGTCGCACCCCGCTCGGACTCCAAGGCAGCAATGATGTCGCTGATAGTGTTCTTGTTGAAGCACCGGTCAATGGCCCGACGAATCTCGCCGCTCAGGGCCATGGGCTGGTCATAGGGAAGGCCGGTGCAGAACTCCTCCAGGGTCTCATTGATAAGGGCCAGTCGTGCGGGCAGGTCATCGCTGTCCCGGAATCGGAGCTCAGCCAGACGAGCCTCCAGGTCGGGCAGGCTGGTGGAGTGGAGGTAGTGGGTGGCGATGCCCGAGTAAAAGACATTAGGACCAGTGAGTCGGTCGCTGGTCAGCGCCAGGTAGGTTCCGACAGATCCGTTCATTCGGGGGAGGAAGAATGAGGCGCCAACATCGGGGAAGAAGCCGATAGTTGTCTCGGGCATGGCAAAGACAGTCTTCTCGGTTGCAATCCGGAATGGAGCATGCGCGCTGAGACCAACACCACCACCCATGGTGATACCATCCATAAAGGCAATGTAAGGCTTCTGATATGTCGCAATGTAGTGGTCGAGCTTGTATTCGAGGGCAAAGTACTCGGCCGACTTCTTCCATCCGTTCTCCTGCTGGTTGAAGTGGGCGAGGGCAGCGACATCACCACCAGCACACAGAGACTTTTCACCAGCACCCTTCATGACGACAACGTTGGCCAGGTCGGACTTTTCCCACTCCACCAGTCGGGGAACAATCTTGCGGATCATGGAAGCATCGAGGGAGTTGAGCTTCTTGGGCCGGTTGAGCATGACGGTGCGCAGACCATACTTGCTCTCGAAAACGACATCGTTGGGTTCATCGTCGCGCAGCTCCTTGATCGAGGTCGCCTCAGTAGACAGCTGTATCCATCCAATTAGAAGACTGAACCTCTAGCAACTTCATTGAAGCCTGTATCTCACCTGTCGAGCCCCGAGAGAGGAGCTCAAGACCTTTGCTTGCTGAACCATGTTGAAACCACTTCTTGTTGAGCTTCGATAGCTCGCAGCATTGACAGCCGCACCAGCTCGGACAGCAAAAGTTCGAAAGGACATCACAAAGAGATTAGCGATGCGCACATGCGATCGACATGCGCATCGAGAGGAGGAGGGGGTATTAGAGGCAGTGGAAGTGTCCTCGGTCCGCGGCAATGCTTTTTAACCTCCGCATCAGAACCCCAAAATTGAGTCCGAGGGTAACGGCGGCTTTCTGCTTTCTGCGGGCAGCCCAGGCTTTGCCCGCCAGTTAGGAACTGCTGTCACCTGACCAGTCAGAAGCCGGAGGGGAGCTCCACTGTCGCGACCAATCAGGGGCGCTCCACCCCAATCATCGACTTTTTGAGCTCTGTGGGCTTCAGCCTTGCGCGCCGCATTCAACATCACCGACAACCAACCATACATACGGATAGCCTTCAAGATGTCGGACCCCAAGATTCAGTGCGTCGCGTTGCTTCCAGCTCGATGGATAGATGACTAACAAGATGATAGGGAGCTTCTCACCAAGCCGCGCTCAGAACTCACGTATGTGCTACGGCCCATCCTCGACGCTTGCTGCCCAGCCCCGCGACGAGACAAGACGACGATTGCTAACGTATGACCCCTCACAGAGAGTACGAGATTGCCCAGCTCGAGGAGCACGAGTTCTCCGCCGGCCCCCTCTCCATTCTCCAGACTGCCGTACGCTCGCACGTCCAGGTGCTCATCTCGATCCGCAACAACCGCAAGCTCCTGGCGCGCGTCAAGGCCTTTGACCGACACTGCAACATGGTTTTGGAGAACGTCAAGGAGATGTGGACAGAGACGCCCCGGTTAGCAAACGGAAAGAAGGGTCGACCAGTGAACAAGGATCGGTTCATCAGCAAGATGTACGTCCACCTGCGACTGGCCTTTTACCCCTGGCGGTGACGATTTTTTCAAGGGATGATGCTAACGTGTCCACAGGTTCCTGCGAGGCGATAGTGTTATCTTGGTGCTCCTAAGCTAATTTTCTTTTGCGTCACGATGTTTGGGGGCTGAGGATTCACTTTGAGAATGGGATGTTTTGTATGTCTTTGGGCAAGGCTCACAGGGACTCCATAGGCGTTGAAAACAAGTTGATTTACGCGTACGCACTCTCCCATTAACCTTGCAGTTTTTGCGCTATCCTTCGCACGTCTTTCATCTTGATACTTCTGAACTCCCTCGACGCTATTTTTTCACCTTGGTCAGACAAAACCCAATCATTCGCTCAAACCAAGGAAGAAGCTGGCAAGGCCCCAGGCACCAGGGTCAGGAACTTCCTGATATCCACTGCCTCCGACGTAGACAGTCCGTCCGAGGCTGGCTTGCATACCCTTGGTTTCATCTGCTCCCTTCCTCGCCGCCTCAGCTGCCTGCTTCACATCGCCTGTCTGGTCCAGCACCTCGACGAAGGGGTGCAGGGCGTCAACCAAGGTGCGGTCACCTGGACGGGCTGGCGTGTATCTGCCTAGCGCATCGCTACTCTGCTTAAGCGCCTTGGCCCAAACCTCGGGGGATGCATTGCCTGGAGCCAGACCGCGGAGGGCATGGACCAGAGCATTGAGGAAGATGGCGTAGAGGGCACCAGATGTTCCGTCCATGGTATTCTCCACGACGGTGACGATGGAGGAGAGGTCCACCACTACGTCTCCTGTGAAGGGATGCTCTTCAAGGAGTTTGAGGATTGCTGCGGCCACGTCAGCAAGCGTTAGTCACGTTTCGAAATGTCACTCACCTTCAGCTCCCCTCTTCAAACCGATTCCGCAGTCTCCGTCGCCAACGACAGTGTCATATCGAGTAACCTCTGGCTCAGCGGCAATAACCTTTTCCAATGCCCTCTTCAACGCTGACTGCGCAGCACTGGCGTCTATCTTCAGATCGCTGGGCTGAGCATCCTGGCTTGCGCCGTCGTTGCCTGTTCTCGTGGCTAAGTTCTTGGCTTCCCATGTGCGCGACTGGATAGGTGCAGACCATCCAACGACTTCACTTGGGGCATCGAGCAACTCGATCATGCTTGGGGCATCAAAGTCGGGAGAGACGACGTTGAGGAGGGTGATGCTGAAACCAAGACCGTTGAGGCTGGTCATGTAGGTGCCACTGAGGACCCTGACGGGGCGGATGTTGTGCTTTGACTCGAGCTGGCTCACAACTTCGGTCGTGATACCTCCCAGCTCGAGAACGCTCACCCCACCGAGGTTGTTGATCATGAGAACCACCTCGTTCGAGTTGACATTGACAAATGCTCGGTCCTTGTCACTGGTATCGAGCAGTTGCTTGAGCATCTTACTCACGAGGTCGGGCAGGTCAGCCTTTTCCCGTCCCGAGCCTGGTTCATTGTGAATACCCATCCCTAGCTCAACCTCTCCCGCTTCCAGACTGCCTTCGTTGTCGGCCTTGCGGCCAGGGACGTGAACATGCTCCAGACTGGCACCCACACTAACAAGGTTGGATGCTGTCAACCGGGCGTACTTGGCCACCTCGTGAAGCGGCTTTCCCAGAGCTGCTAGAGCGCCAGAGATCTTGTGGACGAGGACGGTGCCCGCGATGCCACGCCTTCCTACCTTGCCAGCCTTTGCACGGCCAACACCAACATCATCGCCCACAACGACCATCTCAACAGCAAGACCAGCGGCCTTGGCCTTTTCGACACCCATTCCAAAGTTGAGCACATCGCCAGTGTAGTTCATGACAGTGACGAGTACGCCCTTTGACGTATCGACGCGAGAGGTGATGGCGGTGCGGATCTGCTCGGCGGAAGGGCTGGCAAAGATGGTGCCTGCAACGGCTGCGGAGAGCATGCCCTGGCCGACCATGCCGGCGAACGAAGGTTCATGGCCAGAGCCTCCGCCAGAGATGATGGACACTTGAGAAGTGGCATTTGAGTCAGGTCGGCGGTAGACGATCTTGTGGTCTGAGTCTAGAGCAACCGAGGGGTTGGTGAGAGTCAGACTGTGGAGAGCAGACGAGACGAGGTGGGTTGGATCGTTGATGAAGTGTTTGGACGACATGATTGATGGGTTGAGCAATTAAAGTTTCTAGGACAACGATTTTATGAAATCACTGCATGCAAGTAGAGAGTGAGAGAGAATACAGAGACAATCATGAAGAATCAGGTGAGCTACATCGTGCATTCAAAGGTACCAAGAGACGTCCCAAATCAGCCGGTGCATGTGGTCATGACAGCTCAAGCGGGGGATTGGCTCCGAATCGCGGGGTTGTTGGTGGGGTTGGATAAAGCCTCTGCAGGACGGCAATGAGAGCGGAAGGCTGCAGGTCACTCAGCTTGTCTCGCTGAAATCATTATCCGGGGGGAGGTTTTTGTGAGGGGAAGAATATTGCCGAGGACAATGGCTCGGTTGTTGGAGTTGATTGCTGCCGATGGGGATGACTAGTGGATGCTTGGCAGTCGGTAGGCTAAGCTGGAGATGTAGACTCAACAGGATGTGTGATGGTTAGGAATGAGATGCGTAGGTTATGAGATGCGTAGTAGTTCGTCCTGATTACTGTGGCTCAGTCTGTCAGAATCCTCATGCCTGTTGGAGTGACATGTAGGATTGGATCCATGGATCGACTTGGTGTAAGTGAGCAATGCAGCCATAAGCACCTCTAGCTCCTTGCGTTGACATATGCGGCACTAAGAAACAACAAACGCATTCGAAAGAACTGAACTTGCCTTGATGCCATATACCAACCTGACCTACCGTTGCTTTGAGTTATGTGATGTCTTGCCTACCTCCATGGTCGTTTCGAGGTTTATAACCAGGCACGTGGTTATTAGCTTCGACCATCCATTCTTCACAAAGGGATAAAAGCATAGTCCCGCTGAGAGACATGCCACTCCGGAACGATCAAGCATTCCAGACCAACAATTGAAACAATGTTCGGGACGCGGCATTATGTACGCGCACAAACATACGCGGACATGGTCCAGTACGTATACCCGGTTACGTACTCTGAACACACAAGGGCCCAGAGGTCGTCGCAATTAGCCTAGACCATCCCCATAATTAAGGCCCTTGCCTGTTCCATGCCAGTTCTGTTAGTCGAAATACGCTAGACTCGATGTTATTTCATGCGGGATTCGTCGCGAGATTTAACAATTACACGGATGATGTTCGACGTCTGTGAATGGCCAAGATGATTATTCCCGACTCCCGTCTTGGCCCCTTTGTAGGGATGAGCCTCGCGTATTTTATCTTTTGCACAGCCACTGTCATCAAGTTTCACATGAGCTAAACGACCCATGGTACGACCTCGCCGGTGACTTGAAACAAATGGAAATCCCATCATCTCCTGTTGTTTGGATCTGTAGTTTAATCAGCCCCCCCGGATCAAGTCTGATCCTGCAAAGGATTAGTTGTTTCCGGTGATTGGGCCCGAGTGCCGCCTTAAACACTGCACCGCCTTTGCACCCTGAGGAGATCCTAATATCTTGGCATAATCCTTCTCCTTCCCCAAGCCATTCGCCCACTCGTATCTCATAGGCGGAGTTTACGAGTTCGCTAGCTATACTGAACAACACGAGGAGGAAGAGCCCCCCTGAACCTCAAAGGGGAGAGCTTTGCTGCGCCGTCGTCTAGGAAAGCGGGCACCGTCGGACCCCGGACAAGATGACCTGGCCATTGGATAGGTTCATTTCTCTCTCATCCCTTCACCATTAACGCAGTGGAGTCCGTCGTCTTCGTCTGGCATCCCCCTCCTAGACGCGTGGCCGAGAAGCGAGCGAGTCCATGCATATGGGGCGAGAGAGGGGGGTTAGTTGGATTCCTCCCGTCTGTCAATAATCCTTCTTCTCCAGGTCTTCGTTCTTTACTCTAGTTCCATTTGATTCCTGATTTTATTTTAAAGTTCTTACCATGTGTTTTCAACTATAGTCTATTCGTGCTTTCCCTTCGTATCCGGCTTCTCTCGCCCGAGTTCGGCCATCCCGGCATTCTTGTCAGCCTCCATCAACATCAACTCCTAGTGGCAAGGTGTAAGCCGAATCCGAGTGGGCAGACTTGACAGCATTCGACGTCGATAATCTCCAAATCCAATTACTTCATCCATTTCGATTCGAAGAGTGCCTTGTTGCTGTTGTGGTGATTCATTCGACTGGGTATCAAGATGAGGGCACTCTTACGGAAAGCGACTGCGGTGCTGGGCTTCACAACAGCAGTGACGGGCCTCGAGATAACATTTGATGACGACAGCAAGTTCATGTCTTGTCTTTTTGCCGAAACTTTAACTAACTTGTATCAGAGTCTGTCAAGAGTGCTGCCAACACTGTCGCATTTGGCTTGATGAAGTACTACACAGGAAACAACACTGGCGATGTGCCCGGCAACCTGCCGGACCCTTACTACTGTAACAACCCCAAAACAAACTCTCTAGATACCTCTGTCGCTGACACTTCTCAGGGTGGGAGGCGGGCGCCCTGTTCGGAACCATGATCGACTACTGGTGGCTCACGGGCGACTCGTCGTACAACGACATCACCAAGCAAGCCATGGTCCACCAGGCCGGCGATACCAATGACTACATGCCCGAGAACCAGACCCTGACCGAGGGCAACGACGACCAGGGCTTCTGGGCCATGGCTGTCATGTCCGCCGCCGAGCACAAGTTCCCCGACCCCCCAGATGACAAGCCCGGATGGCTCGCCCTCACCCAGGCCGTCTTCAACGAGTACGTCAGCCGCTGGGACTCGAAACACTGCTCCGGCGGTCTGCGGTGGCAGATCTTTACCTTCAACACGGGCTACGACTACAAGAACTCCATCTCCAACGGGTGCTTCTTCAACATCGCCGCGAGACTGGCTCGCTACACCGGCAACGACACGTACGCTGACTGGGCAGAGAAGATTTGGGACTGGGAGACCGACGCCGGGCTCATCACCGACTCGTACCAGGTGCTGGACGGCGTGACGATCGGGGAAACCAACTGCAGCCGCACCGACACGAACCAGTGGACCTACAACGCCGGCATCTATCTCCACGGCGCAGCCGTCCTGTACAACATGACCGAGAGCGACGCCTGGAAGAAGCGCGTCGACGGTCTTCTAACCGAAATCAACAAGAAGTTTGTCAAGGACGACATCATCTACGAGCAGTACTGCGAGCCGAGCAAGCAGTGCAACCAGGATCAGCAGAACTTCAAGGGGTTCCTCGCACGCTGGATGGCCGCCACCACGCAGATGGCGCCTCACACCTACGACTCGGTCTCCAAGCTTCTCCTGTCGAGCGCCAAGTCAGCAGTGAAAGTCTGCAACGGATCACCATCGTCGGGCTACAGAGGCCCTGCCGGCACGGCATGCGGCTTCTCATGGCTCACGGGCGAGTACGACGGCATTGTCGGCGTGGGTCCCCAGATGAGCGCCCTGTCCATCTTCATGTACACGCTCGTCAACAAGGTGAGCGGCCCGGTCACCAACAAGACGGGAGGAACCTCAAAGGGCAACCCGAACGCCGGAGACACCACGACGGGCGACAGGGATGGCAAGAAGGCTTATAGCCCCATCACCATGACGGAAAGGGCGGGGGCGGGGATAGTAACGTTCCTCATCGCGGCGGGTGTTATCTGTGGTACTGCTTTTACCGTGATTTGAAACAAAAACAGCCAAGAAAAGGAGTCAAGACACGGAGTTTTCCTAGCATTGGGCGTTATAGGTGTTGGGAGGTTTGGGATGGGATATTTGGTTCATTGGCCCTTGGGATAGCTCAGAAACATCTGCTCGACAGAATAGACATGACTGCTCTTTTATTTTGTACATACAGTATCATTCAGATTACAGACGAGTCGTTTGGTGTTTCCTCGACAGGAATCCACGACTGCATTTTGAACTCGAGCAGTTGAGCAGCATCTTTGCGATGGAGGCCTTGAGAATAAGACTCAGTAAAGACGATACGCTGTATCATACAATTGGTTTTTGCCGGGTTACTTCTAGGAAGCAAACACTTGGCACACAGCATGACCCCCTATCCAGCGTGGACATCACGAAGGCTGCCTATCCACGGCAAATTGTCATCAGTATCTCTGATACCTGTATACAGTAGTAATACAAGAGGAAGATAAAGAAGTCCACCTCGAGAACAAATAATATCTATAAAGATAAAGAAGCGCTTGGCTCAGTGGAGTTGTCATCAAGACCCTTCAACTGGTTGTCGATTATTTGTCACAAGATATAACCTAACCAGGCGCGTTAAATAGGTAGGCGAGTTGGGGATGAATGTACACAGTATGATAAGCCTCTACTCATAAGTACTTGTATAAATAAAATAGACAAGGTATTTGCCAAGAAATCGTTTCAACGTCCAAGCCAGTCCTACCACCATTCAATCCTCCCTCAGATTCCCCCTTGGATCCCTCGAAAGCCTCGCCCATTGCGTCTTCAACGTGGGTACATCGGCACTTACAAGAGAATTCATCCACGTCTCCTCTTCCCCTTTTGTCTTGACCGTCGCCCTCCCCATCAACACTGGATGGCAGTTCAGATAGATGGTCTCGTAAGCATGCGCAGGCACACAAAACGTCTCGTGAAAGATGCCTATATGTTCCGGCTTCTCCTTGTTCATCCAGTCCCACGCCTTGCGGTGTAGTTCCTCGTGCGCGAAGCGGTTCAGACTCTCGACGTCGCGGAAGTAGTATGTCAAGAGGAGCGTGTTGTTACTGGCTCGCTCGTCACCTCGCCAGTTTGAGTAGCTCAACATGCCCAGCTCATCCCGGCGGGCTGTGAGGTCATGGTGCAAAGCTTTGAAGTAATCTCCGATCTTGTCAAAGTGCGGCGCCGCGACGCCGAGTGGGTGGTTGGACTGGACGCCCAGGTTGAAGACGACGACGGGGCTTGCGCCAGGCCTGCTACCAAAGGATCCGTCAGGGAAGGGTAGTTGAGCAGTCGCGCGGCCGGGTACAGCATCCGCAGTGTACTCGTTTGGTTTTGGGCTGTGGAGTTGGAGAACAGTTGTGATGATCGAGTTGAGGAGGACGACGGCGGATGGGACGACTGCCCAGCGGAAAGGAAGAGTTGCAGAGAGGACAAGTTGGAGGATTGAACCTATCAGGACGGTGGTGTGCAGTTTAAGAGAGTCTTTGAAGATGAACTGGCGGAATCGATGTTAGAAGCTGGTCAGTTTTTGTGTAGTTGAGGCCATGGGACTTGCAAAGGTTTGAAACTTGGCCAGATAAGTGACGGGCCTCCTAGTCGGCGCCAACTTGGGACGAAACTCGCTGTTCATCTTGAAGACTATGCAATGAAGTAGATGAAACGGATGATATCACACTAAAGTCAATCACTCCTCGTCTGCCAATGATGAACAGAGGACATGACTTCAATTCAACACTGTCGATCAATCATATTATATACAATTCGAATGAACCCCTAAAGAGTCACTGTCAAAAAACCATTTAGCGAGTGCGAGGCATACAAAGCCATATCTCGCAACCATTTCAAATGCGAGGAGGCAACTACATAGCACGAGGCTTGCCCTCGCATTCGCATCGCCGTTTTAGGAGGCTTCGGTCCCAACCACCCAATCCAAGTCTCTGAATTGCGCATCATAAAGACAAGAGTGAATAACCCCCGCATGATGCATTCCATCTCGTCCCGATTGTTCGGAAATCTCGGCGTAAATCCTTCATCATCTAAAAATGGCGGCATTGCCCGCTGTGTTTCGGACACCTCGGGACCAAGGATCCATCCGCCCGCTCTGGTCTCGCTGTCAACTTAACTGCATACATCTCCCCGTGCAACAGACACCGCTAGAATGACCTCTTGCAGTAGTAGGTCAATGGCCCTCGCACTCGCTTTGACCCCAATCTTCTCCACCCGCTATCGTTCGTTGTTCGGCATCTCCGCTTGGACGAAAAGCACAGAGGCCCGGCTGCCCTGGCAACCGTCCGTGTAGTTGATCATAGCTTACATTCATCATCGATCTATTCGAGATTGGGGCAGTCAAAATGGTCTTTGTGTGTATCGTAGCTCCAAGACAACGAGCCTGTGTTCCTAGCACGGACCAAACGGGCCGTCGTGGGGATGGATGATCAACCTGTTGTGAATCAACGCCTTCACCGTATGACACTGTCTCGTATCGGAAGATTAGCAATTAACAAGTGACACTCACTTCACATACAATGTTTCAGGACCTTCTAGAGAACTTGATAATATTGCGAATTGACTCAGAATGCGATGATTCCACAGTCATCACTCATGATGGTCGTCTCAGTATCATTATCCCAACACCAACAGAGCAACCAAAACTGCAATCCGAACAAGCAGACAGACCCTTCAGCAGAACCTGTAGACGAACCTTGCCAACCAACAAGAGACGATCCAAAGAAACAAAAAACACACACAAACACTCTCACAATGTACAATCCATGTCCCCTCCCTCATGTGTCAAACAACTCGCAATGAAATGCCAGCCATTACATGCCAACTCCTCTAGGGGCCGTCGAGGCTCATTTTTCTCTTCCGTCATCAAATACCGGTCTGTGTTGCCGAAACTGTGTACGCCTTTTTATACCGTGTATTTGTATTTGTTTGTCCAGATCGCTTGATATGTATATTCGAAATCTCCGAGTGCGCCGCAGGAAATCGGGAGTAACCTATGCGTTGTTCTCCTTATTCTGCGACTGATGAGGATATTGCGGGTCGGTGAGGGACCTCTCCCACTCGTCCATAAGGTTTGTCGCGGTGCGCTTGAGGTTGCTGGGTGAAAGGCCCTTGACCATGTTGGGGAGGATCTCCTCTAGCTTGGGGGAGAGTAGGGGCGTCTCGTAACCGGTCGACTTCTTCTTGCTATTAAAGGTCAGCACACGTCTCACCAGATCCGTCCAACCCCAGCCCAACAATTACTTACGATGGCGAGTCAATAGGCTCCCCATCGTCAGAAGTGGCCGACAGGTCGTCCAGACCGCCACTTCCCATGGTAGAGCCGCTCCAGCGGGATGTCTTTGAAGATGAGGCCGGCGACTCCCAGTTGGACCAGTCATTGTCGTCCAGTGCGTCAAATCCGAGAGGCTGCCACGAGAATGGCTTACTCTTAGTCTTGGACCTCTCTCGAGAGGTCTGCTCAGTCTTGTTCTTGGTGCCCGTGGCCGATGTCGTAGATTTGTCCGTGAATTCCATAACCTCATTGCCGGTGTGCGGTGGCTCGAATACCGTGCTCACCTTGGGTCGAAGAGGTCGATTAGGTCGAATCGTATCCTGGGTTCTGGATGGCTCCCGAGTCGATTCACCTGGGCGAGCGTTCTGGCCGCTGATAGGTTCGTCTCCGACAGTGATTTGGCGAATGTCCTCGACGAAAGCCCTGAAGCCCGTCTTGAAGTCCTCGAAAACCTGGGGCACAGCGGCGTTTTGCTGGCTGCGTGGCTGCCACGAGGCACGCTTGGCTAGGTGTGGGTTGGTTAATTGAGCGGTCCTGCGCTCTATTGAAGGTAACCTGACAGGCTCAAATTCATGATCGCGATCCTGATGCAATGAGAACCCAACGTCTGGCTTTGCCGGCGAGAGAAGAGAAAGGGTCCTCGTGTGCCCACCGCGCAAGACCCTTCGTCGACTCGGGGTTGCAGGCGTCTGATTCTGCTGTAGTAGCTTCCTCCTCTCCATGTCGGCGCTGCGCCGGGTTGAGCCAGACTCATCCTCAGAGGGCAAAACAGGACTCCTGAATGCCTCGAAGGGAATTTGATCACCCTTCTTCTCTTGGGAAGTCCACCTCTTCTTGAGCGAGTTAAGCTCTGCCTCTGCGCGGAACAGCTCTTCACGTAGTTCCAGTACTCTTCTCTCCTGAGCAGCAATTGCAATGATGAATTCATTTGCGTCAGCAGGTGATGTCAACCCCGACTCGATAGGCGTCGGGGGTACCGAAGTCATGTGTGCAGAGGTTGGGGTTGGCCGAGATGGGTCGCTCGTAGGGGGCGCAATTGGCAAAGTAAGTGAAAGTCTGTTGACCTGCCGGTTCAGACTGGACACGCTAGACTTGGCTCGGGCATGTCCACGTCTGAAGGGGACGGGGTCGTCCTTACGAGGCGGAGGAGGCATTGCGGGTGCTGAACTTGAACTGCCGTGGTGGCCGTGTGAGAAAGAATTCAGGTGTCTCTCCTTTGGACCCTCAGGGGGGTCACGAGCGGGAGCATACCTGGGCAGCGCAGCAGCAGTATTGACCGAATTAGGGGCCATGTCAGAACCGAAGGTGGAAGGAATAGTCATGTCGGAAGGCAGACGATCAGCAACCGAGTAGCGTCGGCGGATTGCTTGTTGTTGTTGTCTTTGTTGTTGTTGCGAAGCCATGTCCAGACGACGACACTCGACGAGGTTGCAATATTGTAGGGAGCGGACACCGAGTACTCGCCGGCGTTTGTTGAAAAGAGTGTCTGGAGCTCGATAGGCTCTGCGACGCCGCGGTCTAGCAGCGGCGACAGCAGCAACGGCAGCCCTGGAAGCGAGCGCTCTGTGGTGTATTTGTGTCAGGTGGTGGTAATCATCGAAGAGGGCGAACGAGCAACGGTGGGCGACGCAGAGTGGGAAAAGAAAACCGGGCATCAGGGAGCGGCACGGCACTGGATAAGGAGAGAGAGGCGAGCTGGAGCAGTGGGTGTGGGTTTCGAGGAGGGCGTATGTGGGCGTGTGTGCCGGCGGTGGTGTTGCGCATTTGGGGTATGGCGCCGCTGGTTATGGGGGTTTCGGTGGAGAGCCCACTAAGCCCAGTGGCCTCCTGTCGAGAATAGAGCCCTGGAGGCGTCCAGTAGCACGACCCTATCTCCCCAAAACAGGCACCCGAACAGCTAGCTCGACTCGCTCGACTCGCACACCAGGGCAGGGCAGGGCAGCGTCGACAAGCTTCAGGTTCCGGGGGCCTGAGTCGAAACCTTGAACCGAGCTGGGGCGATGTTCAGGAGGCTAGGCTTGGGCCACCATTGGATACGTATGGTGGACAGGGAGGACAGGGCGCTTTGCGTGATGAGAGGCCGGGGGACGGACGTTGGAGGGGGCTTGCTGGGGTTGTAAAAGTGAAGGAAATTGATGGATCCCCGTCAGGGACAGGGTGACGTTATTTCTGGCGAGGGGATTGGGAGTAGACGGGATGGGGCGGGCTGCTGATAAGGAGCCGTTGAGCTGGGAGTCGTCTCGAATAATATGAATTGTCGTAGGAATGTAAGCGAAACAAAAAGGGACGGTCGATCGATCAGGGGGAGAGGGGAATGGAAAGAACGTGGATTAAAGTAAGAAAAAAGAGATGAGATGATAATGAGCGTGAATTCCCGAAAACGGGTGTCTGCAACCACGATTGTATGCAGAGATGGATCGTTGAAAAAGCAACTAGCGAGCGTCGCTCAACGTCGAGATGACCAGCTGATCAGATTGATTTGGATCGCAGCCAAGCAGCTCAGCTCAGCTCCCGAACCTGGAGAGGCATAAAAGCAATTCCGGGGTGGCAGGATGAGCAGGGCACGAGGGGGACAGCTGTGGCGATAGTAATAGGCGGTAAGGAATAATGGCGAATGCAACGGCGGCAAATCCCAAGCATGAAATGGGAACAATGAAATTTTGGTCGAGGCCTGGGAAAGGCAGGGTCCCGGGAAACTGTTTGTTTACATATGTAGGCCTGCCTCGCATTTTCCCATGCAACGGATCCAATCAATGGGATCCCTCGGCACCGTCACTCGTCAACACCATGCGAACTGACCCAGCCTTGGAAGAAGAAGCGACCATCCATGATCCCGCGGCCTAGCCCGCACCCTTCTCAACCAAACAGGCTCGCAACTGCGACGCATCTCTGCCCCAAATCGCACCACTAACCCCCGACAACCTGCTGTCGACCGCCCCGTCCTGCGGTCCGCCAGCGCCTTGTCGGCAGTGGATCGTGAACCCCGGTTCGCTTTCTTGATGGAATTCGCCATACGTGGTCATGCTGGTTTATTAGCGGCTCATGGCCCTTTGCTTTGTTGTTGTCTGCTTAGCTTCTTTTCTTCACCCCGCCGTGAGCTCCCGTCGTCCTGTCTGTTCCTCCATGACAACCTCCAGCCTACTCCGTAGCTGAACCTTGATGTGAGGAGCAGGCGCACGTTAGAGCCTTCTTTGTTGGGAAGCGGTTCCACGGGGATCGAAAGTCCCACCTGCACTGCCGTTGGCCAGACAGAGCAGACGATGCAGCACCATCCTCCCCGTCATTGGCTCCGTCATGAGTGAGGCAGTTCGGGACGCCGTGTGAGCACTGACCGCTGTTAGTGACGGCAGAGGACTCCCTCACTCTGCCCTATCACTAAGGATTATACCCTCAGGGGCCATGCGGTGGTCTTGCAGCGGGCCCTGCATAAGGACAGGGGTCCTCAGTCATCGAACCTGCAAACATGCATCGGTTGAGGTTGACCCCAATTTCCGGCCGAAATTAGCAGCCAATGCTGTGTTTCATCTTGAGTCACATGATCTTTCACATGCCCTCCCACATTCCTCCTTTCCGGCAAGTCATCATGTGACCTCCCGTCAATGTCGCGCAGCACACCCTTGTCTTCCCGCTTGCACCCCAGGCTGACAGGTGCAGCCATCGCGTCGACATTTCTTGGAGCCCCCACGAATAAGGCATCGTCTCTCTTGTCAGGCATTTCCCTTTTTCGGTGAGAGGCTCCAGGTTGGAATGGAGTCATCTGGCCCCAACTCTTCTGCTGCCTGCGTATTCACGCCTCAGTAAACCAACCTGTGGGTGTCCGTGACACCACTCCGCATCCGGGTACTTGATACTTGTCCGCCGCTCTTTGTCTTCGGTTTACGTTCTTTTGGATATTCTGGTGCGATGATTTTGCCATTGATGCATTATGCCGCTTCCATTCGCCTTGGTTTGCGACCTGCTTGAAGAGTCCCACGCATTATCGGTTGCCAAGAAGAGCAATTCGAGCACCGTAGCAAAATGGTTTACGAGACACCGAGGCTGGATCAACGCACACGGCACAAGTCTTGCGGCTTTGTTGTCTACCCTCCTTCCTGACAAGAGAACAGACAGAGTATACTGCATACAAACTGCCACCCTCGAAAAGATCATCGGCCGCGCGTTCTTCCTTGGGTCCTCTCGTATTGCCGAACTGTCCCACTACCGTCAACCGGGTCTAGGTATCGACCTGGCTGATTGCGTCACGCGTATTCTCAATGCAACGGTTGGTTTGCTTGCAACAGTTCATGATCCATAACTGATTGCCTGTCAGCCAAGTCCGGGTTACAGCAAGGACAACCTTGTCACAGTCGAAGAGATCGACGAAATCCTCCATTCTTTAGCAGCCAGGGTGAAATGGAGCTCCCCATCGATCCGCGCCTCACAGGCAAGCCTCACCCAAGGCAATAGGGGCGATCTCGAATGGCTGTACCGCCGACTGAGCTCAATAGAGGCCAAGTGGTTTACACGACTTGTACTCAAAAAGTACCAACCACTTGTCCTAGACCCCCATCTCATTTATCGACTATGTGACCCGATTCTTCCTTGCGTTTTGAAGATTCAAGATGACTTTTCTACGGCAATCAACTCGGTTCAGGGGATTCGGGGACGTCTACTACCGAATGCCGCTCGCAAGACACCGCGGGAACAAATTCTGAGTTCTGTGAAGCCCCAGCTGGGTATCAAAGTTGGACGACAACCATGGGTGAAAGGGCGTAGTATCAAAAACTGTCTTGATATGGGCCATGGACGAATGAGCGTGGAGGAAAAGATTGACGGAGAGTTTTGTCAAATTCATATTGATCTGAGCAAGGGAGAGAATTGCATCCAGATCTTCTCTAAAAGTGGCAAAGACAGCACTGAGGATAGAGAGGCGCTTCACGGGTGAGTTGACAACGCTCAATAATGTGCTTCTCTAACTGAGCGGGAAGGACTATACTAGAATCACTTCAGATCGGGAAACCCGGTGCAAAGGTCACGAAAGCATGCATTTTGGAAGGGGAGTTGGTTGCATTCGATGATTCAGTATGTTTCTGCAATCCCTCTTCTCATTCTCCCGGGCCTAACTTTCACCAGCTACAGAAAATACTGCCATTTCATAAGATTCGGAAACATGTGTCAAGAAGAGGGCGTTTTTTAAACACGGAGCAGGACTCCTTGTATGTTGATGTTTCTGATACTTGTCTTTTCATTGCTGACTCCTCTAGACCTGGACCACAGGAACATTTAATGATGGTATATTACGATATACTGTTATTGGAGGACCAATCACTGATCAACCTCCGACATTCAGAGAGATTCAAGATTCTCTCAGGTCTTATTACCTACCGCAAAGGCTGGTCTGAACTCGTCCAGCGTCAAGTGATCGACTTTGGTCACAACCTCGGCGCCTCAAGTCTACGGAAAGCCTTTGCCGTCACGATCTTAGCCCGAAAGGAAGGTCTAGTCTTGAAACCAGATGAACCCTATTTCGATTTTGCAGATCAGCGCCGGAAGTTTTCGAGTTGCTGCATTAAGCTCAAGAAGGAATACATCGGGAATTTCGGCGATGTCGGTGATTTCGCTGTTGTCGGTGCCCGGTATGATCCCGCCAAGGCAATGACTTATCGGATTCCCGGCTTGAAGTGGACTCACTTCTATCTTGGTTGCCTCGATAATAGGGAAGCAGTCAATCAGTGGGACGCAAAGCCCGAGTTCACCATTGTCAACGTCGTGGAGTTGAATGAGACAATCCTGAGAGAGGTTGTTACTTACGCCAACCCCCAACCTGTGGCTGCCAATGAAAATGACCAACTCACCCTCAAACTGGCTCCCGGGGTAGAGCAAGGCTCCCCTCTCACGTTTATCTTCACAAAGCCTTTAGTGTTTGATTTGAGGTGCTTTAGCTTTGACAAGGTGGGAAACACAGGCTTTTGGAGTTTGCGTTTCCCTTCAGTCACAAAGGTTCACTTTGATCGGGATTTTACCGACGCAATCTCCTTTGAGCAGTTACAAGCAATGGCAAAAGATGCAACCACAGCTGGTGAGCTAGAGGACAGCCAAGAGAATCTCCAGTGGATCGCAAAGCTGGAGGGGGCCGATCCGCGTGGCATCGCCGTTGACGCTGTGAGCCAACTCACAGTAACAACAATGCCAACGCCATCGCCGCGAAAGTCGACGCAAAACACGACATCTTCCTGGTCTCCGGCTTCTCCGCGGGTCACGAAATCCTCTCCCTTACAAACGGGTCCATCTCGTGTAAGATCTGGACCACGAGTGCCACCTAGTACACCTCCTACATCCTCTGCACAAGCGGCACCGGCTTCATCACCAACAGAAGATCCAACAAAGAACAAGCGTTTCTCGCCCTCTTACATGCCTGCGCCCCCACCTAAACGCCAAAAGTCAGTGACAGAGGCCGTGCAAGCAAGCACATCGTCAAACAACGGCAGCTCCTCGCAGGCTCGCAAACCTCTCGCAAATATAAATGGCAACTCTCATTGCGACATTTCTTCCTCATCTTCTACACGTCAGAAAAGGCTTGGAAAAGAAGTACACGAGGTTATCGACCTTACTTTGTCTCCAGGGATACCCTCCATCACAAAGAAACTTCCTGCCTTGCCTGCTCAGTGCTCACCGCCGGCAAATGGTGTAACAGCTGCAACAATGCCCGATCAACCGGAGAAGCAAGACAAAGGGCTCACTCTTCCCGTGGAAAAGCTGTCAAAGGATGCCGACAGCGCCAGAAACACATGTCGCTTTGCTGGCGCCAAGTGTCATATGGCAGGGACACGGATTCTAATATCACCAGGGCTTTTTGACAACTGCGAAGAAGTCAAGGCCCTGTTCGATGATCATGGGATCTACGACACTGCCACAAATGTCGATACATGGCTCGAATCGGAGAAAGCATGTGAGAATCATCAGACCGCAGTGTCAAAGACCTACTTGCTGGTCGACAGTGGACGTCACGATGAGACCAAGGCCCTACTTAAAAAGATGGAGGAGATACGAGGGGCTATTTCCGATCGCACCCGCATATGGATCGACGTCCATGATTGGCGCATGCTGAAATATGTTACGATCAAGGAAGATGACAATGTCACGCCAAAGTATTATGACGGGTGGCATGATCCGTGGAGGCGGTGGTACATCGGGATTGTTTGACTGTGGAGTCCGGAGATGACGGGCAGGCACAAGGAGATATTCAATGACTCAAGTTCTGTCAAAGTGCCTTGTCGTTATTATTGATTGTGAACGTGGCATGTCTATGACTTCTTGTCGTAAAGGTCACCGTAGCTTTCCTTGAGCCGCATGAACAGGTGCTCATCCGCAGTCATGACCTTGCTCGTGGCATACGGGTTCGCACTCGGGGCTCCTCCGTCTGACGGCACGAAATCCTTCACGCGCTCGCTAGGAACCGGCTCGAGAGGTGCCGTCCCGACAGGGTGGCAGAAGTAGGCAATGGAATATCTCGGCCCCGCGCTCGTCTCCCCTGCAACCCCAACGGTTCCCTCGGTGGGAAAGACGACCCTGTGGAGCGTGCTCCGGAACAGCCCGTTGGTCCAGTAAGACAGCAGGTCGCCGATGTTGATCAGCACCGGCGGGCTCGGGTCGTTCTCGGTCCCCGGCGGGCAGACGGGGACGGGCGCCCAGACATCATCTTTGGTCAGGAGCTCGAGACCCGCCTGGCCGCGGAGGCGGAAGAGCAAGGTGATGGAGCCGTAGTCAGAGTGGGCGCCGGCGCGGACGTCCGAGGCGGAGTGGGCGGTTGCGTCTGGGGGCGGGTAGCGGAGGAAGCGGAGGATGGAACTGGATGCTCCTTTGGCTGTGTTGTGCGCCGAGGAGAAGAAGTCGTCGACCTAAGATGTGGTGAGATCAACTCACATATAGTGAGTCATTAGGGGCGACTTACACCAAGACCTAGACCAAGTAGGTAGAGAAGTTTCTGGCAGAGATTGTGACAAGAATCTGCAAAGGCACTAATCTGAGGCTCATGGGGGATCATGTCGGATGGGAGCGGCTGCTGGGCTTTGCCATTGACAAACTCTCCAAAGTTGAAGGCTCTGACGTAGGGTATTAGCGAGTGAGCTCGAGATGGTGAATGAATAAGGTAATGCTCACTCTTTGAAGTCGCCGATCTGGGAATCCATAATGTTAATATAGGCTAGAGAAATAAATGACATACAAAAAAACCAACTAACCTTCTGGTTCTTAGGGTCCAACGTCTCAGAGTGCATGCCTGACCAGCCGCGGTTGTTGGTCTGGATGGTGCATCTCTGCTTCTCCTCAACGGGGCACTCGAACGTCTTCTTGGTCTATACATCTTGAGTGCTCGAGTTCTTTGCTTTTTTGGTGATCTCAGCTCACGAGTTCAAACGCTCTATCGATATCGGCTGCCGAAATATCGCGACCTAGGTTACGAATGTAGATAAAGCCATGTTCCTCGGCGGCGTCAACCAGTTGCCGAGCAACATCTTTTTGGTCCACATCAGACGCAGAGATGTCGATGACGGGGATTTTGGCGGCTGTGTTTGACATGTTTTGAGCTGCTATCTGGAACGGTGTTCTATCTTTCAGAGGGAACTTCATGTGTGGTGTAGTTGATAGGAGTGGATGCGTCGAGGTCCTGATGCGTTTGGATAGCGTGGAAACGAAGCGGACGTTAAGGTAGGTCGTCATGTACGTGCGATTGTACCACGAACGAGTTGAAATAAAATCAGAGATGAATGCCTGATTCAGGGAAAGATCACGAACAGACTCTCGTTATCTGATCTTGTATCAGTTTGAAGAGGGGCATCATCACCCCGCCATGATAAGTACATCTCTATCTCGGTGTGTGTTCGGTGAGCCAATGGCCCGTTGAGGTCGCACCGCCACAAGCACGAAACGTCAGCCACACTCACGAGGGCTTTTGGCGGTTGCGGTCGTGGTTGCTCCCCCCCTGGCGGGCTGAGGTGTCCTGGCGGTGGTTAGGCAGGTACCGCCTAGTACTCCCCTGCGGCTGCTGCTGCTGCTGTAACTCGCCAAACTTTCCCGTCACGTCTTTCACCAAGTTTCCACTATCTCCCGTCTCCAAAGCTGAAGATATTCCAAAACCTCAACCTCAACCAAAGTCTCCAAAAAACCCGACCGAGAAGTAGCCTCGCTCTTCTACCTTCTCCCGCCTCGCCTGGTCTCTCACTATCAGAGGCTAACCCCCCCTCCTCCTCCTCCGGCCCGCCTCGTCCCTTGCACCCCCTCCATCTTCCCTTTGGAGCTGCGCCGTCTCTTCCAAGCTACGGTCTACTACCCCGTGGCTGCTCCTTTCAACCCCGCCATACATACAACGATCTTTTTCGCTTGCCGCCAACTCTGCGGCCTTTGGCTCCCCCCCCCTCCGTCGGACGATCGACTCTCCATTCCTTAGAATTCCCCGGCCGCCGAACTACGACCCCGGGATCTCCAAGTACAAGGGCGCCTGAGTTGCTGCGAGTTGTTCGAGATGCCATGTGAGTTTCATCCTAGCGCACTTCGTGGCCTCGTTTCGCAAGGGGTCGGTCTGGTGTCGCTCGGCGCCGTGGAGCATGTGAGCTGTCATAGCTCCCCAAAAGGCTACGATTTCCGATAGGAAGAGCTTGCTATGGCCTATTTCGCATTTTGCGAGCTTATCCTGTCGTATGGAAAGCTGCCTGTGTTGCTTCAAGCTCAATTGCAGCTTCAGCCTTGTCGACGAGCTCCCCAACATGACCACCAGGCCACGGCATATGGTCGCGCTCTGTCGCCGACCCTTTCGAAATGCCCACACCGCTCAGGTTGATTGCTGCGGCAAGCGCTGACTCTTGAAATAGTTCTTGTTGAGGATACCTGGATCAACGACCAGGCTTCGTATGTACTGATGCTATCCGCAAGGCCCTCAACTCTGTCGCTGACTGCATGTCATGTAGCACGCACGATATTTCCGAGCTCGAACAATGTGCCATCGCCGTTGATGCGACCTACTACCTCAGCCAGCTTCTCGACAACCCTCCTGCCCATGAACCGCTCCTCCCCGCCCTCGGCGGTCTGACCGGCATCGAGTCGCACATCAACGAGAACCTCGACAACTGGGAGAAATTCCACATTATCCCCTTCTTCATCTTCGATGGCCAGAACCTGATCGGCCAAGATGACCTTGCCTTGGACCGCGCCCTCAAGGCCAACAAGAAGACAGACCATGCATGGGATCTGTACTCTCAGACGGCAGCTGAGGAAGCTGTGACGACATTCGGCGCCAACCCAGGTGCGTCAACCATCTACTTGCTCGAGGCATTGTATTAACATGGGAGAACAACAGGCGCATTTCACATCCAAAACCTCTACCCTCTTCTCCAAGCAACCCTCAAGGACCGCGGGCTTCACTTCTTGGTCGCTCCCTTCAATGCGTGCGCCCAGGTTTGTAACCGCCTCACTCTCATGGAAATGTAAAGGTCCTAACGGCATGCAGCTTGCGCACTTTGAATTTGCCGATTCGGACCAATGCTCTGGCGTCATGGGACCCCAGGAGCTCCTCTTGTATCCTATCAAGGACTCGGTGATTCGGAGCTTCGACTGGGAAGCCAAGACGGTCACGGCCATTTCCAAGAGGAAGGTCATGCGCAGCCTCACGCCTACCGCAAGTGAGACTAGGTTCATCGACTCGTTCCTCATGGCCGGCACATCGTTTCTGCCTGCGTTCCCAGCTCTTCTAGAGCCCACGATGTACTCGGACTACAGCATCTCGACTGCTGCCAACCTGTTGAGAACCTCGGAAAACAGCGTCGCCACCGCTTGCGCGAGCTTCAATGATATTCTGCAAACCAAGGACCCCGAGTGGCTCGACAAGTACCGCAAGGCAAGGATGGTGGTCAACCACTATGTTTACATTGCCGAGAGCGGCGAGATCAAGGTCAATGACTATGAGCACCTGACTCACGATAGCCACGAGTACCTTGGCCTGCAGCTCCCAGCCGAAGTCTTTCACTACCTCAACACGGGCCTGATCGGGCCTCGCCTGCTCAACAACATCACTCACGGACAGCTCATCATCCAGCCGACCCTGGACGGAGTCATGTCAGACCAGTACAAGAACTTGGTGACTCAGAAGATAGTGCCAATTAAGGAGCAGGCGCTGTCTCTGCTGAGCTCTAGACTCTACCGAGGCCTCCAGCACAAGAATATCAAGGTGCGGGTCTGGTTTGACCCCAAGTATTCATACACGATCAACCACCGCTCCGGGGCTTCTCCTTCTCCTTCTCAACAAGCAGCCAGCTGGGATGTCAAGCTGGATGACATCCGCGAGTTTTTCCCTGCCGACTTTGCTGGACCTGTGTCCCTGGAGGTGCTGGCGCTCGCTAACTTCGATTTCGTCAAGAAGACATTCCCCAAGGATCAGCGCATCAAGGGTATCGACAGCACAGAGATGGTGACGTCGGTTGCCATCTGGCGATTCCTTCATGTGAGGGGCTATGTGAACGAAGAACACAAGCTGACGAAATGGGGAAATGCCCTGGCGACGACCTTCCTTGCCCTCCAAGAGGCCAACGAGAACCGTCCGGCAGTACCTGGACTTGATGAGGCAGCCCTGCTCGCGTTCGAGCTTATCCGGTTCGGTCTCTTGAATGGGAAGCACATTGATGGTCAGCCCGGACTTCCACGGAGAGGTACAGATGAGGAGAAGGCGAGCCTCGTGCTCATCAGTCAGTGTGCATCCTTGTTGAAGCTGCGACACCAGGTCTATGGGTACACTGGTCCGCTCAACAAGAGCCTATTGACGTTCCGAGCCTTGTCATCGACGGTGAGGGAAGCCGACCGGGATCTCGTCGAGTCGATTGTGGCATCCATGTTCATGTATGCGCAGTCAAAGCGTGAAAGGGATGATCAGCTGGAAATCAGCCATAGGTGAGCTTGATCAAGTCTTGAGGGATGATGCGTAGCTAACATGTTCAAGACTACCCTTCCTGTCAGAGCCCGATATCGGCCTCGGTATCGCTGTGCGGACCTTCTTCGACGATGACGAGGCGAACGAGGACAAGGAGACGCGCGCGAGGCGACTGGAAGAATTCCCCAAGACATTCGTACCATTCGCCGAGTCACTGACGGAAGACTTCCGGATCGCATGCGACTTTGTGGACGCGATCAACAAGGGCGTCCAGATCCTGGATACGGAGGCGTTGGCGGCAGCAGACAAGGAGGCATGGGCCAAGGCGCAGGCATACCTGGACGCACGGCCATTCTAAGACGACACGACTCGAGGCATTTCTATCTACTGCACGCAACATGTTAGATTTACGAAGAGAAGCAACGTATCGATACATTTGGTCTTTCAGCATGGCTCTTTCGGGCACACCCGGCCCCGGCTTGCAGACTTAGCGGCGTTGGAGCGGACGGCATAAAAGTCAGGGGTAAAAAAAAGTTATCAAGTTAGCAGAGGTGTCGAAGGAGTTGCCAGGGGGAGAGGACTTGTGGGGATGGTTATTGGGGATGCCAGAGCCCATAAGGCCACAGGCCAGGTGAGGCGGCTCCAATAGTTGGAAGAGGAGATGGCGATGGCTGTGGATGTGGTTGAGGAGGTGGTTGAGGCACAGCCAGATGTGATGCGGCCAGTAGGGGTCATGGACATAGTACTGACAGGAGCATTTGCATGCCATGACTCGATTGAAGTTGAAGAGACACTTTTTGTTACAATCACCACGTCTATCTGTTTATCCGTGATGTGACACTGGAGAAAAGGAGATGTAAATTAATTAATGAGAAAGGTAGGTATCTAGATACGTATTATTTGTTTGGTCTTAGGAGATGGTCAGAACCATGGGCCCAGCCACGGTGATCTCATCTGTCAAGACACCATCCAGAGGCCCAGCACTGGCCAACGAGACATATGTAACACCCTGAACCTCATCTGGCACCTCACAGCCCTCGGCCGCGGTAAACGTTGTGAACTTGGTGCCTCCGGGGATGATTCCTCCAGAGGTGAAGGCGCAGTGAGTGGCACCAGCAGCAGCATCCGAGGCCAACTTGATGGGAGCTCCCACGACGACGGCCTCGGCTGTCTGACCCTCGGCCATGGCAAGCTTGGGGAAGGCCTCGAGGATGAGGTTGGAACCTTCGGGGCACTCGACGATGAAGGGGGCGGCTAGGGAGAAGACGGCCTTGGGACCGAGAGGTGTATCCAGGGGCTGAGGGACAGCCTTGGCCTGGGAAAAGACACGGATGGCTGTCTGATGTCTAGCCTCGACGGTGAGGATAGCACCGGCGACACCGAGGATGCCGGGGTCCGAGAGAAGAGGTGCGGCTCCGAGGTAGGCTGACACGCCGACGCTCTCGAGGATGGCGGCCGTGGCAACCATGGCGGCTGGGTCCTTGGTGGCTCCCGCAAAGTCGTACTTGCAAGCCTGGACGGGCTGGAAGCCCGCCTGGGCGATGGCGGACTGGAGGAGAATGACGTGGGCCTCCTCGGTCTTGCCGATGGCCTTGAGGTCGCCGAGGGACTCTGCCGAGAGGCCCAGGGGGGCAAAGTCGGCGTCTGAGAGGGTGGTGAAGCCTTCGCGGTAAAAGGTTTCTTCGAGATGCTCGAGAGTCAAGGCGCTAGAGGGGGTGTTAGTTGTATGGGTATCAATATGTTTTGTCTAACTTACAATTGCAGAATGTCAAAGTCGCTGAGGCCGAGCTTGGCTGCGGCATCATTCTGCCTCTTGGACATGTCATGATAGTGAAGCTGTCTCTCGCTGAGTCTGACACTGGCAGGACTTGCCAGGGCAGAGCCAGCAAAGAGGGCAAAGATGGTAGCTTTGAGAGAAGGCATGATTCTTGTAAACTTCCAAGGTCCTTTTTTTTTTTTGTGTGTGTTATGTGTTAAAGAGTGCAAAGGGCCAGCCAGCGGATAGAAAAGACAAATGGGTATCAGTATTAAGGTATCAGAGAAACGAAAAATAAAAGGGTTAAGCAGGCCAGCGCTTATAGAGAGAGACTCTGGTGAGTTGTGAGTGTGAAAAGGACTGTTTGAATCTCCAGACGAAGAAAAAAAAAAGAGAGGAATAGACGGCAGCAGCGTCCTTTTCAACACCAGAGTCTCAGACACACAAACAAGGACCGTTAGTGTTTAGCTTGAACGGCTATAGCAAGCTCCGTGGCTTGAGCAAGGGGTATAAGCTGCACTGCAACATGCCTCACCAAGGAGATTCAGGGATCGGGAAGAGTCAACAGCCGGGGGGGGGGGGGCCGGGGGATCTTGGGGTTCACCATCTAGATCATGAAACCGGCAGCAAGGGAAAAACTCTGGATGAAAGGCCCCTTTAGATCTTGAAACGGCGCCGAAAGCTGCCGTCGCATTCGAGATGCTGGGTTTTCGGTCCGGGCTGTGCCGAAACGCATCTGACACAGTCGGGGTAGGACGTTGGGCTACATCCGCTCTGCGGCGTCCAGTGGGGGGAGGGTTTGGCCTCAATTGTATCATTTTTGACGGCTAAATACACTTGCTCAATGCCCTTGAGAAAGAGAAAATTATTCAAGTGGCTGGTTGGTTGTGACACGCGAGTTCGCTCATCTCGATCTTGAGTGACGATAACCGAATGCATGGTGTTGAGACCCCCCTCTCCACCACAATAATTCTCTCCACATATTACCATCAACACCACTAGAGTAATATCATCACCTGTCTCTGAAGCAACCGCCCGTAAGATTAAATAGCGTCGGTAACCAAGCTTAACAAGCTTAAACCTGGCGGCAGCCGAGACCGTTCAACACCAACTCCCTTCTGACTAGCCTGCCTGGGCATTGTTAGCACCAAGTCTCCTACTGCAACCTACCCTTTCCCACCATCCGCTCAACTGAAACATACCAACAAAGAATCGTCGTTAAGCGACCTCTCTATCACATCCGCTTATCGTTAGCATCATCCCCTCAGCTACTCGGTTACACTGGCATCATAAACATGGATCAAGAGTCACGTCAGCTACCCCACAAACACCATAAACATCACGGCGCCGGTCAATACAGCTTCAAAACGCACACAACTCGTTTATCCCACTGAGTAAATCTGGAAATTACCTCCACTATCAACCACTTCTCCTGCCCTAGCTAACACTACATACAGCCTTGCGTGCAAGTCCAACTCCTCCCTTCACTCTCTCCTATCGCTGGTAACCTATGCTTTCTCCCTCACTCACAATGTCGTATAGCTGCAATCAATCCTTGCTTCGCAGCATTTCAGGATTCAACATGTTCCGCTTGGCATCTTCTCCACATTCTTCCCATGCAATTCGCCAACTCACTACTCAACTTTTATTTCTTCCTTACAGAGCGTAGGGGTTCAGAGACCGGATCGTCAAGCAACTAGCAATTCAGTTAGCAGTCTCATCTCATACCCAATAATCAGGGGCAACTTACGGTGGGCTCTTGGTGAGATCCGTCTTCAGAATCACAGGCACTCTAGTCATCTCCGTCACATCCTGGATATAGTCGCCACCCTCCTCACGGAGCGAGAAAAGGCTGAGATACTTCTCCTTGTTGCTGAGGCGAGTCTCAACAGCGTCCGTGACGGGCACCTTGGAATCAGATCGGGTGCGGTGAAGGTTACCGGCAGTCGACGACGACCGAGTCGGAGATCCAGGCACGCTCTGTGTTGGGCGCTCGGCCAGCGAAGCTCCAGCCATGGCCTCAGTCACATCAGACGTGTTGTCATCGTCATCATCAAAGAGGGCGTCGACATCGTCAGTTGAGATGGTGCCGGTATCCGTCTGCTTGCGGGTAGCCTCCTCGCGCTCCTTTCGGACGCGCTCCGCCTCCTCGGCCTGTCGCTGCACAGCCAGAGCGTTAGAAGCTCGGAGCGACGCAGCAGCCTTGGGCCGCTCATCCTCGGGCACAAACGCCGAGCTGGGGACACCCTTCTCCCAGTACAGCTCGAGCACCCTCTTCTCCTTTCGGAACTCGGCCTTCTTCAGAGGAAGCTGATCGCAGTGGACTCGCTTCTCGAAGCCCCATTCGGGGATGAGAACGTCAAAGGCCGACTCGTAGACACACAGGACGATACCTTCGGCAATGAGATCACCGTTGGCCTCCTGGCGCTTCTTGTCCATCGTACGGCAGGACTCGATGTGGACGCTCTGCTCCTGAGCGTTCTGAGCAGAGTCCTTCTTGGTGTTGCTAGACTCGGCAGTCTTGACAAGGTTCTCAAGATCGTCAGTAAACTCAATCTTGCCCTCAGAGAGGACCGCCTCGAGCTGACGGTGCACAATGATGTCGGCATAGCGACGAGTGGGGTTTGTGAAATGAGTGTACAGGGGTAGGTTAAGGGAGTAGTGAGGCCACAGGTGCTTGCCAGTCTTGCCAGCAATGAAGTACTTGGCACGCTGCATCGACTTGACAAGCAGCGTCTCCATACCCTTTCGCAGATCGGGATCGTCAACCTTGAAGAGGCTGTTCTGGAGCGCTCCGCTGCCGGACGAGTCGATGTCGTAGCCAAGCGCTGTCATACGCTCGGCAAAGGTCTGGAGTCGTCGTGGGTTGGGGGCCGACTGCCGTCGAAGGAGAGCCTTTTCAGGAAGTCCTTCGGCAAGGCGCTGCGCCACGTAAGCATTGGCCTTGTGAACAAGTTCTTCCACAAGCTCGAGACCCTGAGTCGAGTCAAACAGGTTGTCCTGGACAGGGTTGTTCTCGTCGTCAAGCTGCTGGAGCAGGCGGAGAGGAGCAATAGGTTCGCCACCAGCGCCGAGACGAGCCTCTCGGAACTTCTGGGCCACAGCGTTGAGAATCTGGATCGTGTTGACGGGCACGGTCGTGTTCTTGTACTCAGAGGGGTTGGTCAGGGCATCATCGATCTCCTGGAGAGAGAGCTTGCCTGCGCTCTTGATGATGGATCGGCCGACCCAGCTGTCGCCTTCACCGACAGCTCCGGTGTGGGGGTTGACGCTGAACACAACACTGACAGTCAGGCGGTCTTGCTCAGGAGTCAAGGAGCAAACCTCGGTCGACAGCTTAGGAGGCAACAAAACGCAGAATCGGTTCTTGAGCTGGACAGAGGTGCCTCGCTTCTTGGCCTCACGATCGACAAGCGAGTTAGGCTTGACGAAGTGGGCAATGTCGGTGACGTGAATACCGATGTCAATCTTGCCATCAGGGCGAGACTTGACGTGGACAGCACTGCCCAGCTCGGCGCCACCGTTGTAGTCAATGGTGAAGGCGGTCTCCTCGCGGTAGTCACGGCGCTCGGCAAGGGCAGCCTCCTCTTCCTTCTCAAGGGACCAATCCTGAAGACCGACGCTGCGGAGAACAGCATCAGAAAACTCGTCCGAAGAAAAGTTGTTGTCGCGCAGAAGAGCGTCAGTCTCAACCTTGAGGTCACCCATGCGTCCAAGCTGTTCGACAAGGGTACCGAAGGGGTGCAGCGAAGTGATGGGCCAGCGCTTTATGCAGGCCACAAAAATTCGATCCGCATACTCCTGGTGCTTCTCAACAAAGTCGCGAGGCGCCTGCTCGGTGGGGATAGCAATGAGGGGAACACGCTTGTCCGTAGGCTTGAACCACACAATCTTGGGCTTCTCCTGCTGACGGGGCTCAGGGTGGCGGGAGTTGCCGCCTTCACGGGCAGCCCTCTCAGCCTCCTGCTTCTCCTTGGTAGCCTGGCTGCTGGGTCGGAGAAGACCAAGGGTTCCAGAGAACATCTGTCCAGCAACACGTTCAATGACAGCCACAACGTGACCAGCATACAGAGGCTTCTGCTCATCGTTGATCTCCTCCTCCTCGACAAGCAGAAGGCTCTGGCCTTCAACCTCAACATCATCATTCTTCTTCTGGGTCGGGCGCTGGCGCAGACTACCACGACGGCGAATGCCACCCTCAGGGGGGTTACCCTCGTTGTTGTTGCCAGAGTTCTGGTTGCCCTGGTTGGTAGATCCAGATCGGGTATCAGTAATATCCTTGCGCTTCTTCTTCTCTTCCTTCTCGCGCTTCTGGCCCCAGACTTCATCAACATCCAGAAGCTCGATCGCGACGAGATCACCTTCAAGAGCACGGTTTCGGTCCTTGCTACCGCAGATGAAGATGTCAGCATCGAGAAGACCATCCTGGGTAGTGACGTAGGCATCGCTGCGGTTCTTCTTGTTGACACGAAGAATACCAGAGACGAGCTGGCCATCACCCAGAAGAGCAGGAAGCGAGGCCTGGGGGAGGTAAGGAGTGAAAAGGGTCTTGCGCTGCTGCTGTTGCTGCTGGCCTCCGAGTTGGCCGGCGTGCTGAGAGCCCTGAAGACCCATGAACTGCTGACCGTTCAGCTGAGCGGCCTGCAGAGCTTGCAGCTGGTTCAGCTGCATGGGGTTAAGCTGCTGCCCATACATCTGGGGCATCATCATTTGGTTAGGGAGCTGCATAACCTGGGGCTGGCTGGGGTTGTACTGGAAGGCCCCAATGCCAGAGACAGATTGGTTCATAGAACCGCGAGAGCGGTGACCAGGCTGGAAACCCTGGTTCTGTCCAGCATTGCCGGACTGATCCTGGCTCTGGCCCTGGTTACGCCAGTTGCCTTCGAAGTTGCGGGAGCCGGTACGGGTGTGACCACTTCCGCGGCGCTGGAAATCGTTGCTGTCGACGTTCAGGCCACGGCCACCTCCACCACGGCCATTGACGGCCATGCTCTGGCTGCGGCCATGTCCACCGCGACCACCGCGGCCGGAGCCTTGGGCAACGGGGACCTCGAGAGCAGGCGGGGCGGCAGCGGCCTTGTTTTCATCGTCGGGAGCAGGGGACGCGGGGAACGAGAAGCCGGAGGTGGTTCGCTTCTGCTGGGCAATTTCAGCGGCCTTCTTAGCATCGGCGAGAGCCAGAGAGTGTCTCCTCTGGTGACCGCCTCCAGAACCGCCTCCACGGCCACCTCGGCCGCCGGCGTTCTCCCGTCCGTGGGCCTGAGGGGCCTCGAAGTTTCCAAAGTTGGAAACAGCAGCGCCGGAGGACGGTGCGGGGGGAGGGCCCATTCCCATATTGGGCATTGCCGACTGATTACGGCGATGTGAGAGTGGCTGGGTAGGAGGAGCCATGTTCTGCTGCTGAGGGACTTGGTTGGGGAATTGGAAAGCAGCTTGCGACATGTTGGGCATGGGCTGCAAAGGATTGAACGCACCGCCGGGGCCGAGAGGCTGTCCCGGGGGCATCATCCCCATGTTGACATATTGCTGATGAGTAGCCTGGATCTGCTGTTGCTGCTGCTGCAACAACTCAATCTGTTGCTGGATGGCGAGCTGTTCCACTGGAGGACCATGTTAGTACATCCATGACACATGGGGCTTGATGGGAGCCAGCATCGGCTGGGGTTGAAATGATGAAATGGTGGACGCAGGAACTAAACGGCTTGCGCGGCCATGGGATATGAAGCTTGGATGACGCCACACGGTGAAAACACCAGAACGATGGAGATGTGGACACAGATAATGCATCATGAACTTACTTCCTGGGTTGGCGAACATGCTCACCAGAGGCGTGAGCTCAGAAGGACTCCGGCGATGCGCAATGTGCAGTCTGCGGCCAGCAGGCCCAGGGACGCCGCCAACCTGGGGCTGCTGGGGAGGTTGCTGCTGCTGCTGCGGCTGCTGCGGGGGTTGTTGTTGCTGCTGCTGCTCCATGATGGGCAGTCAAAGCACGAAAAGCGTAGATGTAGATTGTAGCACGTCGAGGGTCAGGGGTGCGAGGCGGGATCAAGATACAACTTTGATTTGAATCCGATATCGAGGAGCGTTGTGGCGGCCGGAGATGGGCGGCGGAACGAGGATCGTGACCTGGTAGACGACGGGCGACTGGTGAGGCGAATTGCGATGGCGGATGGCGATGGCACGGCGGGACACAGTTTTGCCCAAAAGGAGGGTAGACGAGCTTGCGCAGAGCCAAGGAGCGTGATTTGGAAAGGCGGCGATGAAGAGGCAGATGGTGAGACGACGAGAAGAGAAAGCCGGGATGGATGGAATGAATTCCAACTCCTGGCAAGAGGAAGAGAGACGTGGGTGAGTATGGAGGAGGAGGAGGAGGGATGTGGGAGAGGAGGAGTTGGATGGATGGAGATGGTCTAGCTTGCTGGTGGAGTGGTGGGATACGGCTTAGTTTGTACCTTGTGCGGGCCACCTGCCACGGAAGGCACCTCGCGCACGTCTATTGGACGACAGGATTTTTGCTCTAAGCAACTACAGTGGACGACGGGCTGCTGTTACTGTTGCTGCTGCTGCAGTTGACCTCGTACCGGTCGAGGTGGGCTCCAGGCCTAGCGGTCTCTCACTCAGTGCGATTTGTTAGGTAGGGGTTCATGGCATGGGGCAAATGAAGCCTCCATCCTAGGACCTTCACCAACTTGGTGTCCGGGCAGCTGGACCGGGGAGGGACACCTAAATATGGGGTCGGCCGCAGGTCTAATGTGGCTATTAGTGGGCTTTCTTTAGAGGCACACACAGGGCCCCTAGCACGCTGCGACTTGCCCAAGCCCGCACTGACGCCGGCTTGCTCCGCTAATAGCGGAGGTGCTATCCTCTAGGGGCCCTTGGGCTGGATGCAGCCATGGACGATACCCGCAGGGCCTACGCAGTAGTGCGAACAAGAGGTCGGCCAGCACGGTTGCAATGGAGACAGAGTCAACAGAGGACGAGATTCATCAATGACCGCCTGTTCGGCCCTGCTTAAGCCCACGTAAGCATGCCCTCCCGTCGACTGGTCTTCCCGGACGGCATTGGCCCATTTAGCTCAGAGACAAGGGTGACGGGCCAGAGGTGCCACCACCCCAAGCTTGAAGGCCGCCATGGATCCATTGATGATGCTCCATGATTCAGGGAGGGAGCTTCTGGTGTGGCGTCGAGGGAGGTGGGAAAGGGCGTCATCAGAAGCGCACAGCGGTGGGAACCGCATCGACACAAAGCAATGTCCATCAGAGACGAGCATTGTAGTGCTGCTGCAGCAATGCGTTGGAACGATTCCTTGCATTGCTGGGTATTCAAACATTACCGATATCACGGCCTGGGGAGAGCTGCACAAAACATTGTCATCAACAATGGCTGCACTAGGATATCCCTGAGCTATACCTAGACGGCACCGTCTGCTGCTCACAAATTAACCCCAGCTTCATGACCCAAGCTTTCAACGCCTTGACGGACTCCTCCCAGCTCAAACAAGAACACTATTTGTCTCAGCAGCATCTGTCACATTCAGGTTCAGACATGGCCGAAACTTGTTCTCCCCCTTGATATCCATCTGATCCGGTATCCATCCTCCTCCGCCTCCTCCTCCCAACCTGGCCTCGTTCTCGCTCCCTCGTGTCACGCTCCAAGCTCCTTAGAGCTTGGCCCCTGTGATTGCCTGATGATGCTTAACCGTATCCGCCTACGCTAGGGGGGCGATGAACCCCTGCTTCGCAACACAGTATGGATACAATAATCAAACCTCCAACTCCGGGTCTCCCCTGCGGCTCAAGGGTGATGCTCGATAGTGCAAACATCCAGGCAAGGGAACCAAGAAATCCGTGCCGCCAAACGTCATCGCATCGAGGGGCAGGCTCACAGACGCATCTCACCCATCACTGACGAAATGGGAGTGGGCTAGAGCTTCGCCAGTGATCTCATTGACATTCCTGAGCGAGGCTCACCTTCAGGCTTGTCCACGGCTAGAACAGCTGTCATTCTCCATCTCCGTTCGGGAGCCGAAATGGGACAGCTCCCACCAACAACGGACCATCCTCTAGCCCGTGTTCGAGTTGAAGCCTCGTCTCCCGGGCAATCGTTGTGAAAGACATCTCAATATCAGGTCAGGTGCTCACAGTAAAGTCATGGTTCATCCATTTGCCCAGAGTAACGAGCCGTCTTTCAGGGTCAACCTAGTCTTCCAATCACCCGTCCAAGTAGTTCGTATACCTGGCTCAATGTTCCCATTACCGAGCATATTGATCATCGTCAAGCCGTGTCTCGTAGAGGCGTTACCCGAAGTTCAGACATGTTGCCCGTCTGGGCCCAACACAACCAAAAACGGCTGCCGTGGCTTCTCGTGGTCCTCATCCGCATACCTCCCTCAGACAGCTCAGGTACCTACCCAGAGGGCGAGCAACGGCCCGACCCAGTGAACCACTTCCAGGCAGGTTCTAGATTTGAGCCGTCGATGTAACCCTTCAGTCGAGCTACCCCATCGCGTCGTCTCGTCTCCATGTCTTCAGGTAAACGCGACGAATAGTTTCCAGATGCAGTCGACTAGGCTGCCTCAGAGTTGCTTGGCCAGCACCAAATTCAGCTCCAAGGCGCTGTATTTCTAACAGAGCCTCCGTGATTCAGGTGCTACCGTAGGATACCTGCTACCTGCCACTTGGTATTAGGCTGCCAATAGGATCACGCGTCCATTGCCCCTCATGTGGAGGAGCATCTTGCATTGTCTCGACCTCCATGGGCGGCGTCAGAGTTGACATGTTTCACGGCGCCATCCCGAATGACACGGCCACACTTGAGTTTGTGTGGCTCAAGCGGCGTGGCTGAGCAATGCAGCTCGGGACTTTATTTTAGCGGACCGAGATCAGGCTGTTCTTTTACTTCCTGTTTGAGTGGGACCAAGCTGGACAGGAGGCTGGAAGTTCAGCTGGTACGTACCCACTATGCTTTGATATGCGTCCAGCCTCTCCAAGGGCTGCATGTTACATCCCAAAGAACGGCATTCAATCTGAAAATTCGAAGTCAGATCCGCTGTCCGATCCCTCGCGGACCGGCCTGAAAGACGGCTCGTTTCATCCATCTATATACGGGCTTTCACACCTCCTACCTTTCCTGGAAACTACCAATGAATGCGTGACAGCGAAATCCCCAGCCTCGCCGTCCTCAACTCATCATGACACGCTCCCCGACCACGAGGCGGAGCCAATTGCTCTCGAGCCCCGAGCGGAACCTCGCCGCGAGCTTTCTACTTGATACGCGAAACAATGAGCTTAGCCATCGAGATGCCCTGGCAGCGGCCCAGGTAGAGCACGAGCGAGTGCGCCAGGCTGCGATCCGAGTCTACGAGCTTCATGAGCTGCAACAAGAGCACCGACGTATCGTCGAGGAGGAGCGCAAGGAGCAAGAGAGGCTTCGCGCAGAAGCTCTAGTTGTCGCTGAAGAGAAGAGACTTCGAGAGCTCAAGGCAAAGACGATTCCTCGATTACCACCAGAGCCCGAACCTCCTACTCCTCCGGCACCCAAGCCAGATCCTTCAAAGACAACAAACGGTACTACACCAGTAAAGGAATCAAAGCGGGCCGAACCGTCGACAACTCCCCCTTCGGAGATCAAGAAGCCTGCTCTTGCACCCCCTGTCACTAGCAGCCCCTTCGCACCTCAGAACAAACCGACGATAAGCAGCCCACTTGCTGCCGCTGCTGCTGCAAATTCCGGACAAACAACTACACATAACCTGTTCCCAAAAGCAAACGGACCGGCTACGCTTCCTGCTCAACCTTTGGCCAAACCCACCGCACCTCCTGCGAAACCCGCAGCGAGTCCCACTGAGGATCGATACAGCCAGATTCACCAGGAACTCAAAAAGCTGCGCCGGGAACTTCAGGCTCAGTCTAAAGTCCCTGGCTCGCCGCTCAAGGGCAAGCTTGGAGACTTCCGCCGAGACATTCGGGTGGCTATCGGCCAGCTGACGGGCGGAAAGGGTGCCAACGCCAAACCAGTAAGTACCATGTTGCAATGCGAGAGCAGGCTCTAACAAAATCCAGGTCCAGAAGATCACAGACACACTGAAGGTGGCCTTAAAGGGTGGTGCACCAAGCCCGCCAATTGATGTCGGCCTGTTTGTGGTTGACAAAAGAGAGCCCGTCCAGGGAGCCATCCACAACGACCAAACGCTGCCTTCGCTCTTCATTTATCTCATGAACATCTGTGCCAAGGCCATCATCAACCAGTTCATCAATGAAGGCGGCGCCAACCCCAAGGCAGCAGACCCGATCGGAGTCTTTACAGCCCACATCTTCTCAAACCAGGAGTTTGAGTGGCGAGGGCAATCCCTGATCGATATCGTAATGGCCAAATACCGAATCGTGTGCCCAGTCCTCTTCGGCCACAGAGGCAACGATCGGACAGAGCGCGGCCGTATCTCGATCGGCTGGAAGAAGGTTGAGTCGGCCTGGATCACAGAACAGAGCCACAACGACAGAATGACTGGCCTGGGCGCTGGCTTTGCCTCTCTTTCTCTAAGAGACTTCAGCAAATCGTCAAAGAAGAACCCATACCCGCCTACGAATTACTGGAAGGCGCTCGCCTACATCGTCAACTCGCCCCCGAACGAGATTTCAAACACGCAGTACGTTGTGCTGCGGTCCATGATCCAGGGCCACGAGCAACGCTTCCTCAACTTTTACGGCAACGCAGCTTTGGCAGCCCTGCGCCTCGCGCTTGTCGAATTCCCCAAGAAGGCGCCCCAAAACGCCACGGCTGCTGGTTCTCTGGCCGCTCTGGCTGATGTCCTCAAGAGCGAGTCGGGGCTGGTGCTGGCTTAGAAGAACAAGAGCACAGACACCCGGCAAGGAGAATCAAAGGAGACGAGAAGCAAATGGAAAAAGAACACATTCAGGCCGGTGCTGTAACAGGCGTTCAGGACAGAGATATCATTCTTGTTGGTTGATGAGGAAAGGCATCACCATAGGCATAGGCTTGGCAGGCATAGCAGGTGTTTGGCGGACTTGTTGGATTATGTCACGCCGTTTAAGCAGACAACGGTCACGTCTGCTTCTCTTTATCTATCCTTCTAGTATACAACCAAAGACAAAGAAAAAAAAGCACAAGATTCCCGGTCATTGCGTGTACGCAGTCGTAGCAATTCCCACCCAAACTCCGATTTCCCAACGTAAAAAAGTTATCATGAACGCTTCTAACAAGGGTGTGCTGCATCAGGATAGCCGTCTTGCCCCCTTTCTAAACTCAAGACTCGCGAGTATTATAGAATCAAGAGGAGGACCAGCAGCAGGATAAGCACAAAGATGAGGACGGCTATACAGCAGCTACTATACCGATCCTCGTTTGAGCGTATCACATGCTGCAGCTTCTGCATGCCCGTCTGGAGCCGGCCACCCACGCGATCAGCCGCCTCATCGACGACCTCGAGCATCTCGCGCTGCTCCTCCAGCTCCCTACCCATATCGTCGGCCTGCCTTCGGAGGTTGCCCACGGTCTGGAACACACCGTCCAGGTGCTGGTCCTGCTCACGCATTATCTCCATCTGCTGCTGCTGCTCAAACTCGGCATACGTATCGTCGCCATCGATGGCGAACGCGTTGGGGTCGGGCAGGTCGCCGCCGCCGCGAACAGCGTCCACCTTCTTGGCCAGCTCGTCGCGCATGTCGTCGATCTCGCCGCCAACCTCCTGCACGAGGCGCTTGCGGCGCGTCACCTCATGTGAAGAGAGGCCGAACTGCGCGGGGTTGGACTCGACAGCCTGCACCGAGGCGACGAGGTCAGCTATGTCGTCGGCGAGGGATGAGAGAGCGGCTTCGAGGTCGGAGCGAGCGGAAGCAAGCTCAGGGGAGTCGGCATTTGTGGAGAGGGAGCGGATGCGGAGGTATGAGGCGAACAACGGCCGAGCCGAAGCCATCTGAGTGAGGACATCTCTGAATTGCAGTTAGCGCGCGATGAAAGCTAAACATGGGGATGATAACAAGGGATGGAAACGTACTGTTGGACCTGGAGGAAGGGGTCCTCTTCGTTGGTGGAGGACATCATCCTAACGGTATGAGGCGTGAAGACGCATAAGCGTCAATGTACGATGATATCGAGGCGACTCTGGCAGGGGGATTAATTGAAGCCAGAAGGTTGAATCTCGGAGCCTGTTCGAATGCGACAATGAGAGGTTGGAGGGGATGACGTTGCATGGACCCGGACCCGGACCCTGGGGAGCGCTCGGTGAGATATACCCGGTACGTACCTTTTTCTGGGCACTCACCTCAGTCACACCGAACTCTCACCTACAAATTCGACCCGCACACCAAGTGAATTTGGATTGTGCATGATAGATCAAAATTTGAGCAAATTTCGAGGCCGATATTTGAGCTGACTAAAACTTAGACTGCTCGTAGTCCAATACCGAGTGGCTTTGTCTTATTTTCCGTTCAACGACTTGCTAAGCTGTCGAGAGTACCCGACTCCCACGACTCATCTTTTAGAGACGGCTTGCATGTACAACACACAGACAAGGGCTCTAAACGAGGGACGAGAGAGCAACGCCTGAGAAGACCAGGGTCAGGTCTTAGCGAACATTCACCCAACGTATAGTAAGATCCTAGCCATGCAAACCACCAAGAGCCCATCATTGACACCGCTCCAGGGTAGTCAACAACTTGACTGCAGCTCATCATGATACCTGAAAAGCCCCTGCCATTCAATGGCGACTTTGCTTCTCCGGAGGAATACATCGATGAACTCCTAGAGTTCTCCAGAACCTCAGAAACTTTTCAGATTCTCTGTGGCGGAGTCCATATTCTCGACTTCTTCACCATTGAACCTGGCCTCTTCCACTATGCCATACCCAAAGAGTGGCACCCATTCATCCTATCATGCAGTCTGATGGACCTCTTGGATCTTCTCATGCGAGATGACCTGGATAATCTCAAATTCGAAAGCGAGGCTCCTCCGGAGAGCTTTATCAACTACATTCGAACTGTCCGAAACCTCTCTCTTGGTCGCTCATTTACACCACAGAAGGAGAAACTGCCTGCTCTGCCACGCCCAGTCGCCGTGGGTATGAACCGCAAGAAAGTCCATGAAGTCACCAACTTTGCCGACTATCTCGATAGACTGTCAGGGGGTATTTCCGAGAAATTCGGGGATGAAATCACCCACTTTGTTGACTTTGGCAGTGGTCAGAATTATCTTGGCAGAGCAATGGCAAGCGAGCCATATAACCGATATGTGGTTGCTGTCGAAGGACGCGAGAATAACGTCACGGCAGCAAGAGGCCTTGACATGACTTCTGGTTTGGCTGTCAAGCCCAAGGTCATGAGAAACAAGAAGCTGTGGAATCAGATCGTCGAAGCACGCGGCCCAGATGCACAAGATGATCCAGAGGCTTTGGCCAAGGCTATCCGCGAAGTGGCAGGAGATGAAGCATTCGAGTTTAGGCCCACCAGAGAACTCGAAGCGGAGTACACGGCAGAAGAAGGCAAGGGGTTCGTCCAGTATATCTCGGGTCGTCTCGACAGCGGTGATCTTGCCGACGTCATCGCCCAAATCGACAACGGAAGCAAAACAGGAGGCGAAAAGAAGGATTTGCGATTGATGGCAATGTCAATCCATTCCTGCGGAAACCTGTCGCACTTTGGAATCCGTTCCCTGATCCTCAACCCCAGCATCCGGGCGGTGGCTATTGTTGGATGCTGCTACAACTTGATGACTGAGAAGCTAGGCCCGCCAACCTACAAGCATGCTTTCTTGAGACCGACTCTCCAGGCTGTCAATGGTCGGCTTGTCCGAGAGTCAGACAAGCATGACCCCCAAGGGTTCCCAATGAGCCAAAAGTTCTCGACATATCAAGGCGATGGCGTGCGGCTGAACATCACAGCGCGCATGATGGCTTGCCAGGCACCGCAGAACTGGACCGAAAAAGAGAGCGCGGGATTCTTCTCCCGGCACTTTTTCCGAGCAGTGTTGCAGAAGATATTCCTTGACAGGGGCGTGGTGACCAAGGTTCGGCATTCAGACGCCCAAGGAGGACCTGAAGCAGATGCTACTGTCGCCACCAAGAGCGACAGTGAGAGCCCTTTTGACATCAGCACCAATCCTGTCATCATTGGATCCCTGCGGAAGAATTGCTACGGGTCTTTCAAGGACTATGTGCGCGGGGCAGTGCAGAAGCTCACGACCAACAACGACTTCAAACAGTATGCCGACGTGATGCGGGAGAAGATGGGTGACATAACAGACGAAGAGATCGAGCGCTATGAGGCCGCGTACCTGCCACGAAAGAAGGAGTTGTGCGCTGTCTGGAGCCTGATGGCCTTCAGCGCCATGGCTGTCGAGTCTCTCATCGTGTCGGACCGGTGGACGTTCCTCCAAGAACACGACGATCTCGTCCGTCATGCATGGGTCGAGACAGTGTTTGACTACGGGCAGAGCCCAAGGAACCTAGTCGTCGTTGGGGTGAAGCGATAAAGTTTCGACCATCTCAAAATAGGAATGGATTAAGCTGTCTTGCAGAGACGTGTCTTGCGGAGAGCATGTCACCATGTTATTCGGATCCGCCCACATCCAGCTGTTCCAACGGTAGCCGTGGGGAGCTCTCGGTGGCCTCCGGGATGCAGGCGACCGACCTAGACGCACAGAAGTGAAACAAGCTCTCTGTGCCTTGGCATTGAGAGAGCGGGAGGACAACCACGGCTGGTAACTAGGCGAGTTGACAATCCGGTCGGCTGGGGCGGTTACTGGGCGCGCTAGGCAAGATAGGTCACTGCAATGTCATGCATGAACCCCTCTCTTCTCAGTCGGGACTTTCATGTAATAGCTGAAGTATCTATGACAGGACGGGAAAGCTTTGGTCGATCAGCGGCCCTGTCAAAACGGCCGAGACCGAGAGGCTGGGGCCCGAGAAGTCTTTGTTATCCGGGCGAGTTTGGAGCCGTCATTCGTGGAGATATCGTCAAATCTCGACAACTAGACTATGCCATTACGATAACTGCGATGTAAGCTGGTCAATAATCCTTTATCAAACAGCCCACCTGCGCTTAGCTCCCGTCCCACAACGGGCGGGACAAAGGTCCCTCATTGATAGGTATTGAAGAGGCATATCGCCGACAATTACCGGCCGCAGAGACAGTCGTACGCAGACCACATAGTTGCTCATCCGATAGCTGAGTGACCTGACAGGAGGATGAGACTTGTGGGGAGAGAGGTGTTGCCACTGAATCCGGCAGTCTTGTGTCGCCATGGCCCCTCATTCTAGAGGCACGCAAACACCTCATCTGTGCACGCGGTTGACAGCGTGACAAGGATTTCGGTGGAAGCTGCGTCACTTCTCGACGTGCTTATGAGCTGCAGCCGGATGCGCAAGGCGACATGTTCCGCAATGCAATGCGAAGCCTCACAGGCGGCAGGTCACGCAGTGAATCACGAGTCAGTGGTGCCATTGGCAAGCCATTGGCAAGCCCGGCGACAAGGGGCCCAGAAGCGGGGAAGAGGGCTCCAGAGAACCAGAATCATTGGAGAAGCTGCTCCCTTGCGCCCGTTGCAACGGCACCTGTCGTGGGGTCCATTACCCGAAGCAGATTTCATCAGTGAGATCTCTCGGAGATGCTTCACTGTCGTGTCCTTTGTCCATCGCGGTGAGCGGCCATTTCCAGACGCGTGCAGCGGGTCAAGACTGGGGCATGGATGTGATGTGACGAAGGTCGAGCTCCTTCGGGGAATGATGAGCAACCATAACTGAATGTTGAGGTTATACGACAGTCGATCAGAGGCGTAGTTGAGACTTGAGAGGAGGTGCATGCATCAGTTTCGTCCTGCTGGCGTTCATAACAAGGCAGAGCCAGGGGCAGCTGCCGCTAGCGCAAGTGTAGGGGCAGAATGCATCATAAACGGAGAAGAGGAAGCTCGGCGCCTGGCGCTGGTAGAGTCGGATGCAAGGCGGAGGCGAAGCCGAGTCGAGACATGATAGCTGGAGGTGCTGATGACCCAAAAGAAAGGGTGACGATGAGAGCTGGGGTTCCTGGGAGGTTTCCGAGACGGGCAGGCCGCAGAAAATACCAGGGTCTATCTACCTTGGGGCCGGAGCTGGGGCTGACGGTACGACGAAGCTGGGATGAAGAAAAATGATGAGTCTCAATTGTGACGTCTTGAGGTGAAGGTGAAGGCAATATCTGCTCCGAGGTGAAGGGCATGTGATGGATGTGAGCATAAGCGGACTGATGAGGAAGGCATAAGGCATCATCGTCATCATCATCGTGGAGTTGTTCCTGCCTGCCCAGAGACGGTTACCACCTAATTACCTGCTTTAACCTGCTTCGCTCACCAGGGCAGGCACCACCTGCTCCAGACGGGTACCTCACTTACACTTCCATTCTCCACCAACATCAACACCAACACCAACAAAATCGCCGTGGCCCGAATCCAGGCTCACGGTTTGCCCGCTTGCTTGATGGCTCGTTCACCTTCAAGCAGACGGCCAAGCTTGGACTAGTCCAGCATGTCTTGTCCTACACTCCGCTACAAGGTTGCAAGGGTCCTGATCCTATCCGATCTCAGCCCAGCGACGGCATCTCACCCCTGCCCCCACGCACCAACAACTTCTGCAACTCTACGGATCCTACATACAGTGCCTGCACCTATCATCGTGCTTGGCTGCCACAACCTTTTGCTTCCGGTCGATCTCGAGACCACTGTCACGCACTCGAATCGGCCACCAGCTCTGGCTTCAGATGGATGCCACGAGTGTGCATCTTGATCTGGCGGCGTTGTCTTGATGGCTGTTAGGAGGCCAAGACCGCTGTCCTAAGCGAAACGGGCTGCGTGTCTTGACCTTTTGGGCACTGTGGCATTTCTGTGACTCGGAGAGCCACGGCGCTTCTGATCAAGTCTTGTTGCTTTGTCCTCGGCTCCATAACACATAATGCTGTGAAACAACCTGCATCGCAATTACAGAAGCCACCTGCACCTTTCAGGTTCCGCCTCAAGTTACCCACTGGGGTGTTGGATGGAAGGGATGGATGGCTTGGGCATCGGGGCATTGGGTGTGATCTGCGCCAGGAAACCCCCGAGCGGCCTCACTGAAGTGAGCGTGTCCATCTCCCGCCGACAATACAGTCGATGCAAGCACAGCATGGCAGGTCGGCACATAGCCGTAGAAAACGACCTCGAACCATCCTGCCCAGAGTAGCATCATCAGCTGTGAACAGGGGTCGTTTGAGCCACTGGCGCCTGATGCACCAAGACATTGTCGGCTTACACTTTCTTGAGGTCTGGCCTAGTGGGAATATCCACCCCCCATGCCCGTCAACGCTGCCGCCATGATGGCCCAACTCGGCCAACTACGGTAGTTCCCAGGTCGGCCTTTGGCTTCCTTTGGCTTGGCCTGTCTTGAGTGGACTCGCCTAGTCCCTGCAAAACCCTGCAATGCTTGACCTTTGAAGGGACGTGCCCTTCCCGTCCGGCGAGGAGCCATGGTGTGAGCAACTAAAGTATGCAAGCTGCTGGTCAGAGATCAGGAAGAGAGAGAGAGTTATTAACGTGGGTTTACCCTTATCGCCTCCGTTGCCTAACCTGCATCGATTCCTCTCAATCCCCCTCGTTTTCCTTTTTATTAACCTTTTGTCAACCTCTCGAAAAAAACTCTTCACACCACTTGAGCTTGGCCGCCCCTTTCACTAACATCAAACTTTACCGGTTTTCCAGCACTCCCGTTGGCGCTTCCAGCTCTTGTTTCTCGTCCAACCTTGGCCCAAACCTTGGAGCAGACGGACCGGTTCTTTCCATGATCGAGTCAGCCCCTCGACTGTTATCGCCTACGTACCGTCTATCCAGCCTAGCTTGAGTTTGCCGCAGACATCGATTCGCATTCAAGTTGCCATCAGCCCCTCATTGAACTCAACCTCGCCTGCCCCAGGACTCGACATTGGCGGTTCATCATGAACGCGCAAGTTTCTTTTCTTGTAAGTTGGTGCTACGGTTTATGTTCACAATCCTTTCTCCTTTGAGACCTGTTTTACTGTTGATCCTGCTGCATGACCTTGCATGCGACTACTCAACGGTGGGTGTTTCAAGATTGACAAGTTAAGGGTTGCCTGTACATCGGTCTTATTCTAACCTCTCGCTATCTCTAGGATGGCACCTACACGCTGATTCACATCCCCCTCAGCCTCTACTCGACGCTGCTCCAGCCCATCCTCCGCGTCCTCCTCCCACAGTCTCAGAGTCTGGGAAACTTGCGCGATTCACCAGAGTACGAGCTACAGGGCCTCACATCCGATGGTCAACATGGCTTTCTCAACATCAGCATCACCCCTCTTGAGTGCTCGGTGGTCTGCCACTCGTCCTGGGCACAGAATGTGTTTGAGCCCGTGCTGAAGACGCTTCCGCGCGATATTGCCAGATCTGTCTCGGTCTCCAAGGACTCATACATGATCCTGTCCGTCATCAGCGCTGGACTCGATGCGGGCGGCCGTGTCATGGAGTTGACCTCTCCACTGGCCCTGGCTGGCATTCCCATCTTCTTCATCACCACCTACTACTCCGACTTTATTCTAGTGCCGACCAAAGAGCGCGACAACGTTGCCAAATCACTCCTTGCCAAGGGCTTCGAGTTGTGCGAGAACGAGTCCAACTATGTCACACAAGGATATAAGAAGGGTGCTACCCAACCGACAGTGACCCCGCCACACGAGGGCCTTCCATCCAACGTTTCCGAGATGCAGACACGCACCTTTGGCCTCCTCAAGAAACGACATGTCACTCCTCACATCGAGGAGGGTTTGGTGCTGGTGCAATGTTCTGGCCGTGAGGCATCGCAGCTTGCATCCTTCAACCACCAACGACCTTCGATCAGCCGACATGCCACGGGGAACGGCCGACGACCGAGCTGGGCGGATAACGTCGATACGAAGCTGTACACATGCATCATCTCGGCTCTTGTCTCGCAACCACGGTTCATGTCGGTTACGCTGGCCCAGGACGACCCACCTTCGCTACTCCTCGACAAGAACCTCCTTGATGTTTTTGGCGACTCTCTGGTGGGGGATACAGAAGGCTGCCTGATCCCAATTTTCCTTAACCTGGAAAGTTTGTCTTTGGAAGCCACTGGTATCGTCTGTGGTGTCGCCGGCATCCTGGTGCAGGATCCACAGATAGCGGAGAGTTCAGAACTCTCATACCTCTCGACAGCCCAAGCAGGTGCCGTGATTCTCTCGGAAGAGCAGTCTGTCCGAGCCATGGGTATTTTGGAGCCACTGCTTACCAAGGAGCCGTAGGGTGGTGGTCTTTTAAACTTGTAAAAAAGGGGAGATGAGTTGTTGACAGATTTGTAACACCAAGGACTTTCAAACCCAAGGAGAGGCGTTTGGAGATGGCGTAAATGATTTTTCATGTAAGGTAGCTGGGCGACAGAGCATTATGTCGGGGATTTGTATCCCCCATGTAATCCGAGACGTGGAGTGGATGGTGGGCGGCTTTTCTGTGTGTATCTGTCTGGCGTTGTTCGGGAGGAGCTGTTCTGTTCCAAATCGAGATACCATGATGATTGTGTAACAGCCAAGTTGTCGTGACTGAGCAGAAGTACCTTGTCACTTTCCCTTCTTCTTCTCCTCGACCAAGCCGGCTTTCACGAAGCCATCCCTCGCAACGGCGTTGATGAGTGCAAACCTCTTAGGTCCCAGCAACACGCCGCCATACCACCTTGTCACCACGACCATGGCATCCCATACATCCATGACCTGCATGAGATGCAGCAACCTCCCCCCCGCAGCGGCCTCCCCGTCGTCGTCGCAGTCCTGGAAGCTCGCCGCCCCGGGTCCCCTGATGCGCCACGCCGTCATGTTGTGCGTCGCGGCACGGATGCGCTTGTCGGATGCCAGCAGCACCTGTACGTAGTGCCGTGCCTGGTCCGGCGACGTGACGCGCGCTACGTGTGCTATAAAGGTTGACTTGGAGTCTGTGATGGGTTCTGAGAGGATCCAAGACGGGGGCGGGAAGGATGGTTCTTCCACCTCATGCTCTTCTTCTGGTGGTGGTGGTGACGGTGCAATCGGTTCTTCTTGTTCGGCATCCTCCTCAGACCGCCTCGTAAACTCCTCCACAGCATCGAACAAACACACCAGACCCTCCTGAAAGACACCCTCCAACGCCTCACGGAAGAGCTTGAGGTCCCTCGCCCCGGCGCCCCTCACGCCGCCGGAGCTGTGATGCGTGCCGAGGACCGAGGGTGGTCTGGAGGGGTACTCTTGCGGGAAGCGGACGCGGAGGGAGGAGGCGTCGCCGGGGAGGTTGAGGATGAAGACCGAGGTGTCGCCCTCGGTCGGGACGAGGCTGCCGTCGCCGTAGATGGAGTTGATGGCTTCCACCTCGTCCTGGAGTTCTTCGGACATTGTTCGGCGAGTGAGGGGTTGTGTGTGTGTGTATTGAGGGATTGGGTGAGTCTCTTGAGAGGTGAGATTGAGACGAGTGGAACTGGGTTATAGGAGATGAGAAACGGCCTTGAAGGTGTATGTCAACAGAGAGAAGTTAAGTTGTTGAGAGTCAGGGATATCATCTTCTCAAGGTTCATGTCTCCGCGAGAATTACTACCATACAGCCCCACATCATGCTTCCCCAACTCCATGACCCACCCCGGATGATGCTCCCGACAGCTTCAATGCAGGAGTGACATAATAAAAGGTATACGCAATATTCAAACAATTTGATATCGATTCAACACTAGTACTAAACTATGGGGCGTCGCAAACAGTAATCGAATACCGGCTTTCTCCTGACTTATCCCCCTCCATATCCTTCTTCTATACCTAAGACCACAACTGCTCGCAAAGCAACGTCTCTCGAGATCACCTCCCGAGTCTTGATTTACTCGTCCATGACAGCTGCGAACTTGTCCGTCATCTTCTGTTGGATCTCCTCGTACTATCAACTTTGTTAGCATACCCTCCAAAATCGGCGTCGTGTTGCTTTGCTTACTCTCTTGGAAATCACGTCCTGACCCTCAGTAGGAACCTCGAACTTGAGTTGTCTCAGGTTGGCCTGCAGGTCCGAGGTAGCCTCTCGCACCTTGCTCCAGCTCTGACCCTGGGCAATCGCCTTCTGGGCCTCATCGTGGAAGCCCACCATGAGCTTCATCATCCACTCTGTCTTCCAGATAGGGCAGAACTGATCATAGTCTGAGTAACCGTTCTGCTGCAGGAAGTCCTCCTTCAGCAGAGCGGCAATGTCCAGAGTGATCTTGTCGGGATCAGACAGCGCACTCTTTCCCACCAGCTGCACCACCTGGTCAAGCTCCTCCGAGTCGGAGAGGAGCTGCCTGATGCGGTCTCGGAGACGAGGGAAGTCGGGGTAGCTCTTCTCGTAGAACTTGTCCAGTGTGTTGGTGTACTTGCTGTACGAGGCCGATGTGTTGATCGAAGGGAAATGCTTTCGCTGGGCAAGCTTCTTGTCGAGACCCCAGAAGACCTGCACAATACCCAGAGTAGCCGTAGTGACGGGATCCGAGAAATCACCACCAGGGGGACTGACGGCACCGACAATGCTGACACTGCCCTGGCGCTCAGGAGAACCCAGAGTCTTGACACGACCAGCTCGCTCGTAGAACGAGGCAAGCTTGGCACTCAGGTAAGCAGGGAAACCCTGATCAGCAGGCATTTCTCCCAGACGACCCGAAAGTTCTCGAAGAGCCTCAGCCCATCGGGAGGTAGAGTCAGCCATCATGGCAACGTTGAGACCCTGGTCACGGAAGTACTCGGCGACAGTAATTCCAGTGTAGATGGAGGCTTCTCGGGCAGCGACAGGCATGTTCGACGTGTTGGCAATGAGCGTAGTTCGCTTCATGATGGGCTCCTTGCGACCCTCCACCTCAATGGTGAGCTCAGGGAAATCCTTCAAGACTTCAGCCATCTCGTTACCTCGCTCACCACATCCGACGTAGACGATAATATCACTGTTGGAGAACTTGGACACAGACTGACTAATGACAGTCTTTCCACAACCGAAAGCACCAGGGATAGCGACAGTTCCACCCTGGACACTGGGGAAGAGGGCGTCGAGAACTCGCTGGCCGACGATGAAGGGCTGATCAGCGGACATCTTGTCGTTGGAAGGGCGAGGCACTCGGACGGGCCAGGACTGCATCATGGGGTACTCGGTCTTCTTGCCATCGAACTCGACCTCGAGGAGCTTCTCGACGACTGTGTACTCGCCCTTGGAGGCGATCTTGGTGATGGTTCCTCGGGCGCGAGGGGGGAGCAGAATCTTGTGGCTGGCGAGGAAAGAGTTCTCGAAGACGGTACCCCAGACATCACCACCAGAGATGTGGTCACCGACCTTCAGGGTCGGGGTAAACTCCCACTTCTTCTCGCGGTCGAGTGCGGGGACCGAGACACCGCGGGGAATGTAGATGGAGTTGGAGATGGCCGAGATGGACGCGAGGGGACGCTGAATACCGTCGTAGATACCGTTGAGCAGACCGGGGCCGAGCTCGACGGACAGGGGCTTTCGGGTCCGGAAGACGGGGTCACCGACAGTGACGCCGGCTGGGATCTTGATTAGTATCGCGGTCTCGAGTTCCATCATGGGTAGTCGTACATGTCTCCTCGTAAACCTGAATGGTGGCTTGGTCGCCATTGATTCGAATAACCTCACCGGCAAGGTTATCGTGACCTACTTTGACCTGGACGAGTTGTTGGTTAGGTTTGGGCGGATGATGACGATGGTGGATGATTGCGACTAACCAACTCGTACATGGCAACACCAATCATGTCCTCAGCCACCACGACGGGACTGTTGCAAGAGTCAGTAAAACATGGTGACGTCCCATGAGCGGTTTGCAGGATGCATTTCGAGGGCGCAGATGGCTCGCGAAGCCGAGAAAAGCTGGAGGAACTGACCCGGAGATGGAGTAAATCTTGCCTAAGAAGATTGTTAGCGACCACGCCAAGGTACCTTGAAAACTGCCCAAACATGAGCGCTCCGGGCATGTACATACCCTGTTCAGACACATCGTCGTCGTTGACGTTGCTGCTAGCAGCCTTTGCTTTCTGCAGCATTGGTCATGTCAGCCTCGAGAATCCAGCGGGGCAATGGACGCCGTGCCGTTACGGGTCTGGCAACAAGCATCAGGAGAACCAGGTTCTCGAGGTCGGGAATCAACATACGGGAGGCATCTTGGGCGGCGAAACGGGGGCGCTGTCGGGATCAAGACGGATCTGAGGAATGGGTCTCGGAGAGGACGGCGACGCAGGCCGGATGCAGGGGAGAGTCGTGTCGGAGGAGGATGAGGTCGAGGGAGGCGGTCGAGATGGAGTTGGAGATGGAGATGGTGGTGGAGAGTTTGGCAGAGGCACCTGGCAAGCTACGTCGACTAGAGCCTGAGCGGCAGCGACAGCAGCAGCACGAGCTTGCACCTTCCCAGCTCCAGTTCCAGGTCCGCGGTGGAGCCTGGATGATGACGATGCGGTGCGGGTGGGGCCTCGGCCTTGAGCTTGTGTGCGAGCAGCGGCGAGGGCGTTAGCGGCTGCCGCAGGGGCTGCATCGCTGGAACTGCTGCTGAAGCTCTCCGCGCGGCCCCTGGAGCTTACGCTGGAGCTGTCCCTATCTCTGTTGTTGTTGCCGTTGGTGCCTTCGTCGTCGGAGTCGTCGTCCTCGCCTCTGGCGCGGATCAGGTCCAGAAGCGAGGGCCTTGCTCGCAGGGTAGGACGAATGCCGAGCATGCAACGAGCGCCTCTTTCGGCAAGTTTCCTTTTATTCTCTTCTTGTTGTGCTGTGGGATTGCGACGATGAGAGTGAGTTGCTTAAATTATTGGTCCTGGTACTTGTGTTGATGGAAGGAGGGATGGGTGAGGTGCAGCAGGGCGGCTTCCACAACTGGAACCTTGGCTACGAAACCTCTAACGCTTACGCTGGGCTTAGCTGCGGGCGCTGATCATGGTGCAGCAATCAATGCAAGTGGGTGCCTAATCCTTGTTTGATGCCTCGCCAGGCTGCCTCTTGATCGATTATTTGTTTCACATGAGCCGGATCTTTCATCACCATCCAGATCAATCATCAACGGCAGAGGCTGTGAATTAGATATGTCAAGGGCCTAGACAGCCATCACAGGGCATCAAGACACAAATACTCCACATCCACTCTGAATATCTACTCAGACAATATCTCGTCAACATTTCGATATGTGTTGTACATCGCCCATCTGACGAGGTGTCCAGTCTATTCGGCGACATTAATTGATATTGAGCATTCAAACTTGATCAAATACTAAACAGCGCAAACAAAAGCACTCTGACTTTCTACACCAGCTCTCCCTGCTCACTTCGTCTTCTTATCTTGATTCTCCCGCTTCCACTCCTCTCCCAACTCCTTCGCCTGCTCATTGAGCTTCTCGATGGACGCCCTCGCCCCAGGCCACGGCCTCCTCCCTCGTCCGGTATCGAACAGCCTGTAAACTCCCGGTGTATCGACCCCGTCCATCAGCAGGTTATAGAACTTGCGGTCGTTCCACCAAAACTTCCACGCCTGCCACGAGAAGCACCCCAGGTTCTCCGTCACGCCTGTGCCCGCTGCCTGGTTCAGCCACTCGTACGTAGGCGCCGAGGCGATCCGCATGCCCAGGTGAGGCACTGGAGCGTCCTCGAGGGCCCTGGCCATGAAGTTGTATTGGGCGTCGATGTCGCGGCGTATCTCTTTGGCTGATGCCATGGGGTAGCTGCCAGACCAGACGCCAGCGAGTGCCATTGAGATCAGATCGTAGAGAACGAACGGAGGCTTCATGATGATCATGTGGCCGAGAAAAGCTAGAGACTCTGGATACTGCTCCGAGATGAACCCATGGTATAGTCGAGCAAACTTGTTGTCGTCGGCGTAATGCCGAGCTGCCTGGATCTTCTTGTTATGATCAGGAGCGATGTCTGAGTTGGTTGGATTACCAGGCCCCTTGAGAATAGAAAAGTCATAGTGATAACCCGAGCAGAAGATAATAGCATCGAGGTCGTCCAAGACGGTACCGTCGGTCAAGGTCACAGACCTCGGCCCTGTTACCTCCTGAATACCCAAGACTGACTTGACACGACCATCTCGGAGGTTGTCTGCAAGATCATCTGAGAAGATCGGAACTCGATGCAGAATTCCGTCGATAGGTCGAGATGGTGCAAAGGACGGATGCTCAGTTAGGAACGGGAACGACTTTTTCCTCGTGTTGATGAGGCCCTTGGACATGAGTGCAACAAAGCCTCGGGGCGAGACACCTCCGAGCGCTCTCACGCAGATACCGACGCGGCGAGTCATGGAATGGTCAAAGGCCTTGCCCTCGACTCGTCGAGGAAGCTGGAGTGTTTGTTAGTTTCTGGTCAACAAGTATCACTTGAAGCCACTCACAAGATAGAACTGGCTTCTGTGACTGAGATACACCTCGCTGGCTCCCGTTTTGACAAGAAACGACGTGGTGTCGGCACCCGTAGCTCCAACGCCCACGACAAGCACCCTCTTGTCCTTGTACTTGGAAGCATCCTTGAACTGCCGGGAGTGGACGACATCTCCCTCAAACTTGTCAATGCCTTTGACGTCGGGGATGTTCTTGGCGTTGAGCATGCCCGTGGCGACAACCACGCGGCTAAAGGTCCTACACTCTTCGACACCGGACTTTGTGTTTTTGGTAAATACTTTCCATACCCCGCGTTCTTGGTCACGTTCAACATGATCGACTGACGTGGAGAACTCGATGTGTGGGAACAAGTTGAAGTGCTTGGCGTATGATTCGATGTACCTTTCAAGGTCCTTTTGCGGAGGATGGACGGCATAGTCTAACCCTACGTAAGCGTCTGGTAGGAATAGTCAAGCTATACTACTATGCTTACCATAAGGCATAGGAAAGTCGGTGAAAGAAAGCTTTGACTTATTAGAATGATCAAGACAAGGCAACACAAGCCTTCAACTCACACAATGCCTAGAAGTATTCGATGTGGTTCCCGTCAGAGCAGAAGTCTGATCCAGGTTCTGCGAAGCATGCCAGGTGCCGCCAATGTAGTCATTTCTCTCAAGAGCGGTTGCGTTGAGGCCCTGCTCGAGGAGGTTCTTGAGGGCGAGGAGCCCGAGGACTCCTGTGCCTATCACGCACACGTCGGGGCCGACTTGTTGACTTTGCGGGGGGGACATTTTCGTAATAGTATTATCTTGTTGATGACCTCGAGGTTATGGGTCTCAACATATCACTTTTATATCCCACTCCCCCATCCCTCTTTCTCAAGATCAGCTCCCATGTTAATGCTCCGCCCTGCCGTCGCCACGAACCTCAACACCATTGGCTGCCTCGGCCCGGTTTCGATATGCTCACGGCGCATGTCAGCATCTTGGCCTCTTTCGGAGCTACTTTTCAATCTACCGGGAGCGCATTGGTCTTCGCAGGGCATGGTTTGGCATGTTCTGGGGGTGTAATATTTTAGGCGACGTGGGTTGTCGAGGTGCGTGAGATTGGATGTCTCCGAACAAGGTCTCCGGCGCTTGATAAATGCCAGATCCGGTTGTTGGGAACTGGAAAGTTACATAGCATATTAGTTTGTCAGATCCCATGACGGCTCTTATGTTCCGGAGGTTATCTGATTCTGTGCCATCACCAAGGTTGACGGACGCACCGGCTGGCTTGAAAACTTGATGCATCTGATTAATGATCTCGCCACCTGGATAGAGCCGCTATTTATCAAGTCCTTGATAAGCTTATCGAATTGAGCTTTGCCAAGAGTCTCTTTGCCTTTCAAGGACTCGGTCGAACCGTCAATATCGCCTCAAATTACATCATGATGATCCCCAAAGTCTCCGAGAACTTGAGAGTAGAAACTCACATATCTTTAGTTGGCTTACTGTGAGTATGCTAAAGTACGTGTACCGTTTATCTCGTGTATCGTCATCTTCCATCACCCAAACAACTCCAGATTCATCCCAAGTAGCAAACCCTGCAACATCTCCAACACGCCCTTCTTCGACACCAAAGCCGATAGTGTAGCCTGCATGACTGAAATTCCACACTCGTCCCGCTCTGTGCTGTCTTCCATTCTCCTCTGGTAGTAGAAACCAAGCGTGGGAACATCGCAGTTGTCCTCGCTCCGAGCTGCCCGCAGCTGACAGATCTGCGTCTCTCGGCAGTCGTCATTGCAGTCTGGTTGCTTCCACCCCCGGGTCATGCGCAGCATGAAGTCATCGAATGATTTCTGGTCTGTCTCAAACCTTTCGGTCATGTTGTGCCAGAATGCTGCTGTGAGCTCTGCGTGGGGATGCGTCAGGGGAGGGTTTGTGAGAGGTCCGTATGTTTGCTTGGCTGAGTAGTACTTCTTCCACACAGGTCCCTGGGTTTGGTAAGTGTCAGATGTCATGTCGGCGCTGTAAGTTGTTGCATCCAGGACAGCAAAGGTGACAGGGTCAACATCGTAAACGCGGAATGAGGGCATTCCCGACAGGGGGGTGAGTGAAGGACCAATGTATGAGGTCACCAGAGCATTGGTGAAGCTCTTATTCGAAGAGTCGTCGTAAGTAATCTGAAAATGGTCTCTGTGCGTGTGTCCGTAGAACATGGCCGCGATGGTTCCCGAGTATCGGTTCACAACCTCATTGAGATAGTGAGACTGGTCATGGAACGCATTCCTGTCTCCGAGCGGCATATGTCCGATGATGTAAACATGCTCACCTGCCTTCTCTGCTGCATCGAGCTCTCTTACAAGCCACTCGATCTGGCCACTTGGGTCACGGAGCATATCCTTCTGGAACAACCAGAAGTTTCCACGGTAATACAAGTTGGTGTTGAGAGAGATAACACGCAGGTTTCCATGAGGGTATCGGGTCGAATACGCCCCGAGTTCCTCTGCTGTGGCAGCGGCTTTGGGGCCGATCCAGTGTGACCAGATGCCCGAGAGCAGATCGTAGATCCATTGCGATGAGTTGCCAATCGAGTTGGGTTGGAAGGCGTTTGTAGGATGTGCTTCATGGTTTCCAGCGGTGCCGTAGACAATACCTAGGTGATTATCCATGTTTACATAGGATTCAACAACTATAACGAGTCAGCTTGGATGAGCACTGGGTACGCAGCACATACTCTGCCCTTCATTATAAGGTATGCTCGTGTTCCAGATGGAGTGGTCGACAACATCCCCCGTGAAAATGCTAAAGGCTGCATCGGGGACCAACTCCTTGATAGCTTTGTACATGCTAAGCTCGAGCCTAGCGGGAGAATCACAGGTGTGTTCGCCATAAGGACCAGCGGGAGAGTCCGTGTTACCAGGCTCATCTCCCTCAGTGTAAGGTCTGTTCAATTAGAAGCCCTCCTTCAAGCTTTGGAGACAACGACACTCACCTGCAGCATATAGGCTTCCTGCACTCAGCACTCGACCCCTCAGTATACAGTTGGTCGACGTGAATATCAGAGTAGTGCACCACTTTGATGGGATCCTGTCCGCTGGGAGCAGGACGCGTGCGAGGGAGCGTCTTGGGCGGGAAAGGAACTTCCCATGGCTCGACTGCTGGATATTTGCAGAGTCCCAAGAAAGTTACGCAAAACAGATCCGAAGTCTTTGACCCGATGGTCAAGTTTCTCAAGGCCTCTGCGATGATGGGTCCTTCAAGCTCAATGGTGCCATCACAAACATCTGCATCCTCCACCTATAACCAGTGAGCGGTGGATCAACTGACGGTATCAAAGATACTACCTTTGATAACTTGCATATATCCTTGACCGTATCAACAAAGGCTCGATCACCCAAACCAGCAAGCCCTTTCAAGGTTAATAGAAGTCCCTGCATTTGTTAGTCTCGTGTTTCTCTTGTGGCACTCGGGTTGACCTACCTGGCATCCTGAGCACGACGAAACACCTCTGCTCTGCTCCCATATCCGATCTGCCCAGCCATCACCGTCCAAGGTCTTTTGAGCATCGGTGACGCCTCGAGGTGAATTAGCCGATCCGTCACTACCGACAACTCGTCCCCCAAACAAGCCGAGGCATGCCAATAGAGCTGTGGATAACCGCATCTTCACTCGACAAGAGTTGAATCAACAGTCACATCACCTTGGAGTGAAGAGAGTCGAGGGACAAGATAAAGAGCCCCAACGAGGAGATGTCCCCGTAATCATGATCACCAGGGTCGCTTCCCCAATCTGAGACGTGACTATGTCGTCTTGTAAGAGTTCCCCAGAGCGGTTTAGGGCGGACCGCCATGAAGCCCACATGACCCAATCGGAGCCGACGTTTTGGGCATGGTACTGGAGAATAGCGTCACCATAGGTTACCAGGTGTTGGTCATCATGGATGATGCTGATGATGTTGGAGGCATCATTGGGGAGGCGATGATTGATGGCGTAGTCAATGTGCTTCACCTAATACTGCTACTAATCGCAACATGTGAGTTGACTTGCAAGTCCTTCATTCGTCTAGGGCCATTGCATGTCTCTGAGAATGCATTCATTCATCAATAACCTACTCTATGACCGGCTATGTTACAGTATTTCCAAGAGGAGTGTTTCCGACCAGTCTCCTACCAGCACTGGAATGTAGTAATACACGGAGCAAGAAACCAGCTCCTTCTTTTGTTTTGTACAAAGCCCTCCCATCCATAATTTTTATCCACCACCCAAATCATCATCGTACAATGCACCACCTGGTGTCTCGTTTACGAGTCGAACTTCCCGTGAGGGATCGTCCTAGAGGTCCACGCAACCTTGACGCCCTTGTCCTTTTTCTCTTCCCTTTTCAAAGTCTTCCTATACAACTGCCCGGCTGCCGTTGATCTCGCTAGGCCTCCTGCCCAGGCCCTGTACCATTGCTTGCTTCGCGTTTCGGGATCCGACTGGAGTGTCTTCTTTCGTCGAGTTCGGAGCTGTCCGAGGATCCTCACGGCCCTTTCCTGGGGTAGCTCTGTGACCGTGTACTCCACCATCCATCGGCGCTTATCACTCATGCCGTCCTTCATTTCGACGCGGTCGACGACTTGGCTGTCCATCTTGTTGCGGACCGTGATGTACATGCCGAGCAGCTCGCGCTCCTTCTTTTGGGTTTCCTCCTCGACTGAGGTGGCGTCTAGCGGCTCTGTACTCTCTCCAGAAGCCATCTCTTCTTCCAAAGTAGTAGGCTCAGATTCATCTTCGACAGCTTCATCGGCTTCGGCGCTCGCCTGCTTTTGGGCCTGGACCAATTCCGAAAGCACTCGCTCAAACGTTCTTATGCCACTGGCTTTGTGGTCGACACTCTGAGCAACCCTCAAGATGAGGTCTTTGAGCGATGCATCCGACAGCTTGCTGTTGTCTGCTGACTCAACCTGTTCGTCAACAGCCTCGTTGATCATCTCGGATGATGTGACATTGACAGCGCTGGTACCCTCGATGGATGCAGACTCATCAACGGTGGGCCCTTCCTCAGTTGGTATGGCATCAGTGGCCTTGGAATCCTCCTCGGGAGATGCAGAATCAACAGCCGTAGAGTATTCGGCGCCCGAGGTGGTGTCAACAGCGCTGGAGCTTTCCACAGATGTAGAATCAGTCACTGCGGATCCCTCCTCGGCCGGCGTGATACCTGCGGTCTCGGATCCCTCCTCGGCCGATGTGATATCTGCGGTCTCGGATCCCTCCTCGGCCGATGTGATATCTGCGGTCTCGGATCCCTCCTCGACCGACGTGATACCTGCAGTCTCGGAGGCCCCCTCGGTATCAATAGTCTTGGGGCCCTCCTCAGTCAATGTGGCATCCGCGGCCTTGGGCTCTTCCTCTGTCACAGCCTCGCTGACTTGAGCCGATGCCTCAGGGGTTTCCTCGACCGCGGCTTGAGAGCTGGGCTGTTCGGAATCCACATCACGGGAGACATTCTCCTGGGACAGCACCTCGGTCTGTGTCGTTTCCTCCACTTCTTGGCTTTGCTCTAAAGCTGACTGCGACGTTTCTGGGTCCGTTTCGTTGGCTTTCTCCAGACCTGCCGACTGAGCGCCTTCATCCATGGCCTGGGGCGTATCTTCGGATTCCTTGCACAAGTCCTTGACATCCGAGAGCTCCTCAGCCAAGGCCTCGACAAGTGAGTTGAGATACGCGTTCTTTTCAAGCTCGGAATTTCCAGCAAGAAGGCCGCTTTGCTCGAGAGCCTCCTCAATGGCATCCCTCACTGTTTGCAGTCCCAGGAAATCATTTTCCACGGTTTCATCAACCTTGGCCATCATTTCATCCCAAGCCTTCTGTCGTTGAGAGTCTTCGGCTGGAGTAGACTCCTGCAAAGCCTCATTATCGAGCTGATCCTCTTGATCTTGGGCGGACAGCTCCTCCCTGAGTTGTCTTGATTCTTCCTCCTTCTCCTTGCGCGAGAGGCCAAGAATCTCTCGCTCAAAAGCTTCGACCTTTGCCCGGCCAGTTTCTTGTGTCCGATTGATCGCCTCCTCGTCGACAGGCTCGGCAAAGAAGTAGGTCAGAGGGGGGCTGGTTGGTCGAGTTTCGATGTGCAGTCGAAGCGAGCGGTTAGGGAACCGCTTTGAGGCTCTATCCAGGACTTCGTTCAGGAGTTTCAGGCTGACTTTGAATTCTTGGTCGCCAACACTGCGGTCTGAGGTTCCATGGAGGGCCCGGTCCATCTCCTCAAGACTGATGTACTGGAAACCAAAGATGCGCTGTGTGTTGTGGAAGGCGACAAAGATGCCGTCCATTCGTCCCATGCGCACTTGCAATGAGTACTTGAGGAAGGCTGCCCTGATCATGTCATAGTACTCGCGCTCAAAAGACTCCCATTCGCCGAAACGGTTGCGGATCTCATACCCCAGCCCTTTTTCGTAGCCTTCGACATCCATTCGAATAGACACGACTGCTCGCGTCTTCAGATCAAACATTCCGGTGCCGGGTAGTCGTGGGTCGTACGCATCAAGTTGCGAACGTAGCATGAAATCACCAAGCGTTGAGTAGTGGAATGCTTCATCGGCGTTCTTTTCCTCCTCGGACAGCTGATGCGACTTTGTCCTTCTGTACTTTTCAAACTCTGTCTTTGGAACAGTGAGGAGCTTTTCCATCGACTTTCCAAGCATGCTCAGGATGTTTGCCGTGTCGTATTCCTTGTCAGCATCAATGGCATAAACCCCATCCTTGTAGCGGGCGAACGCAGCAGCAGGTCCTCGACTCAGGGCGGTGAAACTCTCGTATTCGACATTGAAAGAGCGGGATAAGTGCTCGAAACTGGGCGCCCTCCATGCTGACAGAAGGAAATGGAAATGGGCGAGCATGGACGTCAAGCTTGAGGTAGAACCGCAGTACTTCTTGCCATACTTGGCACTCAGATCTCTGAGTCTGGTGTCCTTGGAGGATGTGACATACTCCTTCAGGGCGTTGAAGTCGAACTGCTCCACGGGCATGATTGTGGCGAGGTAAGGGTCAAAATTGAACACCTTTGATCGCTTGTCTTGAAGCTGGTAGACTCCAGGGTTGAAAAGAACCTTGTCCAGGTTGTACTCGAGTTCCGGGACGTCTGCTGCCAACTTTTCTTCGACTGGTGCCAATTTTAGTTTTTGAGGACTAATTGTTTTCACGTCCACCGCGGTCTTCGCTTTCTTGGTTTTTTTGCTACTTTTGGCGGTTGAGGTAGCTGATTTATCAGTCGGTATGCTGGCTAGACCCTGGAGTTCGTGCTCGATGGATTTCCTGGTCTCTGCCCTTGTCCTTGGAACAGGGGGAGGTTCGCTCGACATGAAGGGTGTTGCGTCCGGACCAAGCGACAAATCGTGTTGGGCATATTGATACATCTGATCTTGAGCATCCTCCGCGGCACTGTAAGGTGGGTTGGTCTGGTGTTGAAGCTTTTCCCGGAGTGATGTCCACAAGCCTGCTTGTTGCGCAATCTTGGATGTCCAATCCAAGTTGCTATCCTTGGCTACAGCTTCTGCTGGGATAGGAGTTTCATCGGGCGTTTTGAAGGTCTTGGCTCCCGTTGCTTTCGACCTCCTCGACCTTTTCTTCTTTGGCGGCTCACTCGGTGGGTTACTTGGTGGTGGGTTGCTTGGCTCGCCAGAACCACCAACACCATAGACCTTCCGCACCACGTCCAAAGCTTCCTCAAAGTTGCCAGGCTTGTCCTCTTTGTCGGCCTCGATAGCATTGTCCGATCCAGCAGCATCGGCCTCTTTCTTAGAGGATTTCTTGGAGGATTTTTTCTTCTTGGCCAACCTTGTAGCCTTCCTCGCCTTCATGCTTTCGGCGTCCTTCTTCATTTTGCGAATTCGGGTTTGAAGATTCTCGGATGAAGCGTCGAGGCCATTCAGAACATCTTCAGATTTGCCGGTAGAGGAGGGCTGAGGTGTTGGAGCGCTGTCCGAGTTGGTCTCGGTGGCAAACGAACGTCGAGGGAAGCATTGGGGCGAACATCGTAGATAAGGGCGGCATAGGTGTGAAATATTGGCCGAAAGGCCAGCTCCGCGTCGGGCGCGAAGCATTGGGGCGTCGCGTTGTCGAGGTTGAGCAGTGCCTTACAGAGGGGAGTGGTGATTCTTTTGAATGCTTCAGGAATGAGACTCAAAATTTCCCTTCCCACCTTCTTCATCGCCTTATCGATAAGAGGGCGGAAATATACCGGTGATGCGGGCATACATGGCACGTGATTGGCCAGCTCCCCTACCTAGCCCGGGGAACTGTTGCAGGCCGCCCGGTCCTCGTCATTCTGGGGCCTCCAACCTGAAAGAGGACACCACAAAGAAACGCCAACTCAAGCGCACTCTCACCAGAGGTGAAATCTCATGCTATAGTCATGGGCGCGAGTGATTCAAAGCTTGTTTTCAAGCAGGGCATCTTTCGATTGTCCGAAGAGCGTCATATCCCAGCCGACGATGCCTACTGGACCTCTGTTCGTCCTCTATCCGCACTCCACCCTGACTATCAAGATGGTGCTAATCGACTGTTAGTTCTGGGAGCTTCCTGAGTCGTCTGAGGATGTGTTCAGTTTATTCACTCCTGCCGACATTCGCCGTACCCGAGACCGCGCACTCGAAAACCTAGAGACCCTCATCCTCGCTATCACCTCTCGCCTATTCATACTACGTCATCACCCATCCTTTCCCGACCCTGAGCTTGCCCCCGAGCGGGAGGCTCTGAACTGCATCCGGGTTCTTACACGAATCTTGCCATACTTGTACGAGAAAGACACGCTCAGTAGCTGGGAAGAACAATTCTTCTGGGCGCATAGACGAAAACGGACGCGTCATTCCGCCATCGCGAACGAGATCCTCTTTGATGAAGCACAGGAAGCCAAGCAGAAAGCCGAGGGAAAGGAATTTGAAGAGGTGAAGCCACTTGCCGAAGAGTTGATAGACACACTGGTGGACCTATTGTTCTTCTCTGACCTGACTCTACCTCAACAACCAAGCGGCCGGTCCAAAGTCACATACGCGATATGGCAAAGCGGCGTTGGGTGCAACACTGCGGTCGCAACGACCAAGGAGTATGAAAGCAACCGATCCGAGATCCTGCGCCTCCTACTAGCACTATCCGGCCACAGCCTGTACATGACAGCCGGTGTTCTTCCACAGAACGGTGTACGGGCGTTGACCCATCTGTGCACATGCTCTGATAAGCAAGTCGTGCTCTCGGTGCTTTGCTCTCTTCTCAACACGGTTCGTTTCCACCTGAGACCAGCACTACAAGATAATCCACTGACATTGAACCCTGAAGACCTTGAAGTATAACCCAGCAAGTTGGCGCGTCCCTTACAACACTCTTGTCTTCAAGGATAGTAAGCAGACGCTCGTGACATATTCTCTGCAATTCCTCCTGGTGCTTCTTCTGTACCCCATCCCCGAAACTGCGTCCAACCCGTCTCCCAAGAACTTCTATCGCCATTTCCTTGGCCGGCTACATCGACCCCAAGATTTCCAGTTCATCGTTGATGGAATGGGCCGAATCCTCAATCAACCTCTGCAAGAAAAGACATCCTATCTTCCAGGATCGCAGTCGTCTGGCAACTTTGCGCCCGAGATCTTGATGCTGTTCTGGGAGATCCTCCAGTGCAACAAGAGGTTCCGCTCGTTCATCGTGGACACGGAACGAGCGCACGATTTTGTCATCCTGGCTCTGTTTTATGCCTTGGAGTATAAGAACGACGCAACTAAGCAGGGAGTTGTGCGCATGTGCGCATTCCTTCTTCAAACGCTGAGTGTTGAGACCAATTTTGGCATCAACTTGAACAAATACTTTGAGGGACAGGAGAGTCTGCCCATGTCCATCCGTGTTCCCGGATTCAGGGGCACATATGCTGATTTCCTCATTCACTCTATCTACAATCTGATCACCACAAGCCAAGGCAAACTCTCGGCGATCTACCCAGCTCTTTTGGCGGTGATCAATAACATTGCCCCTTATCTTGAAGGTCTCAGTGCCATCAGCAGCTCAAAGTTGATGCAGCTATTCACCTCCATGTCGTCACCCTCCTTTCTGCTTGTTAATGAGACGAACCATGCTCTCCTCCACTCTCTCTTGGAGTCGATCAGCTCAATTCTTGAGAACAAGTACCCCAAGAATCCCGAGCTGGTGTTTGCGATTCTCAAGAATAAGAAGCGAGTGGAGGCTCTGCGCACATTTACATTGGAGAGCGGCCAGGAGGAGATTGAAAGGAGAAACAGAAGAAGAAAGGACTCGGGCAACCATGTTGACCCGTTCGATGCCAGTTCGGTCCGGAGTTCAACTGAGAGTCTGCGAAGCCCAAGCAGCGTTCAGCCGCATCACACGGCTTTAGAGGAAGTTCCAGAGGACGGCGCATTTGCAATCGGAGACGATGAGGACGACAGTGATGACGAAGACCATCAACCTACCCCTACGCGGTCGACATCGAGCGAAACCCAGTCTCAAGCATCTTCAACTCCCAATGTGGAGGACGCGGTCCCGACCCAACTCCGAGGCATGTCTGAAAAGGCTCGGGGCAAAATGCCAGCCGGCATGCCGAGTTTCTCACGACAAAACAGCACGACCAGCTTGGGCGGCCATTCAATCTCGGGCCAATCACAGACTGGCGCTTTCGAGCCAACAGCCCACTGGATCGACAGCTGGCTTCCTGAGCTTCCTCTGCACACCCTATTGGCTGTGATTCAACAAGTATCTGCCCTCCTACCGCGTCAGGATTTGGCAAGTGATGTGCCAGCATCAGAAACTCTACGCCGACTTTCAGGCATCGAAATTGTCGGCATTGAGCCCTCACCTGCTCGTGTCCACTCGTTTGAGTGGTCTCAACTGGCTTTGGGCTGGTATGAGTCCCTCCTGTGGGGAATTATCTTTACGAGCGAGATGCAGGTCTCCAAGGGCACCATGGGCATTTGGAACGGTACCGCGATTAAGCTCTTCCGAGTTCAGGAGACCGCCCCTGAAGGCCCGACGCTCACATCTCCACGAGGTGCTGTCGATGCAGTGGGCAGCAACATTGTGTCGCGGATAGGACAGATAAACCTTCGAGGCCCTCCAGGAAGTACCCAACCCCCTCACAGGAATGGCTGATCTTGGACCAAGTACGGATACGTACGAGGCCCTGCGGTTATTCGGCAAACTAGGAAGCCTTGCAGACTTGTTCCGTGGACTTGGATAACCCATGCTCACGCATCAATCCATACCACAATAGGAAGCTCGGCTCCACAAGAGCCAACGCAAGGCTGGAACGGTATACGGATAGATTGTTGAATTGTTTTGTTGCGAATATTCATCGCGAATGTATCTAGAACAAATGCAGGATGGAAAGTGGAATATAAGGCGTTTGCGAGTTAGGGAGTTGGAGAAGGCAGGGCGGCGCTGGGGCACAGTCAACCATGCATAGTAAAGAATACAAACTCTGTCTCGTTTAGGCCGGTCGCATTATTCATACCATCCTTCACACAGGCTCGAGCTCGCGCGGATCACTAGTGCTGGTGCCATATGCAGACTGATACATGGTGTTTCACGTCTCGACTCATGCGCGACGCTACTGTGGCGTGTAAGCCGGAGGTGGCTGGGCCAACTGGGACCAGCCACAGCCAACGACAGCTGGGGACCCCCGCCTGAGCCGTTCCACACCAATTCAGTTCCCTGTTTTCCAGATCAAAAGTTGGCAGCAGCAGACAAACAACGTGATGGCCAAGACGGAATCAAAGTGCCATGTGGTTGGTCGCGCGTATTGATCCCCAGGCAATCATTTCCGAAGCGAAGATGAGCTCGCATGCACCGCCACGCGTCGTGGGAGCCGCTGGCCAATCGCCGATGGCCTCGGACCTTTTTGACCGTGTGCTCTGGCGCTAAAGCCACAGCTGGTCAGCCACGTCAGGTCCCTTAATACCATGCCTGGCAGATATCACAACAAGGGTGGGCGTAAGGGTAGCTTGTTTTTTGCTGGGATTCGAGGCCAGCCAGCTTCTGACTCGCATTTTGCAAATTTCCATCTCTTCTTTCGCTTCGTGCCGTTATTCTACCGTGTCTTTGTCGGATTCACTCTGAGGTCTCTCTTCGGTGAGACGAGACGCTGTCTGAAACTTTGACATTTCACAGCCCCGAGTGGAGTTTTGGCCGATCGCGTGTAAGACGATGGCAGATCAAGCTCATGACGATCCCGCCGGGTGCTCCGGTGAGGAGATACAGCCTTATCGCATTCGTGTGAGTTTCGAGCAAGCTTGACAACGGATGAACACACTAGCTGATGAGTGAAATAGGTCTCGAGCAAGTATCTCGACATCACCCGTCAGAAGCTCGAGCTCACTCGGTTGCCTCATGAACCCCGCTCAAAGGACTGGTGGGAGCCGAAGCCTCAAGTCGAAACATTGGTCGATTTCTGGTGAGTTGAACTCTTGCGACTGTGAGTCTATCAAACCCTTACATGGTGACAGGCAGGAACAATATTCGTGGCCGGACCATGAAGAGGAGCTCAACGCGACGCTCCCTCAGTTCAGAACCAGTTTCCAAACATCTACTCCACCGTCGCCTGTCCGGATTCATTTCATTCATGCCCGCTCGCCTCACGCGAATGCGGTTCCTCTTCTCTTGATACCCCCTTTCCCTCTAACCAACCTGTCTCTTGGACATCTTGTCCGACCGCTGAGTGACCCTGAAGATGCTGGGTCAACGCAACCTTTTCACTTGGTGATTCCAGCTTTGCCCGGTCTGGGCTTCAGCGACCCTCTCCCTGGCAACGCACCTCCAATTTCTTCAACTGTGAAAATGCTGGATGCGCTGATGAAGAGGTTGAACTATCCTCTCTACATTGCTAGCAATGCTGGTTCCGCCTCGGCTTCTCCCGCCGGAATCGACTGGAGACTAGCAAAGCATTTCTCGCATCACTATTCAAAGTCGTGTTTGGGCTTTCACTTCATCGCGCCCCCGCTAAGCGCTCCCAAGCTACAGGACTCGGCTGGTGAATGGTTCAAATGGACAGTCGCCCGTGTCTTGACCTCCGGGGTCCTCGGCTACTCCAAGGACGACATCGCGGCGACGGTGAAGCAGAAGGCGTCGCAGGTGGGAAAGGGGAAGTCTGTCAGCAACCTTGGCCAAGCAGGCCTCAGCAACTTTGAGCCCAACACGCCATCATATGCCCTATGCGATTCGCCGACAGGCCTTTTGCTCTATGTACTAAAGGTCCTCCGAACACTGGGTCCAAAGAAGGAGCTCACGCACAAGGATATCATCACCCTCACGCTGCTTGTATGGCTCCCTGGTCCTGAAGCCGCCTTGCGATTCTGGGCGCAGAGCGCATCCGATCTTGAGCCCGTCGAGACAAAGAAGCCGACACTAAAGCCAAAGGTTGCAATCACAGTCTTCACAGGCGATGAGGACCAGAGCGAGCAGCAAAGGACTCTTCCACGACCTACAAGGACAGCCTACGCCTGCCCCAGCTGGGCAAACCCGGAGTATCAGGTCGTACATATGAACCGGGCTTCTGGCACTGTTGGGTTCTTGTCCTGGGACCGACCAGAGGTGATTGTAGATGGAGCTAGAGGCCTAGCTCAGGCGATACTGGCCAAAGACAAGAGGATGCAAGCTTCAGAACAACCAGGAGCAACACTTCAAAACCAGCTTGAAGCCGACGGAGGTCCAGCTCAGGCTGATCTCTCCGGGACAACCGTTCAGGACCCCAATGCCACCCCAGCTGGAGCATCTCCCAAGCCTGCAACGAGGAAACCGATTGAGGATGAGAACCACCACCTCGTTCCTCCACCAGTCCCGGCGCATGGAGGAAGCTCTCAGTAAGGAAGGATATATAGAAATGGGACAGGATACGATAGGATATGGATGGTACAGGTCGGGAATGGAGGGTAAAGTAATTTGATACCACGTGTCTTTCCTTGATTTTGGCTACTTTCATTCATTACGAAATGCTCATCATAGCCAAAGAAGCCCAACTTAAATATAATTTCAATCTCTTTTATTGGAAGAATTCAAGTTGCAGTTGAAGGATCGTGGCTGGTTGTCGTGGTCTGTGCCAGCACATGAAGCGCTGACGGGACGCGCCCACTGAAACTAAAGCTCAGGTACGTACTTTATCGCAACGACCTCATCAGCTCCGACCCCTCGACCAAAAGCTTAGCAGCGCCTCAACCTCGACCCAAGCCTGTCTCTAATTCATACTCCTACGAGCGTCTAGGCCATACGCACCAAATTACGAAGCTGTTCCTTCTCGCCTTTATGGCGACGATGCGCCTCGAGGCCGCCCATCTATCGTGACCATCCCGCCATCTAATCCACCTGGCCCCAACTCCAATACCATCATGTCGAACCGATACGACCGGTCGTACCGCGAGGGCAACGGCTACGGCAACTTTGGCCGCTCGGGCGACGACTACAGATCCGGCCACCAAGATGGCTACGGAAGCGACCGCTATGGCACGCCGCCCAATCTCCAACAGCCGCGAGCCCCCCCGACGCTTCGACAAATGCCTTCCCGATCGCGTGTGCCGCCAGAGACGAACGCCGAGCGACAGATCACCGAGGTCTTGGACCACATTAAGAGGGAATGGCCTTCGATGTGCCAGGACGACTGCGTCCCCGTCCAGCTGGCGTTGCAGCTCCTTGACAATAGCTCGGTTGGCCGCGCACACGAGTACAGCCAGTTCCAGCAGTCACACAACTACCTGCAAGAGTCCCTAAAGGGCATCGTCCATGAGCATCACCAGGGCTTCAACAGTTCAATCGGTACCTTTCACAAGATCCAGAGCAGCATCCAGCAGTCCCAGAAGCGGGTCCGCGCTCTCAAGGAGTCGCTGGCCAACTCCAAGACGAGCCTCTGCGCGACGGATCCAGAGCTGAAGAAGCTGTCCAAGACATCGCAGGAGTTTGACACGCTCGTGCAGACACTCAACGAGCTAGATGACCTACGAGCGGTGCCTGATCAGCTAGAGGCTAGAATATCTGAGAAGCGGTTCTTGACGGCAGTGGAAGTGCTCCAGAATGCGCTTCGAAAACTAAGGAAACCTGAGCTGGACGACATTGGTGCTCTTAGCGACTTGCGGAGCTATTTGGCCAACCAAGAGACGGCCTTGATGGATATTCTGGTGGAGGAACTGCATGAGCACCTCTACCTCAAGTCTCCATACTGCCAGGAGAGATGGCAGAACCTGGCCAAATCGCAGGGCGCCTATACTGAGGGTTACGCGGATACGAAGCCCATCACGCCTTTTCATGTTATCCTTGATTCTATCGATGTTGACAAAAGATTGATAGAGGACCCGATGAAGAACCCCGAGGCCGACACTTTTTACTACGTCGGTCTACTGGTGGAATCTTTGAACAAACTTGGTCGATTACAGAACGCCGTGGAAACCCTTAAGCAGCGGCTGCCGGTTGAACTGTTTGGAATCGTCAACGAGACCATCAACGAGGTGGACCAGCGACACCCAAGTTCGCTGCGAGGAGGATCGACCAAGGGTGATGGACTACATGTCTATGGAACTCGCGAGACACAGATGCGAGCAGACGTCATTTATGACCTTCTCTGGTCCCTGTACGGCAAGTTTGAGGCGATCGGAGAAGGTCATCGTGTCTTTCACGAGTCTATCAAGGTCCTTATTCGACGAGAGGGTGCTGGTAACAACAGTGCTCTTCTCGGCAGCTTCAAGGAGTTGTGGAATCTTTACCAGAACGAAATCAGGTCTCTGCTGCACAACTACGTCACAACGGACGCAGATGTCTATCAGTTCGACTCACCAAACCCTGGGAACGCACTCAACGGCAAAAAGGACATTCGTGAGCATCTGTTCAAGTTCTCAGAGGCCAACACAAAGTCTATCGTAATGACGACCGAGTACGACGCTCTTGACGGCATCATCCAGGACGCTGTTCCTGGTCTAGGCTCACGAAAGGACAAGAAGCACCGAAACGCGTACGAAGGAGGCAGAAAGGGAGGCGACGCCAGTTATGGAGCCAGCCACCAAACGACGGGCTCGTACAAGTCTCTGGTGGAACCTAGTGTTTTCAACATGAGTCTACTGCTGCCGCCCACGTTGGTGTTCTTGCAAAGGCTCAAGAACATTGTGCCTCCTGGGTCGGATCTTGCAGCGAGCACGCTCACGACATTCTTGGATAACTTTTTGGTCAACGTCTTTCAGCCACAGTTGGACGAGACCCTGACCAAGCTGAGCGACACCGTCTTTGGAGAGGTGGACGCCTTCTCGCAAGACCCGGCCTGGAGCCAGGTGGCACGCCGGCCTGTGTTCCGAGGAACGACGGCCTTCTATGAGGTTGTGACTGCGTTCTGTCGCATGCTGGGCACGATTCCACCCGACCAAGCACTCAGCTCACTAATTGTGACGCAAATGATGCGATACTACGACCGCTGCTTCAGCTGGTACAAGTCGCTTGTGGTCAAGGCTCAGGAGCAGACTGGAGAGCTTGACAATGACAACCTGAGGGCTTCCGCACGGTTCTCACTAGACCCGGGCGATATTCAGGAAACAATGAAGAGGCTGTGGACGGCAGATGAGATGGACTGGGAGCTGGCAGAAAAGGAGATTCATCAGTTGATGGAGCTCACAGACGAGGCGCCTCTAGAGTCGGGTGATATCATTCAGGACCGAGATTCAATCTCGTCGTTTTGTCTCTTGTACACCAGCATGAAATGGCTCGCAGTCAAGATTGCAGGCTTGCGGCAAATCACGATGCACGAGACGGACACGTCACGGCAGCAGAACGTTCCTCGACATTCGAGCCGCCGGTGGACTCTAATGAATGACCCGGGCAAGGCCACTGCCGACGACGGCCCCGTGTCACTGCCGCTGACGCAGGAGACTGTGCAGTAAGTTGAGCAACCATGGACGTTGTCAAACAATGAATACTAATCAAAGTTTAGAGCGTTTGACAGCATCGTCTCGTCCTTTGAGGAGCTGGCAGGGACGGCACTGCTGACCCTTCACATGGAGATTCGGTGCCGCATAGTGCACTCGTTGCGCATCGCCCTTTCACCCCAGGTGGCACCGTACCTCCTGGATCAGGAAGTGAGCGAGCCCGATCCGCAGATCCTGAACCTCAACTCAGAGCTGGTGCTCTTTGACGAGACAGTTGTCAAGTACCTGCGAGACAAGGAGATTGCCTTTATCAGGACAGGTCTAGGTCTTCTGATCAACTGCTACCTGGTGAGCAACGCCTGCAAGGCATCGCCAATGAACGCCAAGGGCTGCGGGCGGATGCAACTCAACATCCTGGTGCTGCAGCAGAACCTCAAGAACGTGGAGGAGGGCGTGGACCTGGCACGGGCGGCAAACTACTTTTCGCTGTACGAGCAGGGGGCGGATGCGATTGTGGAAAAGGCAAAGGAGGACAAGGAGCAGCAGCGAGGCAACAGCGCGCAGGACCCGGACAACTTTTCGTACGACGAGCTCAAGGCACTCGTTGAGCTCTGCTACAGCGAGGCCATGGCGAACCCAGAGCGAGGCATCGCCTCGGCGGCTCAAAGGCAGATGACGGATAAGCTGCTGGGGTTGAGCGAGCACATGTGGCAGACATAGTTTTATATGGAGAGTGATTAGAAGTCGGTGACGGGGTTGAGGACTTGGGGCGATTTTGATGGGTGATGTGAATGGCGGGAGATGTAAAGCAGCGTGTGCAATACGTACAGTTCAAGGTTGATCAGTCGAAATGCCGATATGAGCTGTAATCCATGTTGAGCAAGTGACCACCCGACGCTCCCCCAACCCCAACCGGTTCCGACAATCTTCACGTATTGCTTCCATGGCGTTCCGCTATCCACCAACACATATATCTGATCAGCTTCCAGTGACCCGGAGGAGCAGCCAAGGTGCCCTAAGCAATCTTGAACCGTTGCCGGTAAGAAGCAAGCCTGTCTCTCGACGTCGATGGGGGAATCGCCTTCTTCATATCAGCCACAGCAGTACCTCACTAACCAGCTCACATCCCAAAGACACTGACAAAGGACCTTCTCCTCCCGGATATCTCTATCCAGAGGACGACCAGCGCAGGCACTTGACGTCTTCAAGAACAGAGCGAAAAGACAGAGAGCTGGTACGACATCAGGAGCGTGGGCCTCCCCATCTCGAGAGGAGGCAACGAGGCAAGGACTGCAAGAATATGCCCGGGGCCCGAGAGGGAGGTCAGGCCAATTGAATTGCGCAACTCCGGTGGGCATGGGTAGGCTCCAGGCTACTCTGTCCTGTGGGAGGCAGAGAGTGTGAAAAACCCCTCTTAGCTTCAGCCCGTGTACTAGCCTAATTGGGTTGCTTCTTTGAACCTATCCTTACTACTATAGGAAAGGTGATAATTGATATATAACCTGATAAAGCTAGTCTAGAGAGTTGAGGCTAGTAGGGGTTTTCATACTTTCTGTCCCCTACTGTATCAGTGGTGTTTTGTAGATCGGCACTTAGCCCCCAGAGGCCAGGACGTCATCCGTTAGCCAGTTATACCGTTGGCCGGGCCCTCCCACACAAATCACTGCACCACGTCAAATGTGCCCGTGAGACGAGTCGTCAGACGATGCAGAAGACGAGTCACCACAATAGGAAGCGTTTTATTGTCTACCCCGCTTGGTACCTTTGTTGTAGGCAGACTTGAAGGATCGCGGTGCTGAGTAGTATCTGGTGTGGGGCCGGGAAGCCATCTGAAGCAAAGGAGACGGAACTTGCAAAGTGACTCCAGCTGGACTACGGACGTGGTTAGTTACAATTCACTTATTCGCGATGTGGACATTTTGAAGTGGGGTTCTACGATGATGTCCAATCGTTTGCATTTCTCAGGACCTGGGCGCTAATTATTACAGTATGTTATCGATGCTGCCTAGCTTCGGTCAGTGCCGCTTCAGTACACGCGCATTTTCCCATGTCGGGCACGCACATGCGGCGTGCGCCACAGTGCTGCAAGATACCTTCGCAGGTTGGCTGCATTGACTCTCAGAGGTCGACATTAACGCGGCCTGGTCGGTTGTATTGCGGCTGGCCGTGCCTGGACGTATCAATTGTTCTGGCCGTGTGAAGAGAATGTGTAGCGGGCGTGACAAGTTGAACATGTGTGTGAGAAACAGGGGCAGGTGCTCGGATGAGGAATGTCCCTTCTTGAAAGATCCACCCTCGGCAGACACTTTGACTTCGCATATATATGAGAGACGCAACCGCCACTGTAAAGTTGGATTCAATTACCGTCTCAATCATTCATCGCCATTTCCGCCCTTCGAGCCAAAGCATCATTCGGATACCAACATATATTTCCATCGTGCTCCCTATATCCCCACTTTTAACCTCGCTCGTTGTCATACAACATGGCCCCGCCTGGCAATTGTATCCACTGCGGCGCCGCCAACGGGGCAAGTTCGACTCAATGCATCGGCTGCCTGAAAAACCCTTGGCAGTAGGTAGCATGAACAAATTCAGTGATATTAGTTATGTCGACGGCCAATACTAATGTAACGGATGCGTAGGTGATATCGAGGCGTGCCCGCTATTACTACCCAGCACAGGCCATATCAGCCACCCGATTTAGGACCGTTATAGCGGAAGATGCTATGATTTCGATGTGAAGGATCGTTTGGGAAAGATGTTCGAACTGTATGATAGATCAAACTCTCGTTCGTTCATTTAGATAAGCGTGGATAATACAACCGCCCATACGTTGCCTACTTAGCACTTCACTTTAATGATGACTTTTCTTGGGAAACGTAGCTAAAAGGCTATCAGCTGCCACAAATACGGCTCATTATCAGAACATTTTAGCTTTGAGTAGACTAAGCCAGAGGAGTAAGCCTGGGCTTTCAGGGCTCGATTCTGCCGGAAATATCAGGCGGTGAGAAATCTATTTTGGGTACCGTATCCGCGTGTACGACCGATCGCATCGGCACAAAAAAAGACCCGTCGTCACGGTAGTACTTATCGGATAAATAATATTCCCATCGCTCTTTTCTTATAGATCACTGGACTATCTCCTTTTCCTCCTTGCTGAATCCCACTTGACACAACTCCATCACTCTCCGCTTTGACCCATTCGGTCGCGTGCGTGTCCCATGGTCTATCCTTAATCCCAGTACGATTATAAAGAAACAGCGATGTGATCAGGCACGTGCTAACGAAGTAGTTGGTATCGACGAGTGAATCCAAAGTTTTTGCAGTGCGAAGATGGGGCTGCGGCCAAGTGAAGATCCTCCACTCGAGGAGGAGGGGTGTGAAGGCATTACATTTGAGAGGAAATACTACCGGTGCGGAATGTCTTACATAAAGAGAAGTCTCCGGAGGCATGAATACCGGAAAGGCTACTACGGCCTTCACATCCCTCGGCTCAGCAAGGAGAGGCTCCAGAACGAAGCCGAGTGCTTGCGCTTTATCCGCCGCATGACCGACATACCCGTGCCCACCGTGCTCGCCGATTTCGAAGACGACGGCGCCTACTACCTCATCACCGAATTTATCGAAGGCGTCTCGATGAGCGAGCTTAAGGAGGAGAAGAAAGCACCAGTCTTCCAAGAGCTTGATCAGCATCTCCTTACCCTCCAGAACCTCAAATCTAAGACCCTCGGCGGTCCCTCAGGCCTCGTTGTCATCCCTCTTCGTGTGATGGAAAAGACGGACCAGGACAGCTGGAATCTGCGACCGTCTGAGACCGAAGAGTACGTCTTCTGCCATAACGACTTATCGGAGTACAATGTCATCGTCGATCCCGAGACGCTCAAAATCAAGGCGGTTATCGACTGGGAGTATGCAGGCTTTTACCCCGAGTTCTTTGAAGCTCCGATCTACACGCGCCATGGGCCGAATGCCCAAATGACCAACAACGCCGAGAATGTCTCCCGAATGCTTGACTTTCTGCGCTCGCGTGAGCTACCGGTAGGTTATGAGGCTTTAAGTCTTCATTCATTCTGCAACGTTTGCTAACCCATGGCTGTCGTTCTAGGCCCCAGTTAACGACCAGCCTGAAGACCCTCGGGTAGAAGTTAGCGTATGAGGCCGCGTCTTGATTTTCTTCATTTCCTCGCTTTCTTTTTCCTACTCGAGATAACGGAAGCTGATGTTGGCATGGCGTACATGTACCAGAGCGACTTGGGTTCGTCCATCCGGATATAACTAACGGTACTCTATACGCCCGTATTTAAAGTCGGGTAGGGTTGTAATCTCTTGTAAAGCAAATCTCCATCGCTGCAAGGCTTCGGTGTTTTGATGTCTTTCGTGTGTGATCTGTGCTCTGGCTGTCGAAGGACGCGATTGTTTTGTAAAACTGTAGGACGATCGGGAAGAAGATCCCATGCGTGCCGGCCACGCGACATGGATGCACGTCCCATTCATTGATTGAATGAATGACGATGACGGCAGGCCAGACACAAGCAAAATCAATCAGTCATGCAGAGCGCGGCCTTTTGTGAAACAGTCCAGACGAAACATGGAAGCCAAAGGAGGAGGGCCAGCCACACGACGCTTGTTATGCACACCTACCCAGACGCCTACAGGATTGGGGGAGGTTTGAGGTGCCTCGAATGCGGGGGAAACCCTCACGTCAGCTTTTCGAGAGGCGGCTTTTTTACGAGATCAGATCGATGGAGCTAAGATGGTGTGCAGATATGGTGTTGTTGTATGCAGCTTGTGTGCGGTTAGTTCTCTTACTACGATGGAGTCAAGATGTCTATGCCAGCAAGAGACAACAGGATGTGGTAAAGGCAACGCGTCGACTTGCTAACAAATACCAATTACGACTACAGTGAGGGGAATAGGGGTTGCTGTCATTAATTATATCGACTTTGGGAGACTCCCAGGGAACAGGGCTGTGAACGACGAATCGGTGAGGGAGAAGGATATGTCAGCGGAGGAGCGGAGGAGCACGGTTTGACACAACCAGTCAGAGCCATCGAGATGGATGTTTCCAGCGGAACCAAGCTTTTTTTCGTGGATCACAGGGGAAGGCATTGGAGGTGAAGATGGGGAATAGGGGGCCCAGAAATAGAGAGTGGAGAGGAGTTGGCGGTCTACAGCATCTCAAACAGATCCGAGATGTCCATTTCATTAAAAAGACTCTTGTTTAGAGAGAGAGAGTCTGATGAATCTCTTATTAGCATGCTCTGATCCATCATGCTCCACCCACAGTTCAGCTCGCATTGTCATGCCGTCGTCGCCTTTTATGTCGCAGATGGAGGGGGGTGAAAGAACTCGAGACCCCTAAAAAGCCACGGGCGTTTTTTTACAGCGGCTGTGGGCATCCAATGGATCCTTCATTTGCGCCTCTTTTTTTATCCGACTCGGCAACCGCACAAAGGGTTTTATTCTCAAAGTCTTTCAGTCCAGCCCCTGAGGCTTGTGTGGAACCCCCCAAACCAGCAGCAAGCAGAGTTGCGACCCTGTTCCTCACTGGCGTGTGTACTGTACCTTGCATGCCCCATCCGTGTGCTAGATGCAAGCCCGCTCCCGCGCTGGCCGTCTCAAACCCGGGCTCAGGGAGGGGAGGGGGGGCTAAGAATAAGGCCAAAGCCCGGTCCAGGGGATGGACGCATTTTGATGGAGGTTTTGTAACGGACGCCAGGCAGAGTAGATTTTGGCTGTTTCGCAGGGGAGATGAAAAAGTTGGGCGTTGGAAGAAGCTTCTTGTGAGATTCGGGATATCGGGATTGTTATAGGAATACGGAGTAAGTAAAGACGGGAACCCGTATCCAGATCGCCCAGGCCACCTATTGATGGACCCCGTGTCTGAATGGTCCAGCATCTGTATCAATCATCACAAGGCCAAAATAGAAGCTAGCCAGGGGTCCTCGACTCCTCATTTATCAATGCCACCTAATCAAGTCTTCTTTTTTAGTTCCATCCTTTCTATTTCGGAGCCTCTCCCGCCCTCCCCTTTCTCTTGCTGCACCTGCCAGGTCCTCCCATCTCCACTTTGTCAATCTGCCCAAGCAGCCACTCACTGTCCTTGACTGTCCCATCTGCTTCTCTTTCTTCTTTGCTCTTTTTTTCTTCCTTTTACACTTTTCTATTGGATCACGGTCGTCCTTTGTCCATTCAGGGGCTTCCAGCACGTTGTATACCGCCTGTGACCCCCTAGCACTGCGCTGGCACTTGTAGCGGGCTTCAACGCTCCCCCCCAGTGCTGGGCCAGTTAGCGAGTGAGACATTCCGTCGTTACCTTGGACAATCAACAACAAAGCCAAAGCTCCCTCAGGAGACCCAGCCCACCTCACCTACATCTATCCACACACCACACACATCCATCTCATCGCCCACATACCCGCGTCCCGACCAACCGACCTCCCGCTATTCCCAGGGTCTCTTCTCTTGCACGCGCTCTAGCTCTTGTTTTCCTTTTCTCTCCTCTTCATCATCCCATCGCATCATCTTTGCGCCTCGCCATTTCTCTGCAGCAGCAAAAGCAAACTTCAACTTGAGAGCGCTCTCCATCGTCCGAGAGAGGCGCCGCAGTAGACCGACCCCACGCGTCCGAGCGGAACAGCCACCTTTCTCCCTCTCTAGAGCTCCATTCGTTCGTTCCCCTGGATTTCGGACTTTTTGGACTTTTCGGCGTCAATCCTCCAAAAAACCCTACATCACCTTTTTCGCCAAACCCCGTAGCCGCCTGCCTCTGCATCGCCTACTCCGTTGCCGAATCCTTCTCCCTCTCGCCCCGTGATCGCGACGGCGGCCACCGCGGTCACTTTTCCCCTTATTCTACCTTTCGCGACCGCGGTTCCCCCAGCAAAGGGCTCTTGTCCACCCTTTCCCGCCTCTCTTTCTGGCCCGGAGCCCCCTGCTGCCGCCATCATGGCCAACTCGTGAGTCTTGAGACCCCTTGGATGCCTTCAATTCGCAGTCGCCTAGGACGACGGTTGCTAACCACTTTGATCAAACAGCATCGGTGCCACCATCCGCTCTTTCTGGCATACCATGACCAGCTATGACAGACGTACGCGCGCCCCTGATTGTGCATCTCATTACCGCGAGTCCCGCAGACTAAAACGACTCTAGATTCCACATTCGATTCCCCCTACCGAACCGGTCGCCATGTCCCCCTCCAGAACGGGGGGAATGGCATCATGACTGGCGTGGCCACCGCCTCCGATTCCCGAGCCGACATTTCATCACCCTACTCCGACGACAACGGTCGAGCGTCGCCCTTGCCGCCTGATGGCCGTTCGCCCTCGAATACCCCTTACTCTCCTGGTCTGCGCTCTCTCGGCGCGCGCAATGCCAGCCAAAGCGACGGCTTTGAGGTCCAGAGCCCAGGCGATGTTCAGATGCAAAACTTTGCCGACGGCCTCCCTCCCGCTCCTCCAGTCGCTCACTCCTGGAGGCGGATAGATTCTTGGGCTGACGAGAACTACCCTGAACTTTTCGACCAGCTGTGTGAGGGCGCCACCAATAACGATTTGAATGATTTGGAGCACCAGCTCGACTGCTCACTCCCCCAGGATGTCCGAGAGTCTCTCATGATCCACGATGGCCAGGAGCGAGGAGGAAACCCAACTGGAATCATCTTTAGCCACATGTTGCTTGATTGCGAGGAAATTGTGCAAGAGTGGGATAACTGGAGGACTGTCAACCACCAATACTTGCTCGAGACATCAGTCGCAAAACCCGCCACTCCGTCAAAGGCTTTTGGTGGTAGCAATGAGGCGTCATCTTCGAGGGAGGGCGCTGCCGCTGGCAACAACCCTGGCGTGTGGCGGCAGGACCTGATCGCTCGCCAGGACTCGGTTCCTCCCAACAGCGTCCAGAAGGCATATGCCCATGCCGGCTGGATTCCTTTGGTGCGTGACTGGGGTGGCAACAACCTGGCCGTCGACGTTGCGCCCGGTCCTGGTGGCCAGTGGGGTCAGATTATTCTCTTTGGCCGCGACTACGATACCAAGTACGTGGTAGCCCGCTCGTGGGCTGCCTTCCTGGCTGTCGTTGCGGACGATCTCAACAGCGGCAAGTGGTATGTGGACGAGGACACAAATGAGCTCAAGCTGCGAGAGTTTAAGGAGGCACGAGTTGAGCCCTCGTATTTCAGCATTCTGCGGTGGAGAATGGACCAGAAGTATGGACGACGGGCACCCTCGAAGCGAAGGTCGATGGGGCCCAAGCCAAGCTCGCCTCTTGGCTCCCGCTCCTCTTCGCCGTACGCCAGCGGTGGAGAGAATGGTGAGGTTCGTGGCAGGTCTATGCAGCGCCTCAGCGGATCGTCTCCCCTGGCGAGTCCGATGCGACCTGGTTATGGAAAGGCAACTCCCTTGAGTAGAGTCACGGAGGAGGCGGCAATTCCCGAGCTCGCCAGCGCAAACATCGAACCCGAGAAGCTCGTCGAGGTCGAGACGCCAAGGCAAAGTGGCGAAAGCAAAGTCTCCAATGCCAATAGTACTGCTCTGCCCCGGGTAGAATCGGACCTCCTCAAGATTGAGGAAGAGACATCACCCAAGGCGAACGGCAAGAAGCCCGAGGTAGCGGAGGATTCGATGAAGACGATCGAGATCTAAGCACCGAGCATAGCATTGCATTGGGCAGCACATTTTTGCAACAAAGAGAAAAGCACCGAGGACTGGCATACAGAGACGACGATTGCATGAGACTCTTTTTATTTATTTTTCAACTATTGCGACGGCTCCACGGAGAGGCGACTCTTGACATGGTACACACAAATTTGGCGTTAAGGGCGTCGTGCGAAACACGCAAGAATCCGTTGTTGACCTCTTGGAGAGGCATCTATTTTTTCCTTCCATCGTGCCAGTCGTGGTTCCTCTGGCTCGGACATGGCAGCGCATGGAACAGCATACAGGCTTTCTACTATATTGCGGAAGCTCTTTATTTAGTCTCGCAAGCTGGGTGGCATGGATGGGTGGTGGTCTGGGACAGCCAGTATTGCGCTGGCATTGATGATCCTCTTGTAGAGATAGGATTGACGTTAATCATTGTATGAATAAACATTACGTTTCAGTTCAGCTAGTGATTATCGATCGTGATGCTTCATGTTACACAAGGTGAGGTGAGGTTGATGTTGGCTCTTGACAGTGACAGGCATGTATGCATGACCCCTGGAGGGTTCGTGCGACTGGGACAGGGCAGGAGTAGGTAAATAGAGTGATAAGTCAATGATTTGGAACTTGGCCGTGGCTCGAAGTTTGGTTTCAGTGATGGGAAGACATGGTATTGTCAAGTCGGGTTGCCGGTTTAGGGTAGTTTAGATCATGCTTGACGTCAGTGATGATCTCGCTGGTTTAAGTACACGAAACAAATAAACACCCTATTTGAACAGTATCCCTAAACTCCAGACCTAGGGTTTCTCAGATTCATGGCCATGATCAAGTTCGTGGTAGGGTATGTAGCTCTTGGTTTGGGGGGTTTGGATTGACTTTCATAGCCAGCCCCAACTTTTGGTGCCCGATCAACACGGAACAAGAAAAAGGAAAAGATAATGGCGGTGTGAGAAGCTTATTTATAAACCCAAGACCTTTAGTTACACCGTTCACCTCTTCTCAAAGGGGGTACGGCAGTCTTCACCTCGGTCAAGTCATCAACTTCAAAACGAAGACATCACCAACAGCTTTCCACATGTCAACCAATCAAACATCGCCATGCAACATTTACCCCTTGCAGATCTCTGCTCTAGCGTCCGCCACACGAGTCCCAAAGAAGAAAAGCGCCAGCGGCTAACGTCCGTCCAACCGCAACGTCGAATTAGCCGCCGCCGGCGCCAACTTTCTTGAACCAGACACAAGCAAACAACGACGACGACGACCCCCATTTTCGATATCGTGGTTTTTGTTGTTGTTGTTGGTTCCCCCCCCGGGCTACCAATGACTTGGAACCGGTAGATTCCTTCCGATTCCTATGCGGCCTTGGCCTCATGCGGGGCCGTACCGTGCTTCTGGAACTCGGCTATGCACGATTTGCTGTCCCGGCATATCTACGTACCGGGATGAGGTCTCGACTAGACTGAGCCTCTAAGCAGGTTTGAATACAGGAGCAAATGGAATTGGCTAGGACAGCGCTTAGGGAAAGGAGTTTGCGTCGTATTGGAAGCTGCTGAGCATCGGCTGGTCCAGTCATCGTCATGATGGAGTTGACTAGCTATGCAGGATGGGCGAGACCTCACTCGACGGTCTACCGCTTGCTTTGCCTGCATTAGCAGTCTTGTTGAGTAGAGATGGCTGAATTCTCCACTGAGTGGCTGCTGTGACCATGGTATTAACACGTCCATCTCGCCCCCCGTGATTGTAGTCTGACACTCGTTCGACTCCGTCTCTCTCCTGGGTGGCTGGCCACTCGTTTCCTTTATCTCCCCTTTCCTTTGTAACATTTCCAATCCGCAATGGCTAGCTGGGAGGCAGCAGCTCTCAAGCTGCAGAGCCACATCGCTGTGACCTCCGCCCCTAATTCCCTAGACAAGGACAAGTGTCTACCGCCGCTACCTCTCCAGCAAAAGTCGACCGTCACCACAAAGATCGAAGCCGTCACATCTGAACAAGACTCGAACTCGACGAAAGGATGGAAACCGCTCTCGCTTTCGACGCCTATACTCTCTGCCGTCATCGCACTGACGCTACTCCTCGCCGCGGCCGTCGAGACGATAGCACAGCGGAGTGCTGCGCAGGGGGGACTGGCTCTGTCGCCGACACTGGATGATTTGCCGGGTTATGCCAAGTTTAGTTACTTGTATGTGCCGACTATCATTGCTGTCTTGTACAGTATGGTTTGGAGTTGGATCGATTTGGATGTCAAGCGGATGCAGCCATGGTTTGAGTTGTCGAAACCCAAGGGGGCAACTGCTGAAAATTCACTGTTTCTGGATTATCAGTATGACTTTGTGGCTTTGGTTCCATTCAAAGCCGCCAGAAGCAAACACTGGCCTGTTTTCTTTGGCGGAACAGCCATGGTTATCGTTTTCTGGGCGCTCACTCCCTTGCAGAGTGCCCTTCTTGGCACGGGCATCGTGAAGCAGACGGAATCAACGACAATCGCAACGAGATCACAGCTACTCCCGGTCTCGCAGCATGTGTCGGTGCTGGATCCCGAGTTTCTCAATACTGGATACGCGATAGGGTGGCTTGGCCAGCAGTTCCCCCCCTTTACGACATCGAAATACGCCTTGCTTCCCTTTTACGCAGACAAGAGCACTGAGATTGCCAAACTACAGGGCAACGTTACAATCCAGTCCAACGTGACGGCCGTGACGACAAAGATGTGGACGGAGCTAAACTGCTGGCCTGCTGAGATCGAGAGAAGCGGTCCAAGATCAAGCGAAGCCTTCAACTTCCTCAACGGCCAGGGCTGCAACGCATCAGTCACATTCGGGGTGACGGCAAAGCGCAAGATGCTCTACATCGGTTACGACACCAGCCCTTACTCGGACTTCTGGCTCGGTACTCCTACTTGCCCAAGAACTCGCAATTCAACGCATCAGTTCCTGGCAATCTGGGCAAAGGCTGTCCCCGTCGACTGGGATCCTAGCCCAAGTTTCAACATCTCGGCGCTATTCTGTCAGCCTCAGTACTACAAACAGAAAGTTCTCGCCACAGTAAAGTCGCCGTCCCTCGAACCATACAGCTCCTTGATACAGGAACTATCCCCGCGGGAATCTCTTTCGGAGAAGGAGTTCAACTCCACAGCGTTCGAGTACCTTCTTGCAAACGGGATGGCACAGAAGCCTATTGTTCGAGACTACCCGTTCAACGCAGTTGTTGAGCAGCACCCTCGACTTAACTACACCAACTTTACCTTCCCGGTTTCCAACATGGTGGGTTTTGCCCTGGCGGGAAAAGACCTGCCAGCTGACGATTATGTCCGGACGGAGGTGCTGCATAAAGCGTACAACGACGCTCACCAGTACTTGTTTTCGGTCGCTATGACAAGTCTCTTTGTGAACTCGACCGAGTTCTCCAACAGAACGGCCTCGATCGAGTACTTTATGGCTGGAGTAGTGGTTAGTAGGACATTCGCGACCGCTGTTGAATGTATACTGGTTGTCGTTGCAATTTTTACAGCCGTTGTGCTGCGGTTTTGTCGAAACGCACCTAGCAAGTTGCCGCTTAACCCTTCTTCGATCACACGATACATGGAGTTCTTTGGGAACAGTCCTGAGCTCTTGCGAGAATTTCGATCCATGGACTATGCCGACGATGAGACGCTGCTCAAGGAATTCAAAGGAGATGAGTTCCGGCTTGTATCCGGCAACCTCCCTGGGCGCGTTCAAGTGGTCATGAACGCCACCGTCCAGGAGACAGATTCAGATGAAAAGCCTACTATACGGAGAGGCTATTACGACCCTGTCCGGCCCCTGGTGCTCAAGACATGGGTGGGAATGCTGTTTGTGGCTATTCTCATTGGTGCCATGATCTTTATTTCCTACTTGAAGCAGCAAGAGGCTTCGCTGAATGGTTGGTCAAACTTGCTTGTGCGAGTATATCCTCACCCCGGCTGACAATTGATCAGGATTGATTCGCCCATCCGAAAACTTTGAAGTCTTGCAGCTCCTTGAGAATTATATCCCTACCATCTTCGCGACACTCATAGAGCCATTTTGGGTTCTCCTGAACCGTCTACTTTGTGTCCTCCAACCTTTCAAAGACCTCTGGGAAGGGAAGACTCAAGCAGCCACCTCGATCGACAAAACCTACACCTCTATCCCCCCTCAGCTCGTCTTCTTGAGGGCCATCAAATCGAAACACTTTGTGCTTGTCACGGTTTGCGCCATGGCGCTTCTTGCAAACCTCCTCGCCGTTGGCCTCGGTTCTCTCTTCAACGAAAACTTGATGACGGCAACTTATCCAGAAACGATGGTCGCGGCTTTCGCACCCCGGTTCGACAACGCATCGGTTTTTGACTTCTTTTCATTCTTGAATGAGAATCTTGTTACAACGAATCGGTATCAGGACCACATGTACGTGGCGATGGCCAACATATCGTCTGGGACGATCCTCCCGCCTTGGATCTCTCAGGAATACTACTTTCAGAGGTACAAGTTCAAGAACCCAGATGCAAACAAGACCGATGATGTCTATACCGTAAACACGAGAGGCTTTGGAGCCGACGCCAACTGCACAGCTGTGTCCGCCATCAAGTTGCCGATTTACAAGGAACAAATCGACCGATACCCTACCGAGATCAAGGACGAGAGCCTATGTTCCACGGTGGACGACTTGATTGGGTTCGCCGGTCCGGAGATGCGTCAGGCAGGCAACAATCGATCAACTGGTGTCTCGGCTCTCGAGTACAGTCGAACAGTCGATAGGACTTTTGGACCAGCGCCATGTGGCAGGTCCTTGACCCTGGGATGGGGTCGCAATGCGGCGGCGGAGAACGTTAATGGTACCGTTGAAGCCAGCTTCATCATCTGCCGTCCTATTTTTAAGACCGCCATGTTTAATGTCACGATCGACTCATCGGGTCACGTCATCTCTTACAAACGGACCAGTGACCTTGAAACAAGCTTGAAGTACGACGACTCAAGAGTCCACACCGACAAGATATTCCAGAATGTGAATCATCAATGGAATGAAGATCCTCGATGGCACAACGATACGACCACAAGAGACTGGATGAACCATCTCCTGACGGTTACCACGGGATCGAGAGCCGCTCTTGACCCAAGCGAGCCTGTCCCAGACACGAAAGAGTTGATACCTGCTGTGTCTAATATATATCGCCGCGTCTATGCCATCATGCTGGGCCTGAATGAGCAGCTCTTCGAGAGCAACGAGAAGGAGAACTCTATCACTGCCATCCGGCATACCCGGGAGATCCGCATCTTCATGGAGCAGGCATCTTTCATCATTACCATGACGGTGCTTGCCATGAACACTGTCGCTGCCCTATTGTTTCACATCAAGGCTGTCGCGTTTGTGTTGCCACGAATGCCAACAACTCTGGGCTCCATCATCGCATACATTGCCCCGAGCCGTCTCGCTGCTCCGGGCTACAGAGACGCTCCGGGCCATGGCTCCCGCACCATCAGCTTCGGGAGATACATAGGGAGCGACGGGGAGGCGCACATTGGAATTGAAGCAGATCCTCACGTTGTTCCTGTGGATCCGTTATCCCTCGGGGTTCGAAACGGGTTCTTGGGTTTATTTGGGAAGAAGAAGCCTCGAACTGAAGAGCAGCCAATACGGTCAGACACTTGGCTGTGAACCGTTTGCGTAATAAAGAAAGCCGCGGCTGAACCCGACGAGCTAGACTGCCTGCTTACTCAATTATATGACATACAACTAATAGAGCCATACTAATATGTTGACACGATGAGAAACCTGCCCCTCTCTCCATTCATAATTACACGTGATTGTACTGCTTGTAAATGCTTGGGAGTTTATACTACAGTTGCGAATGGAGATATACAACATGAGGGGATGGGAGTTTGATATAAATATTTGAATTTTGTCAGGTTTTTCATAGTTGGTAGGTACATGCCCCTCAAAGCGTGGCCGCAGTTGTAAAATCTACAAACAAGAATGAAATGTTTTCCAAAAAAGAATTGTCTTCCAAGACGCCCAGCCAAATCCGTTGCCCAATCCAAAGCCCCCTAAATCCAGCCCTAAGAAGAAATGTGTTCAGCCACGGAATCGAGTGACACGGCGCATGGCCCTCACGCCCCTCTTGGCAACGAGACTAATGTCAGCGGCCTGGCCTGGTGTGCAAGAAACACCGCCAGAGAGACCTTGCATAGCAGTCCAGGCACCGCTGGCACAGCGCTGGAAAGATGAGCCACCGACACAGTTCCATTCACCCTCGTTGGTACAGGCAGTCCCTGCAGCGAAGCCACCAGTGGGGGAGCCAGAACCAGAGCCAGAGCCGTTACCGGGTTCAGCACCGTCACCGGAACCAGAACCGTTGCCAGACTCAGAGCCATCGCCGGATCCGTAGCCACCACCAGGAGCAGCAGGGGCGGCAGTTGTTGTAGGAGGAGCTTGGGAGGCAACGGGCTCCTCTGCGGCGGGCTCGGACACGGCGGGCTGAGACATAGCAGGTTGAGATGCGGCAGGTTGAGAGGCGGCAGGTTGAGAGACAGTGATGAACACACCGCCTGGAATGCTCTTCTCGGGAGCCTGGGTAGGCTGCGGCGCCTGAGTAGGCTGACCACCGGAGCCGCCAGTGGGTGTGGGAGCGTCATTGCTACCGGTAGGGGCTGGAGAGTCGTTACCACCAGTAGGAGCGGGAGCACTGCCACCAGAACCAGCTTTGCAACCGTCTCCGCTGGGTGCAGCGAAAGAGTCAGTGGCGCCGTTGAACTTGTCGACGTCTTCTCCAGGGTTGGGGAATTGGACGTCGGTATCGGCGAGGACCTCACACTGGTTACCGATGTTGGCAACGAACATGTCAGGAAGAGAGTTGAGGTGATCCTTGGAACCACCGGAACCAGTAACAGTGAGAGGTGCACAGTTCATATACATCTCACGGTTACCAACCTTGTTGAACCAGGTCCAAGCAAGAGTATAGTCGCCGGCAGCCAGCTCAGCAGGGATTGTGAAGTCGTACTTGTAGGGGTCCTCAGCATCGGCGTTGTCGCCCATGTTTCCAGCCTGGCCCTTTGCAGGGCAGCCTCCCTCAATGGACTTGATGACCTTCCAAACAGAGTTCTTGTCGGGGTTCTTGTCGGTAGTGATCGAGACCTGGCATGAACCACCACCGTGGACAGCTTGGCCAGTAAAGGACAGTTGCTGGGTGCTGCCTTGCTTGTAGACATTGCTCGCACCCTGAGCATCGTAAACACCGGTGCGCTGCTTACAAGGGAAATCCGAGCCATCTGCAAGCAGAGGACCATTGTTCAAGTTGGCTTTGCCGTAGGGGACGGGGTTGTTCATGAGCATGTGAGCGCTGGCAAAGGTAGCCAGGCTGGCAAGAGCGAAAGTCTTTGCAAACATTTTGAATGAGGGAATGAGTCTAAACGTTCCAGACGATAGATTCGTTGTTGAGAGTCGTGAGATTGTCGTCAAGACAGTGTCGAGTGGTATGGGTATAGGACAAGAAGTCGTAACTCGACGTGTGTGGTATCGTTAACCAAAGGATCGTAATGCACCAGGCAATACGTGAAGAGAGTGGTTGGGAATGAAAGTAAAGGGCTAGCCTTTGTGAAAGAGAAAAGGAAGGAATGGAAATGTCGTTGCGACAATCTCACTTGAAAGGACTGACTGAAGACTTTTGAAGTCGTTGATGAGAAGAAAGGGAACTTTGGTGCGGTGATGGGATCGTCTTATATGGACCCGAGTTCACGAGAAGGACTGGACACCAGAGCTCCTAGGAGAGACGCAAGCGGGAGGACGCTGCCGACGGATGCGGGCGTCTGCAACCCAGAAGCCGATCATGGTGGACTGCATCCCCCGTGCCGGCATGGAAGCGGCACGTCTCCATCATCCACAGCCACTCAGTTGCCTCAATGCGCTTGAACCGTTCTGTTTCGAAGCACGCCGGACGGGCTAGGGCGTTGTGGCCAAGAGGGAGATTTGCAGTGCCGTTCCCATGATAGGCTGGAGGCATCGTTTCAAGAACTATCCCGTCACCAAACAAAAGTGTGAGTGGACTGGGCCTATACGCACCCCAGAGCCAAGACGGCGTTCGAGCCCCTGACTAGCGACTCAGTCGTCTATCTACCAGGGACTGTTTCCTTCTCAAAAAAGAAAGAGGTTGCAGCAGGCAAGAAACGAGTGTCAAGCGTCGTATCCCCTTGTCCAGCTGCAAGGCGCCTCTCGCCGCATGCATACTGGTTCCTGGCATTTCTGAGCCACACGAAGACATGATTCGTATTCTGCTTCATGCCGTCAGCTTAGCGTAGGCCGCCCATGAGTGGCGATGAAGCTGAGTGCGGTGTAGCGATGACTGAGAGCCCATGTGGTTGGTGTGGACTGAAGTCCTCTCGGCATGCTCCAGCTGGGCGGCCGCCAATCAGGCCTGGTTGAACCGAGAATCTGGGAGGACGTCCGCCACAGAATGGGGACGTTGGGGCCTCATGCGACCCCTGGTCTCCCTCGTCTCCAACGTCATGGGACAGGGTAATGGGGCTCTGGGCATTGGACTCTAAGCCTCTCATCCCCGGCAGAATCCCCCTGCCTCGAGGTTTCCAGAGCACTGGCTCCTGCGGTAGCTCGCAGAGGAGAATCTCAAAGATCTCGACCTTCAGGGGCTGCTCGTTTGCCTCAGTGATCCGGGCTCATCGACAAGTCAATGCATTGTTCGTACTGTTCCTGAGGTGGCTGTCCGTCGTCCCCCACCAGCCATTCCAAGAATACTACCCTGGTCAGCGGGGCCGGATGCCAATCAGGGGGTAAATGACAGGGATACAAGGCTGGACGGCAAGGGTCGGACCAGCCGATCGTATCGAAACGGATTAGCGGGTGACGAGCCACAACCAGTCGGCCATCACCACTCTGCCAAGCCTCAAACGTTTGTTGACTGTGAGACGGGACGACTGCCGAAAAGATGGATAGATGCTGCGCGGTGAGGACACTTACTTGCGTTCGGGGCACAGGCTGTATCAACGGAGCTGCTCTAGCACCTGACGGCTTCTGGGCTGACATCCCTGGTGAGACTTGGGACTATTGACTGCTCAGCTCCGAACCAGTGAGCCATTATTGTTGCCATCACAGGCTGGGCTTGAGGCCTGTTGCCCAATCCCCTGAGAGATCGCCGTCATCAGGGGTTCAGAAGATCTCGAGCCTGGCAGCCTTTCACGCATGGCCCTAGAACAGTCTGAGACTAGAAATGTCTCCTGATGTTCCTCCCCCTTTGGGCGTTTACTCCGCCAGCAGTAAGGGGGTTTGCAAGTCGGAGAGTTTTTTCTTCGTCTTCTGCCCTCCTATATCTAGTGAAACGAGGCTAGTTTCATGGACGTCCCTTCTTCTTGATTGTCTCTGAGCTCTGCGACGAGGCCAATCACATGTGGAAGGTGTCATTCTGACGGGATCGGTGATTTGCAGGAACCAAAGTCCCAAAAAGTCTCGGTTGCCGTACTTCCGCAGGGAGGATCATGATGTTTCGCGTCTTGGTGTTTTGGTGTTTTGACTGAGCCGGTGGTGGTGTTTTAGTGGGGTTGGTTGGCTGGATATTATGGCCGTAGCCGCCCGGAGGCATCCGAGCTCCGTACCTTCCTGACGTGGCGGGCTGACAGAGGTGACGGGAGATAGACCGCCTGGCAATAGTCATCAATAGGTGATTTTTTAGTGTCTGAATACCTGCAACCCGTTCTGCAGCCCTCTTCTGATATGTCCAGCCCCTCGCGTCTTGCCCTATGGAATCTGATGTAAGGGACGCAGGAGCCGTCTAGTCACTGGATGCCTTGGGCGCATCCTGATGTCCAATCGCAAAGATGTCGTAACGCCAGATCCAGCTTGGCGATGCTGTCAGCAAACATCTCTTGCCTTGATACATCCTGATCAAGACGCCAATAGCTGGTCTGCTATAGTCGCCCGAAAGGCCTCGTGTTCAAGTTGCCACTTTCCTCGTGACCACGAGTATCTGCGGTTTCTTCAACACGACCAACACTACTCAACGTGGAGGCAGACCAGGGTGCAATCGGACGAAACTCGCCGATTCCCTCGCTGCCTCGACGACCAGGGCCAGGACCCCAGGGATCTTTGAAGGATCTTGGGATTCAACCTACTAAGAATTTTGACAGCCGTGGTTGAAAATCTGCATGAAAGAACAATCCCCAATATCTCCATGTGTGGAACCACCCTGAAGACTCTGGGCAATGGTGATCTTGTTTGATCTTCACTTCAAACATAAGTGACAGGGCAGGTAATAGCAGCCACGCGTCGTGAAACTTTCTGTACCCGCCTGGGGGATCTCACCTGTAACCGTTTTGACCTCTTGGTACGACAGCGGCGGCGATTTCTTAGCCGTTTCGCATATAGATTGAGTAGCCTGGCTGAGTCTTGATGTATTCGTCTACCGTTTGCAACTTTGCATTCTACACCAGACATTCCATGTAGCCTTCACCTTTGAAGGATCACCTGCGACGCTTCTTTCAGGAAGAGTTAATGCAATCTGGGAAATGGACCGTCGTGCCATGACGAGTAGGCCAAATGTTACGATTATGACCTTCATAGCGCGCGTGTAAGTTTGCTTCTCTTCGGAGTCAACCAGTTGGGGATCATGCCCATTCTGTTGCAAGCTGTTCTCTGCCGACGTTCCGATTTTCGTTGACAACAACATGCAAAGCTAAAAACTTGTTATGAAATATGTTCCAGACTGCTGGGAGATGTTAACCGCTCGGTAAGGGCTGGGACCAGTACCATTGTTCTGGCGGGGCGAAACTAACAAGGTCGTGTGCGTTGTCACTTGGTTGCTCGCCGACTTTCCTCCTCCTCGACATTCCCGGGCGCTTGCGTTGTTGGCCGTAGTGAATATTTTGTCTATTCTCGTACTCGTAGGGCTGTCAAAATTCTATCTCAGGCCCATCCCAGCGTTCTACCAAAATGTCGGTACCGGAGTCTCAGACCTCACCGCCAGCTCACAAATGCATTGTTTTCTGCAGCCAACTGCCCGGCCTAGCACTGACATTAGGCAGGCGCTTACAGAAGCATGACCAAATCAGTTGTCAGGAATCTGATCAGCCGTATCTGGTTCAGTAATGTCAGCAAAGGTGGCCTTGTGTGAGTGAAAAGGGTAGACTTGCCAGGATCGAACGCCCAGCCGCCTCGGGTCCAGAACTGCATCTTCTCCTTCCGGAACTCCTCAAAGTCCCACTCGACCTTGTCCAGATATGCAGGAGTGTTGAAGACGTAGACCGAGGTCTCCTTGCGCTCACCCTCGCTGGTCTTGTCTCCATCCTTCTTCACCAGCTTAACCTGGACGGTCGTCTTGGTGTACTCGGATCCCTCAAATGTATCGAGCTTCAGGACGTTGGCGTCCGTGAGACCAGTAGCGTAGATACCGAGGACGGTGTGTCCCTTCTCCGCGATAACGCCAGGATAGTCGGCACCATGAACTCGGTGACGGCAGTACCCCTCCAGGATGGCCGGAGTGAAGGTGTGCAAGTCCTTGATGACCTTAGGAGGTGCCTTGTCTCCATAACAGACACTGAAGAAGACCTCGGGGGCCATCTGGGGCGGTTAATCACTATCTTCTGTCTGTAGAACCGATATTCACAGCTCCAATAGTTGAGGGTTCAACCTACCAGGGTGCCTAGGGCCTAGGTTAGCATGGCACTCGCACATACCCTGTATTCATGAAAGATGTCTTACCGTAGAAGAAGGCGGTGTTGTCCCCACTCATTTTCTTCTGATGGTTGACGGGTTCGTAGCTGTGGGAGAAGTGAGGCTGTTATCACGACGAGATAGTGTGGTTGGGCAGAGGTGATGGTGTTGCAGTTTGAAGATACTCTGATTCAGTTCCGGTGATGAGAGGTTGATGAGTGGCGACGGGAAGTTGAAGACGTCTGTTGCAAGCTGTATTTATGTATATTTCAGGGTCACGCCGAGTTATCTCCCAGGTGAAGTGGTGATTGTGCGTAGGAGGCTGCTTGGTGAAGATGCAATCATCCCCCCACTAACAGCTCCCCTCCATAGTTGGTGGGGCACTCGACATCAACAGCAATCACCTGCGCCGAAACTTCCATTTAGGTATTAGCTATACGGTAAAAATTGCTCAAATGGGAATAATACAGGGCTGTTGCTCTCTGATCACACGGAGGAATCACGAAGTTTTAATGTTGCTTCCTCGACAAACTTGAAAATGGTATCGCTGTTTCCCGGTCAGCCCTCGGATTGTCAATCACGGACAACAAGTCATCACAGTCAATGCGAGGACGAACGAGGAGCGGGAGGAGATAAGATAAGGATAAGATACAGTGAAGGGCGAACTAGGGGTAAACTCACCCCTGTACGTAGGTGAATGAATAAACAAGACGCTAGAACGGCAAAGGTATCTGGAAAATTTTAAATGCCATGGCATATGGCACTTCTATTTATTAAAAGAAATATTTTTAAAAAATGTAAACTATTAGAAGAGATTATTTTATATAAGAAAAGATTTTTTTTTTAACTATTATCTTATCTATATTCTATTCTGTAATATCATCTTCAAGCCGGGGCAAGTTAACACATTTGTACTGGCGTCTCCTTCTGCGTTCCCCAGCAGCTGAGCTGTCTATGATTGGCCTCAGCAGCTGACGCTAATGCCGGCCGAACTTTATCGCGGGCTTAGCGCATGTGGAATTGGTGACTGCACCCCCCAGCATTGGACCTTCCTGTAAATTTCAACGCGAAGGCGACCTCACGTAGTCAACCATTCTGCGGGCTGTGTCAACGTTAACCTTCACCTTTCAACCATCTTAACAAAGGCCCCGCCTTAAAATCACGAAACCTCGTCGACTTTCGGACGCAAATTTCACGAAATTTTCTTTTTAGATCTTCGTTTTCATTGATACCCGTGTTTGCGCCTCATCGCAAGCTTTCGCGACAGCCTCGCGACGATCCACGAGCTCCCGAGCTCACACCCCAGACACCACCAACCAACACACTTGCCCTCTCGCGGATGGAAGGTCGCTTCGCGTCGCGTGGACGCCGATAATGCAGCAATGTCGGGGACCACTATTGACGATGTCGTGAAGCGACTGAGCGCTGCCGACATAGGTACGAGCTCCTACGAAGCTGCATCCCCGCCCACGCTGTCGCATGCCCTCGGTGGCCCTGGTTTTGCTGATTGCCTTCTACTCTAGATGTCAGGCTCAAGCTCGAAGCTGCAACCACATTGCGTGACAGCTTGGATCACTACACCACCGGTCCCATATACCCGCCGTTCTTGAAACGATTAATGCCCATCTTTATGGGCATCCTTCGAGGACCATGTACTTTCCAGAGCAACTCACCGGAGCAGGTCAGTTCAGGAACACTTATCGATCGAGTCGCTACTAACGTGTAGCTAGAAACTCCGAAATTGCATCCTTGAAGTCCTCCACCGATTACCTACCCAGCCCAGCCCCCCCGAGCCGTTCGAGCCGTTCGCCGAAGAAACCGTCGATTTGTTGATGCAACTTGTACGGACAGACAATGAGGAAAATGCGACACTATGTGTGAAGATCACATCGGACATCATGCGGCACCAGCACAAGGTGCTGCAAGGCAAAGTCCAGCTTTTCCTCTCCTTGATCCAGGAACTCTTCGAACAGATGGAGAAGGTGGTACGCGAACAACTCGATAATGCTCCTTCTAATGCGCCGTCGCAACCAGGCGCACCATCGACCCCAGGCGGCTCGCAGACGAACTTCCAATCCCCGCGGCCGGGCTCGCCCGTTGCTTCAGTGAACGACCTCGGAGCCGACCCCCAGCAGCAGAACCGACCTTTGCTGAAGGGCATGCAGTCCTTCAAGGTCCTCTCCGAATGTCCCATCATTGTCGTGTCCATATTCCAGGTCTATCGCAATACAGTGGCACAGAATGTGAAGAAGTTCGTTCCCCTCATCCAGAATGTCCTCCTCCTGCAAGCGGCGGCGCAACAACAAGCCCATGCCGATGCCGCCGCAAAGGGCACGATTCATACTGGGGTCAGCCCTGCGATCAAGAATCGGGCAGCATTCGGCGATTTCATTACGGCACAAGTTAAGACCATGAGCTTCCTGGCTTACTTGCTGCGCCAATATGCTTCGCAACTGAATGAATTCCTTCCCCGACTGCCCGATATTGTGTTGCGACTTCTGAAGGACTGCCCAAGGGAAAAGTCTGGGACACGAAAGGAGCTGATTGTCGCGATCCGCCATATCATCAACTACAACTTTCGGAAGATCTTCATCCACAAAATCGACGAATTGTTGGACGAGCGGACACTCACCGGCGATGGCCTTACTGTTCACGAGACTATGCGTCCGTTGGCGTATAGCATGCTTGCGGATCTTATCCACCATGTTCGAGACTCCCTCAAGCCAGAGCAGATTCAAAAGACTGTCGAGGTCTATACCAGGAATCTCCAGGACAACTTTCCGGGTACGAGCTTTCAAACCATGAGCGCTAAGCTCCTCCTCAACATGGCAGAATGCATCGCGAAGCTTCCGAATAAGGTTGATGCACGACATTACCTCATCATGATTCTCAACGCCATCGCGGACAAATTTGCCGCCATGAATCGGCAATATCCCAATGCGGTGAAACTCTCGGCACTCTACCGAGAGCAGATGAAGGCTGGCACGCCCGAGACATACCTGGCTGACAAGAACAACCCTCCTGACTGGGACGAGACGGACATCTTTGCCGCAGTACCCATCAAGACCTCAAACCCGCGTGACCGAGGCGCTGATCCGGTTGTGGACAATAAGTTTCTCTTCCGGAACCTAATGACGGGTTTGAAGAACACCTTCTATCAGCTCAGAACATGCAATGTTGGGTCTCCTATTGATCCACAGAATGCGCCTGCTCATTGGCAGGATGTTTCTTACGGCTTCACTGCTGAGGAAGTCAAAGTTATCATCAAACTCTTCAGAGAGGGTGCCTATGTTTTCAGATACTACGAGATCGAGAAACCTGCAGCCGAGTCTCAGTACATGTCTCCTGTCGAGTATATGGCTAACTTTTACATGGTCTCATGCAGCAAGGAGGAGAAGGACCTACTCGAGACCTTTGCTACCGTCTTCCATGCTATTGACCCCGCAACATTCCACGAAGTGTTCCAGCAAGAGATTCCCCGTCTTTACGACATGATCTTTGAGCATACAGCCTTGTTGCATATACCCCAGTTTTTCCTTGCCAGTGAAGCTACCAGCCCTAGTTTCTGCGGCATGCTCCTGCAGTTTCTCATGGAGAGGATTGACCAGGTGGGATCTGCCGATGTCAAGAAGTCTTCGATCTTGTTGAGACTCTTCAAGTTGGCGTTTATGGCAGTGACACTGTTTGCCAGCCAGAACGAACAAGTTCTCTTGCCCCACGTCGTCAATATCGTCACAAAGTCCATCGAGCTGTCGACAAAGGCCGAAGAGCCCATGAACTACTTCCTCCTGCTGCGCTCATTGTTCCGCAGCATTGGCGGTGGCAAATTCGAGCAGCTTTACAAGCAAATCCTTCCCCTCCTTGAGATGCTGTTGGATGTGCTCAACAATCTGCTCATGGCAGCCAGGAAGCCGGCCGAGCGTGATTTGTACGTGGAGCTTTGTCTGACAGTCCCTGCTCGTCTTAGCCACCTGCTACCTCATCTGAGCTTCTTGATGCGCCCGCTAGTGGTCGCATTGCGTGCCGGCACAGACCTTGTTGGGCAAGGCTTGAGAACTCTTGAGCTCTGCGTTGATAATCTGACGGCTGACTATCTCGACCCAATCATGGCCCCTGTGATCGATGAGCTTATGACTGCTTTGTTTGACCACCTCAAGCCGCACCCCTACAGCCACTTCCACGCTCATACGACAATGAGAATCCTCGGAAAGCTTGGCGGCAGAAATCGCAAGTTCATGACTGGAGCTGTTCCTCTTGCCTACAGAGAGTACGCAGACGATCCTTCGAGCTTCGATCTGAGACTTCTTGGTTCCAAGAAGGATAGAGCTTTCCCTGCTGAGATGGGCATTGAGTTTGCTATCCAGAAACTCATGGAAGTTCCCAAGGCCACCAAGAACAACCAGAACCGACAGTATGATGCATACTACAAGAAGCAGGCTCTGAACTTGATCAAATCGCAGCTGAAGCTACGCATCGGGTTCGACCAACTTCCTGACGACCTCCCACGGCTATTGCGTCTACAGGCCGAAGATCTCGTCGCTCGCAAGCATGACATCAACTCAGCCACTTTTGAGATTTCGGACCGCGAGCGGTCTATTCCCAAGAAGGAGAGCGAGGACTTGACTGTTAAGCAGCTCTTGAAGGCGGTCATGTATGCTGAATCGATCCCCGAATTCAAGGAGGAGGCAAGCGCTTTTCTGCTCAACGTCTGCAAGCACTTTGCGATCATCGAGGTTGGTCGGGCTCTTGTGGACCTAAAGCGGAATTTCAGCCCCTTCGACCCCAATGCTGGTGAAGGTCCATTGCACATCGACACACGGAATCTGTCGGATGCCATTGTTGAATCGCTCGCTTCAGACCACCCTGACGTGCGTGAGGCTGGTCAACGAGCTATCCGCGAGATGCACACGTCCACTGCCATTATCTTCGGATCAGACAATGAAGTCGGCAAACTCCCATTCTTCAGCCACCTCAGCAGTACCTTTTGTCACAGCTGTTATGAAGAGGAGTGGTTTACCAAGGCTGGCGGTAGCCTGGGAATCAACTTCCTTCTGACAGAGCTTGATCTCGGCGATGCTTGGATTTCCTCCAAGCAGAGTGAATTCATTCGGGCGCTCACATACGTGATCAAGGACATGCCACAGGACCTCCCAGAGAAGACTCGGTGTCTGGCCCAGACAAGCCTCGAGGTGCTTTTGCAGCGCATTACAAAGGACATTACAAAAGAAGATGCTCTCCCTATCGTGCCACCGCAGGGCCAGCCATCCAATCCTCAGGTCAAGCAACCCCGACTTGCTCAGATCTGCCTGCAGTTCAACAACGAGCTTTCCCACATGAACAAGCATGTTCGTGAAACTGCTAAGCGATCCCTGGAACTGATCGCAAAGGCGGCCAAATGCGAAGTCTGGGAGCTTCTCGAGCCTTACAAGGATAGGTTCCTCCAGCCAATCTACGCAAAGCCTTTGCGCGCGTTGCCTTTTGCAATCCAGATTGGCTATATTAACGCCATGGACTATCACATGAGCCTGAAGAACGACTGGGTGACGTTCGACGAGAACCTGAACCGTCTCTTGATGGAGTCCTTGGCTCTGGCAGATGCGAGCGACGAGTCTCTGGCCAACAAGCCTGCTGAATTCCGCACACACGAGAACATCGTCAACCTTCGTGTCTCGTGTATTAAGCTCTTGACGACTGCAATGACTTTTGAAGAGTTTTCCAACAGCCCGACGAAGACCAAGATCCTCGGTGTCTTTTTCAAGTGCTTGTATTCCGAGTCAAAACCAACCCTGCAAGCGGCGAACGATGCCTTGAGGTCGGTTCTCTCCGTTGACAGGCGTCTGCCTAAGGAGCTGCTGCAGGGAGGTTTGCGTCCCGTTCTTCAGAGTCTTTCAGACCCCAAACGCCTTAGTGTCTCGGGGCTGGACAACTTGTCGAGACTCCTGAAACTGCTCACAAGCTACTTCAAGGTTGAGATTGGAGCCCGTCTGCTTGACCAGATCGATTCTATCGTCGAGCCAAGCGCACTGCAACAGATCTCGTTCACTTTCTTCGACCAGCATCCTCAGATGAAGGTTATCACAGCCATCTTGAACATCTTCCATCTACTACCAGCACTTGCTGAGGGATTCAAGGAGCGCTTGATCGACTGCTTCCTCGGATTGGAAGACAAACTTCGCAGAACTCAGCAAAGTCCATTCCGTCTGCCCATGTACAGGTATCTCAACCGATATCCCAAGGAAATCTGGGCCTATCTTCTCGGGAAGCTTGACGATCTCAAGTATGGCCGATTTCTAGCCCAGGTTCTTCGTCATGCCGACAGCAATGCCCTGCGAGAAGTGGCAGTCGAGAACGTGGAGGGATTGATGAATCGCTGCAATGAGATCATGAGCCAGAACAACGACGCCAAGTTCATCGGCATGGTCAACACCATTCACATCTTTGAGTCTATCAGCCATTTCCCCAGCTCCGAGAAGTGGATGGACAAGAAGGAAAACCTGGACCAGTTGAAGAACATTGGCAAGGAGCTGGAAACGAACCTTCGAGAGCACACCCTTCCCGCTCATCTTCGGCTGCCCGCGTTCCAAGCAGCAGAGCAGCTCATGACGATTCTTGTCAAATCACTTGAAAGGGCCCCCAAAGATCTGGACGCTCTCTTTAGTCTGGTTGAGTCTGTGACTTCTGACCAGCTTCGCAGCAGTCAGGAACTCTTCTCGTTCATTTACGAGAAGCTAATCTGCAGTGATGCCATTGACTTCTGGAAGACGACCATTCTTCGCTGCCTGGAGGTTTACGCAGGCAAATCGGCATCAAACAAGATGAAGCACTTTCTGCTGCACTACATCGTCAACCCGATCGTGGCCATGGATGTGAAGCGTCGCTGGAACCAGCTAGACCAGAACAAGAGCCCTAGGCTCATGGACCGAACCGTGATCGAGTCTGTCAGCAGCAAGATCTGGAAGGTTCATCCTGAAATGACCATGGATGATCAAGCCCAGCCTGGAATCGACTTTACCCGCTTCGAGGTGTTGCAGCTCTCAGCGATGCTGGTCAAGTACTACCACACCACGCTTCAAGAAGCACGAAAGGACATTATCAAGTTTGGCTGGACATTCATCCGGCTTGACGATGTGATAAACAAACACGCCGCCTACGTCGTCATTGGCTACTTTATTGCCCACTACGAGACGCCTCCCAAGATTGTCACACAGGTCTACCTTTCACTTCTCAAGGCCAACCAGAATGAAGGACGGGCATTGGTGACACAAGCACTGGAGTTGATTGCACCAGTGTTGCCCAAGCGATGTGGAACGGGCCCGAGTGAGCGAAATGCTTTCTGGGCTGTTGCACCTCGTCGGGTTCTCGCAGATGAAGGTCAGAATGCCCAGCAGATGACAAGCATCTTTCACTTCCTTGTCAAACACCCGGATCTCTTTTACGCTGCCCGTGACAAGTACATTGTTCCGATGATCTCATCGTTACGCAAGCTTGCAACTCCCCAGAATGCATCCCACGAGAGTAAACGGCTTTGCCTCAGCATGATGTGGTTAATCTGGACTTGGGAGGAAAGGCGTGTTGAAGGAAAAAAGTCTCCGCTGCTTCAGACGAGATCTCTTTCTGAATCACCAAATGCGAAGAAGAGAAAGCTTGAGGCTGAGCCGAGCACGTCCTCACCCATGGCTCGGCACGCGGAGCGAGTCGAGTACCAGATTCCTCCCCCCTACCGCTTGAAGATGATCAAATATCTCGTCGAATTCATCGCTCAGCTGAACGAACGCTATGAGCTTCCTTCAGCCAAACCTCGAGATCAAACCGCATCATCTATCCCCCCAGTTCCGCTAGCCTTGACGGACCTCTGCAAGAAGGCCATGACGCTGCTTCACAACTTGGTGCAGCCCCAGTATTGGGGTGATCTTGACCTCGACTTGTTCCCTAATGTTACTCAAGTCATTTTGGCCAGCGATAAGACGCAGACAATCCTCAATGCTGATCCGTCCGACAAGGAGAAGTTTGACGAAAAGTTCCTGACAAATATCATCAACACGCTTCAGGTGGTTCGCATTGTTCTCAACTCCAAGTCAGATGACTGGATCCAGAAGAACATGTCACTTGTTCAGAAAATCTTGGAGAAGTGCCTCAAGTCAGAGAACCCCGAGATCCAGGACTGCTTGCACTTTTCTGACAAGAACTTGGATGACGATCGCGAGCTCCGATCAATCGTCAAGCGCATACTGGATTCTGTGCCTGATGACACACCTATGGATGACGCTGACGCCGACGGCGAAGCGGAAACTCAAACGTCAGAGATCGTCACGTACCTCTCCCAGCTCGCTACCGAGGCGATGAACAGCAACAACTACACCTCTGGTGTCAACATTCTCTGGTCTCTTGGCAACCGAAAGCCGACTGTCATCGACCAGCACATTATGTCTCTGATGAAGGCGCTGCAAGGAAAGCATGCAAGGGAACATGTTCAGCACTACAACGCCATCCAGAACCAAACCGCTGGAGCCAACAATAGGAACCAGGACCCCAACACACCCACTGGAGAGATGTCGGCTTACGATCTCGACATTCAAACCAAGCTGATGATCAAGGAGATCCAAGTCGTAGCCCTGCGAATGGAGGTGCTCGGGGACAACCGTCGACCCTTCCTCAGCGTTCTTGCAACCTTGGTCGAGAAGTCGATGCATATTGAGCTGTGCAAAGAAATTCTCAACATGGTTGAAGGGTGGGTGTTTAGGTCCGAAGGAACCTGGCCGACTCTTAAGGAGAAGACGGCTGTTCTGCATAAGATGCTCTCATTCGAGCATCGACAGGATCCTACAATGTTGTCTCAGTTCTTGGATCTCGTCATCCGCATCTACGAGGACCCCAAGATCACTCGTACAGAGCTCACGGTGCGGATGGAGCACGCCTTTCTCATTGGCACAAGAGCAACTGATGTTGAGATGCGCAATCGCTTCATGGCCATCTTTGACAAGAGCTTGTCCAAGTCGGCCAGTGCACGCCTCTCCTATGTCCTGACTTCGCAGAACTGGGAGACCCTTGCTGACTCGTATTGGCTCGCACAAGCTACTCAGTTGCTGCTTGGCGCCGTGGAGATGAATGCCAACATCCAACTGGACCAAACCGACTTCAAGACGCTGCCCATTTCTCGTCTGTTGACCATCTGCACAAAGGAGATGGAAGCTAGGGAGCCGACGGTCATGATTGATGACAAGTTTGAGTCTTTCATGGCCACTCATCGACGCTTCATGTTGGAAATCGGTGATGTCAAGGTTCGAGATGTCATTGAACCTTTGATGCAACTCCAGCATGTCGACCCACAGCTTGCTCACAACCTGTGGGTGACTCTCTTCCCCATCTATTGGTCGGCCACTGCCAAGGATGAGAGAGTAGACCTCGAGCGTGGCATCGTGGCTCTGCTCACCAAGGACTACCACAGCCGCCAGATCGACAAGCGCCCCAACGTCGTTCAGTCACTCCTTGACGGCGCTGCCAAGACCTGGCCCGAGTGCAAGATTCCTCCCCACGTGCTCAAGTTTGAGGCCAAGACCTATGACGCGTGGTATACAGCTCTGGTGCAGCTAGAGAATGCCGCCATCAAGCCGCAAGTTGAATCCACTACAGTCCGCGAGAGTAACCTTGATGCCCTTGTCGAGCTGTACGCTTCCCTTCAAGAGGATGATTTGTTCTATGGCACCTGGAGGCGACGTTGCCAGTTTGTTGAGACCAATGCCGCATTGTCGTATGAACAGAATGGTATGTGGGACAAGGCCCAGAAGCTGTACGAGAATGCACAGATCAAGGCCAGAACTGGTGTCATTCCATTCTCGCAAGCAGAGTACATGCTCTGGGAGGACCATTGGGTTCTCTGCGCGCAGAAGCTTCAACAGTGGGAGATTCTACAAGACTTTGCCAAGCACGAGAATTTCCAGGATCTTCTTCTCGAATGCGCCTGGCGAAACACGGACATGTGGCAGGAAGAGCAACACAGAGAGGCCCTGGACAACATCATCAAGGGTGTCATGGATGCCCCAACCCCTCGCCGGGCCTTCTTCCAGGCGTTCATGTCGCTCCTCAAATACCACAACCAGCAGGAAACCCAGGGCGACTTCTCTCGTGTCTGTGACGAGGCTATTCAGCTATCGATCCGCAAGTGGCATCAGCTGCCTGTGCGACTGACAAACGCCCATATCCCACTTCTCCAGAACTTCCAGCAATTGGTTGAGCTACATGATGCTAGTGTCATCTGTCAAAGCCTTGCTAACACCAACCAGTCGAACCTGGATGTCAAGTCTGGTGAGCTCAAGCTGCTTCTCGGTGCTTGGCGTGATCGACTCCCCAATGTGTGGGATGACATTACGGCCTGGCAAGATCTGGTAACATGGAGACAGCACATCTTCAGCCTCATCAACCAAACATACCTGCAACTGCTTCCTCAACAGGGCCAGCAGAATGCCGGTGGAGCGTCCTCGTTTGCCTACCGTGGCTACCATGAGACCGCCTGGATCATCAACCGCTTCGCACATGTTGCACGCAAACACAGCCTGCCAGAAGTCTGCATCAGCCAGCTTAGCCGCATCTACACGCTGCCCAACATTGAGATCCAGGAAGCTTTCCTCAAGTTGCGTGAGCAGGCCAAGTGTCACTACGAGAACCCCGACGAGTTGACGAGTGGACTGGATGTTATTAACAACACAAACCTCAACTACTTCAGTCCCCAACAGAAGGCCGAGTTCTACACGCTGAAGGGCATGTTCTTGGAGAAGCTTAAGCAGAAGGAAGAGGCAGACTCCGCATACGGCACAGCTTTGTACTTTGATATCGGCGCGGCCAAGGCTTGGGCTGAATGGGGCTACTTCAACGATCGCAAATTCAAGGAGGATCCCACCGACCTCAACGCAGCCCGACAGGCGCTTACGTCGTACCTGCAGGCTGCCGGCAGCTACAAGAATGCCAAGTCTCGAAAGCTCCTGGCAAGAATTCTCTGGCTGCTGAGCTTGGACGACGCCAAGGGCACCATTGCCATGGGCTTTGACGACTTCAAGGGTGATACTCCAGTATGGTACTGGATCACGTTTATCCAGCAGCTCATTACTGGTCTCGGCCACAAGGAGGCACCTCGCGTGTTCCAGCTTCTCTTGAAGATTGCTAAGTCCTATCCTCAAGCGTTGTACTTCCAGCTTCGAACGAACCGCGAGGACCTGCTCATCATCAAGCGCAACCAGGAGGCCAAGGACAGAGCGGCACGACAGCGAGCGCAGTCGGTCGCCTCTACTGGAAAAGCGAGCGCCTCGCCCTCGTTGACAAAGCTGGAACCTCCCCGGCCTGGATCAGCATCATCCCGACCAAGCACAGCGAACGCGGCAGATGGCACTCCAGTCAAGGCCGAGGCCAACGAAGCCAACGGAAACGCGAATGGTACTCCGGCACCAGCAACCAACGGGCAAGATCCCTCGAAGGCGCAGCAGAAGTCTCAGCCGCAGCAGGGCCAGGCTGGGAAGAAGCCACCGTGGGAGTACACTGAAGAGGTCATGTCGGTGCTCAAGACGGCATTCCCTCTTCTGGCGCTCTCGATGGAGACTATGGTGGATCAGATCCAAAAGAACTTTAAGTGCCCTCCGGATGAAGACGCATATAGACTCATCGTCGCGTTGCTCAACGATGCTCTCGCCTACGTCAGTCGAACGCCCCCTTCATTTGCCAAGAATGTCAAGTTGCCTTCTGCAACCGAAGTCAACATCACTCGCTTTGCGGAAACGATTCTACCTAGTCACATCAAGAAGTCGTTCGAGGCGGACTTTGTCGACGTCAAACCCACTATGTATGAGTACATCTACAAGCTGCGCCGCTGGCGGAACAAGTTTGAGGAGAAGCTGGATCACCGGGTCCCACGTGCCTCGCTTGAGAACTTTTCTCCTCACCTGAGCGAGTTCCGATACCAGAAGTTTGACGAGGTCGAGATTCCTGGGCAGTATCTGCAGCACAAGGATAAGAACCAGGACTTCATCCGAATCGAGCGGTTCCTGCCCAACGTTGATCTCGTCCGGTCCATCAGTGCGTCGTACCGCCGTATCAAGATGCGTGGACATGACGGAAGCATTCACAAGTGGGCTATTCAGCATCCTGCAGCCCGTCACTGCCGACGAGAGGAGCGTATCCTGCAGCTCTTCCGGTCGCTCAACCAGACACTGGGTCGCAGGAAGGAGTCCCGACGACGCGATCTGCAGTTCACGATCCCCATCATGGTTCCCTTTGCGCCACATATCAGACTTGTGCAGGAGGACACATCCTACACGACCCTGCAGGGAGTGTATGAGGATCACTGTCGCAACATGGGCATGTCAAAGGATGACCCCGTACTGTTTACTATGGAGAAGCTTCGGGGTGCATTAGAAAGCAAGAGCTCGGTAAGTTACTCGAAAGCTCAGGGAGCTGAGATGGAAGCTAATACAGGACAGAACAAGCCCGAGCAGGCAGCAACAGCTCGTCTAGAGGTGTTCAACGCTATCCAGGAGAAGTGGGTGCCATCAACGGTGGCGCTCGAGTACTTCCAGAAGGTGTTCCCGCAGTTTGCAGAGTTCTGGCTGTTCCGACGACAGTTCTCGTACCAACTCGCGGCGTTGACGTTTATCACGTACGTCATGTACATGCACAACCGTTACCCACAGAAGATCAACATTTCCCGGGCGACGGGTAAGGTCTGGGGCTCTGAGATGATGTCGTATATGAGCGCGTCCAAGCCCTTCTTCCACAACCCAGAGCCGGTGCCGTTCCGGCTCACGCCCAATCTTCAGACACTGATGGGACCTCTGGCGACCGAAGGCATCTTTGCCTGCTCGCTGATGGCAATCGCGCGGTGCTTGACGGAGCCCGAGTACGAACTGGAGCACGCCTTGACACTGCTGGTGCGCGACGAGATGCTATTCTGGTTTACGGGTAGCCACCGCAACGGGGTCATCACTGAGACCCAACTGCGGGACAGTGTGCAAATGAACAGCGAGTCGATCGTTAAGCGGGCGATCAGCTTGGCTCACAGCCCTGTTGGAAACCTGCCAGCAAACCAGACGGTGATTGACGCTATCGCCAAGGCTGTTAACCCCATGAACTTGGCACAGTGCGATGCGTTGTGGATGCCGTACCTGTGAGAGATGGGCGTATACTTGACTCGAGGAGGAGATGAAGGGCAGAAGGAGATTCCGGGGCTGGCAGTTTGCGTTTAAGCAAGGCGTTTGGGAGCAAGGAATAAGATGTGTGCAAGTGAGTGTAAGTTATACTACAGATGGTGAGCGGTTATGGGCCACGAAAAGACAAGGCCAGGAAACGGCCAAGACTATTTTTGCTTGATGTATAGTTTATTATCAGACCATGACACTTGCGTCATTAATTGATCAGCCTGTATTTCTGTTAGGTCTGTTGCAGACTTTGGAAGAGTTGATGATGACCTCGTCTATCTCAGAACCAATAAGAGAACCAAATCAAAACAAACAAACAAACAAACAGGCCCACAAGCCTCGGCTCGTGGTGCATGACGACGCCACAGGATCAGCAAGTGAGACACGCATTCAGAGTAACACACACAGTCATGATGAAGCGAAAGTCTGGGGAATGGCTTGAACCCCGCACCGTGGACCGCAGTCGGACAAGATTTACCTCGGGACGTACAAGAGAGAGAGCCTAACTAGTACAGGGCTGTATAACAAGGGCCCAACTGTGAGTTGTCATTGTTTCTCAAGGCCTCAGTTGTCAACATTGTCTCTCGTCTCTCACTGTTTTTGATCATCAACTATCTCGGAGTATCAGAATTCGCAATGGATCTCAACAAGGTGCCTAGAAAGGTCTGGGAGCATCCTGATCCCAAGAGCACCGCCATGTGGGCATTTATGCAAGAGGCGAATAGACGGCATGGGCTCAATCTCAAGGTGTGTCGAGGTGAATGATGAAGACCAAGTCTATGCTAACATCAGTAGACGTTTGAGGAACTGTATGAGTGGTCCTGTGCTAAGCGTAGTGACTTTTATGCTCAGCTCTGGGAATCTCAGAATTGGATCCATGAGGGTACTTATACTCATGTCGTCGATGAGTCCATTCCCATTACCAAGCTGCCAGCTTGGTTTCCGGGGATTCGCCTCAACTTTGCAGAGAACCTCCTCTGGACGCATCCTCAAGGTGGTGCTCCGGGAGATCACTCTACCCTCCACAAGGAAGACGACACCATCGCCATCACCGAGGTGCGCGAGGGCAACTCGTCTATTAACAACGTCACTTGGGGAGAGCTGCGGAGGAGAGTTGCCGCGACGGCGAGTGCTATGAAGCAGAGAGGCGTCAAGAAGGGAGACCGTATCGTCATGGTGGGGGCTCATTCTATTGAGACGGCCGTCATCTTTCTTGCTACAGCTTGGCTTGGGTGCGTGTTTAGCAGTAGCTCAACCGATATGGGCGTCGGGGGACTTTTACAGAGGACGGTGCAGATCGATCCCAAGGTGAGTGAGCATCTCAGCTTGACACTGTATCATCAACTAACAGACTCTCAGTTTGTCTTTTTCGACGATGGGGCCTTGTATAACGGAAAAGTCATTGATCTTCGAGACAAGATTGCCGGCATGGTTGAAGGAATGAAGCAGTGTCCTTCGTTCGAGAGCGTCGTCGTTGTCCAACGTTTCGACGTGCCCAACGACACGTCAAAGATTCCTCAGACTGAACGTCTCGAGGCGTTTCTATCTTTTGCGTCGACGCCTCCTCCGATAGAGAGGGTTGGCTTCCAGGATCCCATGGTCATATACTACTCTTCTGGAACTACAGGAACGCCCAAGGCTATTGTCCACGGCGTTGGGCCCATCCTCATCTCTGTTGGCAAAGAGGCCATCCTCCATCGAGAGGTGACACCCGAAGATGTTGGGCTGCAATACACCACGACCGGCTGGATCATGTACCTCGCCAGCGTAGCGAGACTCGCCTTTGGAGGACGCACAGTGTTCTACGACGGCTCACCATTCGTGCCAGATCGATCGATCCTGCTCCGTGTGGTGAAAGAGCAGCGCGTCACGCATCTCGGAATCAGTCCGCGATGGCTAGGCGAGCTCATGAAGGCCGGCATAGTACCTCAGAAGGAGATAGACTTGAGCAGCTTGAAATGGGTTGGGAGCACAGGTATGGTGCTGAAGGAGCAGGTCTTTGAGTGGTTCTATGACGGGGCGTTTCCGAAGAGTGTCAAGCTGGCCAACTTTTCAGGGGGAACTGACATTGTGAGTTTCCCTGCATTCTTCAACTTTGAGGGAAAACTAATCATTGTACTCTTATAGGCAGCATGTTTCGTTATAGAGAATCCTCTGACACCTATTTACGCCGGCGGTTGTCCAGGACGATGCCTAGGTACTCCCATGGCCATCTACCCATCCTCCCCGGATCCCAACAAGCCCATCACCGCCGTCGCAGACGGGGAACCCGGCGATCTAGTCGGCACCGGGGCCTTTCCCAACATTCCCCTCTTCCTCTGGAACGACACCAGCCCGGCACCGGGGGAGAAGTACACGTCGGCTTACTTCTCTCGCTTCCCGGGCGTATGGTCGCAGGGTGACTTTGCGGCTGTGCACCCCGTGACGGGACATGTTCACATTCTCGGCAGGTCAGATGGCGTGCTGAACCCCAGCGGCATCAGGTTCGGTAGTGCGGATATCTACGCTGTTCTTGAAGGAGGGTTTGCGAACGAGGTTGCTGAGAGTCTCTGCGTGGGACAGAGGAGACCTGAGGATCATGATGAGAGCGTCGTCTTGTTCTTACTCATGAGAGAAGGCATCAAGTTTGATTCCGAGTTGGACAGAAAGATCCGAGAGAGGATTGCGAAGGAGTTGACAAAGAGGCACGTTCCAAAGTACATCTTTGAAGTGCCCGAGATTCCGGTAAGCCATACTGATCTCTCTCCTTGAGTCGGTGACTGATAATGATAGGTCACGGTCAACGGCAAAAAGGTCGAGTTGCCCGTCAAGCAAATCATCTCGGGACACACCATCAAACCAAGCGGGACCTTGCTGAACCCTCAGAGTCTGGACTTTTTCTACCAGTTCCAGAAGATTGAAGAGGTTGTCAAGAGGCAGGGAGGAGTGAGAGCCAAGTTGTAGTGCTTCGATGTATAAACTAGATGGGAGTTGTATTAGGGGTATACTACAAATAAGAGTCGTGATCATGCTAGATCTCAAACACAACCTCATAGCTCATCCTTGTCCTTGGGAAACTTGCCCCCGTTGACTCCATACCTCCACGCCAAATACCCAAGCATACCTCCGACGGTCCCAAGACCTAAACCTCCAACAGCACCTCTCCACCCCAAACCCTTGGCCGCCCTCGCACCGATCGCAGCACCAACACCAGCGCCCACAACAGTCCAGTCATCCGTCTCGAGCTGCCCCTTGTTCTCCAGAAGCCTCCAGCTACGATCCTGCCACTCAATCTCCTCCCGACCGTGCATACGGCCCAGCGTCATGAGCGCCCCGACACCGAGCGCCACCACCGTGGCCGTCGACGCGGACTGGATGAGCCGCGGGGTGAAGGCGAGCGCCTTGGGTCGCAGGGCGGGGATGAGCTGTCGTGTCGTCGTGATGCCCGCCGCGATGATGGTGTTTAGTGTGATTGTCCGCACGATCACGTGCGATGCGAGGATGGTGTGGGATAGAGGCTGGTCCTCCGCGTAGGGAGCGTGAGGGAAGTAGCGCGACATGATGGAGCGGTGGAAGTTTTGTCTTCAAGTGATGAGATGCTATCTCGGGTGATGTTGTTGTCTTATATATAACGTGATCAATGAACAGGCCACTCCCTTCCTTATAACATCATCCTAAACTGCGTCATATCACCAAGCCACTCTTACCTTCTCTTCTCGCTCAGCCCTACCTTCCCCCGTAATACAGCCCACCCCTCGGGCACCTCTCGGGCACCTTCCCAAGACCGACCGGATGAATGCTTCACAGTGTTTAATAAGCAAACCCCGATTGGCCCCCGGGCAGATCAACACGCCCGACGGCCCGGCAAGTGGGTCTCGGGACGCGAGTGCGAGGCGGGATTTGTGGGGTTCTCGTCCAAAACACCAAGGGTTGGCATCACCGAGTTCGTGGCTGATTAGTGGTATCCTCCGTGCTTCATCATCATGGTTGTTCCGCTCAATTGTCAGCTCTATTTACAGTTATTCATGCCTTCTTCATGTGCCTTTTTACCTTGATACTGTATGAACCCCATGAATGCCTTCCCCAACGCCTATCCTATCCCAATGACAAACCCAGCCCATCATTCTCTTGATGACTCTGTTACTCATCGTCGCTCATATCCATCATGCTGTCTCCCTTTCCAACCTCATCCTCATCTTCCAACACTGTCATTCTCCTTGACCTCCTCACCCTCCCTTTGCCCTTGTCCATCATCCCTCTTCCGCCTCTGCGCCCATTCACCTTGACCGACGCTTCCACCTTGCGTTGTCCAAGCGCATGCTCAAACTCTGCCAGGTCCTCCGCTTCGGACTCTGCAGCTCCATCCAGGAGCGCCGTCTCCTCGAGCGCCTTGTTGAGCAGTTCCGTCGCGATGCTGTCCTGAGGACTTATCGCCAGCGCCTCGTGCAGCACCACTACCGCCTCTTCCGGCTTGTTCTGCTCCATCAGGATGAGACCCTTGGCACTGAAGATGGCTGCATCTTTTCCGCCCTGCCTCAACACTTCGTCAAACTCGATCAGCGCTCGATTGAAATGCCGTAATCGTCGGAACGCATGTCCCAAGTTTGTCCGTGCTGCTAACCACGCCGACGGCTCGCTGTCTATATCCTCGGCGATCTTAAGCGCTGCGGAGAAGTACTGCGCCGCCTCCTTGGGTTTATCCTGGTGGTATTTGACAACACCCATCTCATTTAGTAGCAGCGGATCCGTCTTGCACAGACCATACGCCGTCTTGAGAAACTCCTCAGCCAGTGTCATATTGTTGAGGGCGTGATTCTGCATCCCCAAAAACACCTGCGGTAGATGAGTGCCCATGAACAGTCTCGCCGCCGTAGAGTAGGCCGATATCGCCTGGTCGTGCTCGCCCTCGGCCGCAAACGTATGGGCAAACCCGATCCACGCCGGCCCAAAGTGGGCATCCATCATGCTGGCTTTGCTAAAATACCGTCGTGCCTCGGGGATCTTGTCGATGGAGAAATAGTAGATGCCGACTGCGAGCCACGAGCATGGCTCCTCGGGATGGTTGTCGGCCAGGTTGTGCGAGATGAGGAACAGCAGATTCTTCTCCCTGAGCTCATACAAACAAGCGAGATGCACCGGATACACGCTGAAATTGTACTTGTCATCCTGTAGAATCGAATTCGTGATGGTCAATGCATCGCGGTAGCGGCATTGCGTGTAGAGGAGGTCTGCCCGTGCGAGCTGCAAATCAGGGTTCGATGCCAGGTGATAATGCGTCGAGAGGGAGTCGTAGGCCGTCTCAAAGGCCGCTGGGTTCCGGTACTTGGACAGCCGTGTAGTATACAGCATCTTTGTGAAATCGGCAGCCTCCTGCGACGAAGATACATCCCCTGACACGTGGATCGAGTCAAAGTCGAGGCTCTCGAGGAACTGCCACTCCTCGTCGGGTGACAGCAGCGAGTTGCCCATCAGCTGCTGGAATGCCTCGAAGCACTGCACATCTATACGGACGGCATCCTTGTAGCACTCCTTGGCACGGTCAAAGGCATTCTGTTTTGCGTAGCAAATGCCTCGCAGAAAACACATGGCGGCCTCGTACCGCCGGTTCGCAGCCTCCTCGTCCGCGACGTCGTCGCGGCGTCGCCCTTGGCGAGGCTGCGTCTTGCGCTTGTTGCTAGCGCCGTTGGAGATGAGGTGCGTCGGGTTGCGGTCGCCCAGGACGGCGAGGGCTTCGTCGAAGCGGGACTGCTTGATGAGGCAGTGGCCGGCGAGGTATCGACATGATGGGTTTCGGGAGATGAGGTCCTGGCTGGAGAGGAATGCCTGGGCGCGTGTGTAGTTGCCTGTCGCAAAGTGGACTTGGGCAAGCCAAAAGGCATCGGTGTCGTCGTCTATAATACACGAGACTTGTCAGCATCCTATCCTTCATCAACAAGAGCCGGAGCTGACAGACTGGTTAATGCAAGCAACTTGTCACCGATAAAGATGGCCGACTCATATTGCGCCTTGTTGAGGGCATCCTGCCGCCACTCCCTCAGAAACTTTTCCATCCCTGACCTATTCCCTCGGTATCATTGAGCAGTCGATGGATGCGCTAATCTTGGTGGACAAACGTCGTGGGTTGCGGTTCGTTTGATTGTCGTTTGTTTTGGGAATGTCGTCAACACGGGCAGACATCCCACCAAAAGTCAACAACCACATCGACACGCGCCAGCTAAGCGCGTTAAGGGTCTCCAGCCTGAACCCACTAAGCCATAGCGGGCTTGTCTTGCCTGTAGCGGGGTAGCTTTCAGTGGCAACAGCGACAGCCCCTCGCTGCGAACCAGAAAAAAAAGATCAAGTGGCGGGGGACGTATCAGAGGCCGTCAATTTGGCACTCGCCGATACAGGAGCCCTCGACTTTTACATCCATCTACTACGTACCCAACGTCAACATCTCCCTCATTCACCTTCAATTGACTTTCAAGATGGCCTCTTCTCAGCCTACCCGTTGGGCCGCTCTCGCCCGCGACACCAACGAGACCAAGATCCAGCTCGCCCTCAACCTCGACGGCGGCAGCTTTCCCCCGGACACCGACTCCCGTCTCCTTGACGATGGTGACAGCCATGCCTCCCAGGCCAGCAAGTCGCAAAAGATTGCTATCAACACTGGAATTGGCTTCCTCGACCACATGCTCCACGCCCTGGCCAAGCACTCTGGCTGGAGTCTGGCCATAAACTGCAAGGGTGATCTTCACAGTACGTTGATATACCATCTCCGTCACCGGGCAGATGACTGATTGACTTTGTCTCTATAGTTGATGACCACCACACCGCCGAGGATGTCTGCATCGCCCTTGGTTACGCCTTTGCCCAGGCCCTCGGTACTCCTACCGGTCTCGCCCGCTTCGGCTATGCCTACGCTCCTCTCGACGAGGCCCTCTCCCGCGCCGTCGTCGACCTCTCCAACCGTCCCTACAGCGTCGTCGACCTTGGCCTGAAGCGCGAGTTCCTCGGCCAGCTCAGCACTGAGATGGTCCCCCACTGCATGCAGAGCTTCGCCCAGGGCGCCCGTATCACGTTGCACGTCCACTGCCTCCACGGTGACAACGATCACCACCGTGCCGAGAGTGCCTTCAAAGCTCTGGCACTGGCTATCAAGGCTGCCATTACCAGAATACCGGGCAAGGAGGGCGAGGTGCCCAGCACCAAGGGTACTTTGAGTGCCTAAAAAGACGGGAATTGTTCAGGAGTTTAGGGCGATTTGGTTAGATTTAGACAACGGGGTGTTATAGGATCCAAGAAATGTCAAATTGGAATATACATGATGCTTGAACTGGTCAGACGTATCGCAGTAACTCGTGACGCATCATCAAGTCTATTCATTTCGAACTGTTCCATCTTTCAACTCATTGTCATCGACTAAGTTCGGTAGTCACCGTTGATAGTCACATAGTCGTGGCTGAAATCACAGGTCCAGTGCACAGCCGACTTGTCACCGGTGCCCAGTCGGACAAGGATCTCAAGGTCCTCCATCGCCAGGATCTCGCTCGCCCGCTCCTCGTTGACCTGCTCAGGCTCACCATCCACCAAGAGCTTCAGCTCAGTTGAGCCATCAGTGGGAACGAAAGAGACGTTGGTGCGCTCAGGGACAATCTCGGGAACATCGTTAATAGGCTGCCCAGGAGGAGAGATCAAGGCATAACCAGCGGCGCACAGAATGCGACCCCAGTTGGCATCCTTGCCGTACAGAGCCGTCTTCACGAGGGGAGAAGTGGCAATGGAGCGGGCAACCTGGCGGGCTGCCTCCTCAGATGCACTGTCGACGACACGAATGGTGACAAACTTGGTAGCACCCTCACCATCCCGAACAATGTACTTGGCCAAGTCAGCCGAAAACTCGGTCAGAAGACCCTGGAAAGCCTCAAAGTCAGGGGACTGCTCAGAAGCAATCTCCTTGCCACCGGCAGCACCGTTGGCCAGAAGAGCAACCGTGTCATTGGTAGAGCTGTCACCGTCAATAGTGATGGCGTTAAATGAGCGGTCCACAGCATGTCGAAGCACATTGGGCATGACAGCAGGAGCAATAGGAGCATCGGTAGCCAGGACAGTGAGGAGGGTGGCCATGTTAGGGGCAATCATGCCCGCACCCTTGGTCAGACCGGCGATGCGGTACTCGACACCCGGTGAGGATGGCAGCTCAAAAGTTCGGGACATGAGCTTGGGGAAAGTGTCGGTGGTGCAGATAGCCTTTGCACAGTTCAGCCAGTGGCTATGGGAGTCACCAGCCTTGTGATACGCCATAGGGATGTGGTCAACAATCTTTTGAATAGGCAGCCTAGGACAGAGTCAGCCCATTGATGTCTCATTGGACTCAATTGAGAAAACAAACCTCTGACCAATAACTCCGGTGCTCATGACAAGCGTGGAGTCCTCATCACCAACCCTCTGGTCGGTAGTGCGGGCCATATTGGTAGCATCTTCAAGACCTCCGGTGCCGGTGACGGCGTTGGCATTACCCGAATTGATGACAACGCTGCGAAGGCCGGCATTCTTCTTCTGCTGAAGAAGCTTGCGGCTAAAAGTCACAGGTGCGGCCTGGAACTTGTTCTTTGTGAAGACACCGGCAGCAGCGCAGGGACGGTCCGAGGAGATGATGGCGAGGTCGGGCTTGCTGGTGTTGCCGGGCTTGACGCCGACAAAGACACCCGAGGCGATGAAGCCCTTGGGGTACGTGCCCGTGGTGGGAATGTACTTGATCTTGGAGGCAGGAATGGGAGCTGCCCCAAGAGTGGTCGTCGCCGACGAGTATGCACGAGTGAACCTCTTCATGGTGCCTGACTCGGTCTCGTCCTTGGTGTTGCTGGTTGAGAGCGGAGGTTTTTGGCTGGGTCTGTAAGGTTCACAAGCTGCGATAGCGGTATCGCAGCGATCGACTCCCTGTGGCTAGGCGTGACTCAAGCCAGTAGAAAGAGCGACCAGGCTCACTAGGTTCATGTCCATGGTGGAAAAAGCAAATGTGAAGTCTTTTTTGGCTGTGCAAACTTTGACATGATGGAAATACGTGATGTTCATGCAAGGGAGAATTAATTCTGATGTTTGAGAGAGCAGTGTCTGACGTGCTGTAAAAGGTAGCCGGTCACATCCAGTTGGTTCACTGAGAGAAGGTCAGTGAGTGGTTCACTTGACTGTGTGCCTGCCTGCCCGCAGTCAAGGTTGCTCCTGCCTGTGGTGCCCGTGCCCGTGACTTTCGCTGTCTGCTTCTGCCTGTTGCGGCTAGAATTTGCCCGGCTGCCTGTGTAGGTTCAGTGGAGATCGAATTTCCGAGCAATGGAAATTTCGTATTCCCAGCCCGTTCTCCAGAGCATTGTGGTGAGGAAGAATGGTTAGGCGCAGCTTATTCGATAGAGGTGTGCTCAAAACTGCATGATATTTCCTCAATGAAATATATGGAGTATTCCATACGCAACAAGAGAACAGTTCATATTGTTGTATACCAGATTGTAAAGTTCTGCTACTCGGCGTTACTTGAGAAGGTAATCTGTGTAGGAGGCTGGGAGTGGAGAGGTGGGGCTCCGCTGGTGCCTGGCCGCGGCTGAGCCCCAGCCCCCCAATCAATTCACTCGCGTTCCTGCCTTGGTGCCTTAGGTAATACGCGAAAGTGGCCCGTGCGCGGGCGATCCAGATTTCTATATAACGCGGGCTTCCCTCCCGTGCTTTCAGTCTTCTTTTTTTCCTTTCTTCTCCATCCAAGTGCAAGGGCGTTTTCCTTCTCCGTGAAGCGATAAGCTGAGAGAGGAATTTTGCTAGTTGAAAACTATACACTGACCGCTCCTCATTGGGTTCGCCTGGTGAGGGAATTTTTGGAGCTCTTCTTTCCCTGTGGGAGATTTTTCTTTCATTGCGTGCTGTCCTTGATGGATGGCCGTGAAGAAAGAGTTGGTGTTGTCGACGCGTCAACCTTGCGAACGTCGACGTGTCTTGGTGTGTAGACAAAATCTTAAGCATTTGATATCCAAAAGGGAGAGGTAGACAATATAATATGCCTCGTTGCTTGACTTGACCCGACGACAGTGAACTCTCTCGGGATCCAGTCCATTCTTCATTCCACGAGCGCCCCATCGTCGACCTCGAGCTACTCTCGATCTCACGAACAATGTGACGTCTTGCCTTGATAGCCTCGTCCCTCTATCTTTACCATTTTCGCTTCATGAATGCCAATCATCATTGTTCTGCTTTCACCTGCATGGCACGAAGCCGTGCGACCGGGTCCAACGGCGAGATGCAGCAAACAATGGCTTGTGACGAGAAGGCTCATCTGAACTGTAAATGCCATCATCTCTGATTAATGCTCTTCATATCTCGTAAAGAAACCCCATCTCTCGTCGTGTCGCATTCAAAGTGACATGGGGCTTTCGCTCGTGAGGCTCTGCCACCCACGTCCCGTCTCTGCTAGCGCGGGGCATTTCTCCATTCAATCCTGGGCCAGGGGCCGTTATTTTCGAGTGACTCAAAGCGTCAACTCTCACGACCCTCACAAAAAACCACACCCGACGACGCCGCGAGGTCGCTATTCACGGCCAATTTTTTAGTCAGAATCCTTAATCACACTCTTTGATAGATTCTACACACTGTTATCAGGGCCTGCTACTCCCATCGTCGACGCGCACGGCGCTGAATCTCTACCGCACCGAGTTGCCCCGCCTCGACCTGAGCAACCACATTCCCTCGACATCACCACCCAGTCGCAACTTCTCCAGCAAACCCACCTCATGGCCACTGAAGCTGGCGGGCCGGCCCCCGTGCCGCAGGTGACGGACAAGAAGGACAAGAAGGAGCAGGCCAAGGGTCAAGGCAAGGACCAGCAGACAGCCGCCCCCGGCGAGAAGAAGCTCACCAACGCCGAGCTCAAGAAGAAGGCCAAGGAGGAAAAGGCCGCCAGGAGAGCCCAGGCCAAGGCCTCGCAGGCTCCCCAGGGTCCCCCTCAGGGCGGACATTCTCAGGCGGGCTCCTCAGAGGGCAAGGGCGGCAAAGGGAAGCCCAAGCAGGATGGGCAGCATGGAGGCGGCAGCGGTGCCAAGCTCCCACTACGACCGGCTGCGACGGCGGCCGTGGTCAAGGACACCAAGCCCACGATACCAGACTGCTTCAGCCATCTGTCCATGGCGCGGCGGATAGACATGACTCACGCCGACAAGGATGTCAACCCTGCAGTGCTGCTTCTCGGAGAACACATGAGCGCCTTTGCCATCAGTGATAGCATCACTCGACTCGAGGCGACTCTACTAGCCTTCCAAAAGGTATGCCACACTGCCTGATTCACACTTCTGACCAGGTCCTAACTATCCCCCAGGTCATCGAGTCTTACACAACCCCCCACGGCACAACCTTTTCGCGCCACTTCACCTCGCACGTCCTCAACCCCCAGATCGAATACCTCACAGCATGTCGCCCCATGTGCTTCTCCATGGGCAACGCCATCCGATGGCTCAAGCTCCAGATTAGCAAGGTCGACATTGACCTGCCCGACCTAGACGCCAAGAAGCTCCTCTGCGAGTCCATCGACAACTTCATCCGCGAACGCATCGCCCTCGCCGACTATGTCATCGTCAAGACCGCCGCCGATATGATCGCCGACGGAGACGTTATCCTCACCTACGCTCAGCACAATCTCGTCGAGCGCACCCTGCTTCGGGCCCGTCTCACCGGAAAGAAGGACTTCCGTGTCATTCTTGTTGATGACCCCTACGAGCGCGTGGGCATTCACCTCGCAAAGAGGCTGGCCGCCGCCGGTATCCAGGTCGCCTACTCCTCCGACCTCGGCGCCCTGCGCACCCACCTCTCCGAGGCTACCCAGGTCCTCCTAGCCGGCGAGGCCATCTTCAGCAACGGCGCCATGTATGCCCGCGCAGGTTCCTGCGACATCGCAACGGCGGCAACAGACCTGGGCGTCCGCGTCGTCGCCCTGTGCGAGACCATCAACTTCACCGAGCGCGTCTCGATCGACTCGCTCACCTACAACGAGATCGACCCGGAGCGGTGCACCGACGTGGGCTTCCGTCTGCTGTTCGACACCACCCGGGACAAGTACATCTCGGTGGTGGTGACGGAGCTGGGCAATTCATCGGCGACTTCTGTGCCGGCCATTCTAAGAAAACTAGAGGAGCTGTAGAACTTTTCCAAATCGAGTAAAAAGAAAGAAAAAATGGGATTGAAGCCTGGTATTAGATGAAACGGCGTCTTTGCTTTGTTTGAAGTGGCAGTCGAATGGATAGAGAACCTAACCTGCAAGAGTTCAACTCTGGGATTATCCATGTGACAAGCTGTAAATCAACATTGACATCAAATGCCGGTGATTGTAACGGAATAAGCAGAACAATTCGAGTGCGTTCAAAGCTCAATCCCATCATATCATAACCTCACGCAAAGTCCCATATCATGCTTGAATCCCAACGTCCCATTTCGGCGCTCTATATCCCAGTATCGCAAATATACAGATATCCTCTCATCGTCCGTCTTAAGACAACACTTGTCCGTATCTTGCTTTCTCTTTTTGCCCAGTTCAACGCCATCCAACTCAAGCCTCGGCCTGCTCCGCGTCCCGCTGGGCCTTGCGCGCCCGCTTCTCGAGGAGGAGAGCCTTGCGCTCGCTCAGCGTCTCGGTCTGCCGGTCGTCGACGCCCTGGAGCCAGTATCCGAAGCTGGCGCCGCCGAGGGCGTACACGGGGTAGGCCCAGAGGGAGGACTTGTTGAAGAAGGGTCGCATCTCGATGCCGACCTGCCAGAAGCGTACGGCGAGGCCTTTTTGTAATCCGAGTTAGTTGTGCATCCCTCGATATATATTTGCCCTCCTCGGATTTCCTAGCGAGAAGGAAGCACTGGCTTCTCGGTCCGATCGGCCGGTGGTGGGCATATTGACGCAGGCAGGTTCAGGACGTACCGAAGGTGCTCCAGAAGGCGATGCGGTGCACCATGGTGGGCAATTGACCGTCGGGTAGTCGAGCGTGTGGTATGGAACGGATTTTTCGGGGTCTCGTCCGGCTACGAGGGGTCGCAGGCGTGTGGTCGTGGCGGTTTGCGGCTCTGCCGAGATGGAGAGGGTGAGGTCGTGATCTTGAAGATGCGTCGGCTCAAGCTCAATTGCAGCCGAGTTGATTGGTCACGATTGGGGTCACGTGAGGTTGGAGGTCCATTCAGTTTTGTCTACCCTGTACTTTTCGACTTTGAGGTCAACTTTTTCTTATTAACCTTTAATAATCTTGTTGAATAATGATTTACAATTAAATGAATCGATCCATCTAATACAGGAGATGCCCTAGACCTAAATCTGTGGTGAGGTTGTGAGCGAATTATACTCTGCGTTCTCAGTCTCATACGGTTCACTTCGCAAGTACAGAAAGTAAGAAGTTGAACTACATGCCCAGAGCTCAAAAAATGACCAGAAAAAAGGTATATAATTAGAGTGAAGAATAGTCTGTCTATTTCTCTGTAAGAATCTAGACTCTATATGTAGTCATAACCATCACAATGATGAAATCTGCAAGCGACGCCAACACGCTATAGCTCAAAACGCCCAATGCAAACTCCCTGCTATGCAATCAAGCCACTTAGTCTAGCAAGCTCCTCTCTGCTCCTCCTGGGTAAGGTGGTGGCGCTGTGGAGGGCGCCGTGGAGGGCGCCGAATTCTCCAAATACCGTCGAGACGGCTCTATCCCTGTATTGGTCGTCCACTGCGCCGTCTTGGCTATCATCTTGGGAATGTACTGCTGAATAAAGGATTCACTGATACTGTCAGTGTCTGTTCACAAGCTGGAATGATTCAACTTACGTGTAGTAGCTGTGCTCCGCGTTGTGAACCGTCACAAGATTGTGAGCTAGCTCGTGAGCCAGAACCACCCACCACCACGTCGCCACCTCGGCCTTGGCCTGTCCAGTCCTGGACTCAATCTGCGCAGCGTGAAGCTGTAGGAAGAACCTAAAGTTGCAAAAGATGCTGCCTCCAGAGTTGAAGGCGATCGTGCCTCCCTTCTCGTCGTAGAATATATGCAGAACCTTGGGAGACAGCGAGTAGACGTTGCCGACCTCGGTCAGGAGGCTGGAGAAGATGTTGACGTTTTGTATGTGCTTCGCCAGGAACTCGCTAGGTTCCTTGAGATCTCTCGACATAAAGACCTTCATGCCGTTGGCCGTCTCGGCTATGAATGCGATGTTCTGCGCGGGCGTCTTGTCGCAGTACGTCGCCTGCTCCTTGACTTGGTTGACCTGAGGTTCCGAGAAGACGCTATCGGATCCGTACGCTCGGGTGGACTTGACAGCATTGAGCAGATTCTGCTGTACGACAGCAGGGCTCGTCACTCTCCCCTCATCCTGTGGTCGCTTGCCTGTATCGGCCGCACCGCTACCAGAAGAGCCGCCTTCCTTGGGCTTGTCCAAGAATTTGTCCAACTGCTGATGTGAACCCTCGTCGTTCTGCTCAGTAGTATCGAAACCCAGTCGACGAGTCAAGTTGGAGAACAGTCCTCTACCCTTTCTCGCTTGCTGGTTCTGGGAAGGCTTCGTGTCCTCTGGCTGATCCCAGGAACCTGGCATCGTTGGGCCAAGAGGCTCCGGCACCCTCGTAGCTTCTCGCGCAGCCTGAGCTGCTGTCGCCTCTGCTCCCTTAGAGCTCCACTGTTGCTCTCTCTCCTGGATCTGGCGTTGCTCCTCTTCCAGTGCCTTTCGCCTTTCTTCCTCGGCGATTCTCGCCTCGGCAGCCTTGGCTCGTAGGATTCGGTCAACATTGTATCCACGAGCCCTCAGACCGTACAGGTCCAGAGTGAGGAATGGCTCAAAGAAAAGGTATGCTTGCTGGTTTGGTCGGTTCAGGAGCATCTGACAGATGGCCTGTCCAACCTGATACATGTCTGGCTTTGCCTCGTCAGCCACATACAGAATCCAGCCGTTATTGGTTCTGTTGCTCGCAGCTGAGCGTTTTTCCGTGTGAGTTTGAGTGTGGCCCTTGAGAGTCCTTTTCAGTGCAACTGAGCGAACAATCTCGACGGTAAGATTCTTGTCCAGCCATTTTGCGTCATGTTTGATGATGTCGCGTCGGTAGTTTGCATATTCAAAGAGGAAGATCTTGGATCTCTCAATGACATGCTTACGGAGGCTCATGGCCGTCTTTTGCCTGTCGCTGTGTGGCCCAATCTTAATGTCCTCCTGAACGATGCTACTAAGCTTCTGAGCCCCAAGGGAAAGATAAAAGACCTCGAGTGCATCCTCTTCCGGCGCACAGATGAGCCGGTCCTTGAAGAGTCGATAGCTGATGATGTCGTCAAGAATCACAATCTGGCTAGCAGACGCGAGCTGATACTGTCTGATGGGCTCATCTTCGTCCTCCAAGTCGTCAGACTTGCCCTTGGAGACCGCCAGTTCCTTGTACGCAAGTAGGAAAGGAGCCGAACGCATCTTTCTCCAGAGCTCCCTATCACGTTGGAGCATTGGTGATGCATCCGATAGGGACTTGAGGAGATCAAGATACTTCTCTGAGCTCTGGAGAACACCAAGGAGACGAGCCGGTTCCGTGCACGCCATATGTGCAACCTCCAGCTTGGTAGGTTCACTCTTGGCACCGCACTGGAACAGGAACGCATTCGCCTCGGGGCTGAAATTGACAAAGTCAAAGATGTCACCGTACGTGGACGAAGTTCCCAGATAGACGCGGGAGGGACTGACGTGAGCCATCTTGGACACTGATTTCTCATTTGGCCGTGACGTCCGAGCAATCGGGACAATAGGGGCATTTCGTAACTTGGCCAGGTTGTTTTCGCCCAGCTCCGTGATTCGAGACGCAAAGTAGCTGAAGAGAACAACAGCCTTCTTGTGATTCTCAGGAGGTGAGGCCAACAGACGGTTCGTACACTCCACCATGGGCGGGTCCCTGGCCACACCGAATTTCTATGCAAGTTAGTTGATGCTTCTTTCGAATTTGATCATACACTTACGATGGCGTGGTCGTGCAGGTCTTTCCTCAGGACATTGAATCCAAGGATGACCGCTCGTGGATTGTAGAAGCACTGTGAAGGCGGGACAAGACGGGTGCTGCCTTCTAGAGGTATGATGGCCTTTGTGCTGTCACCGAGATGGAAAGACGCGTATCCATTGATTTGATGGTTGGCAAGGAAGTAGGTCATGGAAGAAACTCGCAACGCCTCGTCCTTGTCGGCCATCATCTCGACAAGTTCGGGGACTGAGGGATGAGGCCGTAGCCCAAGAGAGTTGAGGAACCTGGCCTCCTGGCTGCTTGGACGATAGCTTCCAGGAGGGCCAGGCCACTGCAGGATGGGCAGTTGCAAAGTACGGAGAGAGTCCTTCGGCTCAAAGAGTTCAGACACCTTGTATCGTGTCTCTGACGCCTTGGTAGGCTCCATACCCTTTGGCCCAGCTTCGGCTGGACAGAAACGCGTCTGTCGCAGCTTGATCAAGTCCTGAGCCGGGATGTCATCTCGAACTGAGGCCAGGTACTTGATGAGCTCAACATGACTCCACTTCTGCTCTCCCGTCTCATTCGAAGCGTTGAGCAGTCTCGTAAAGATGGTCTCTAGGTCGACTGTCTTTCGGACGCCAATCACCACCAAGAATTTCTCCTTCACCTTCTCGCAGCCCTGAATGATGGGAAGGTCATCGAAAAGCTTGACAGAGGGGAAGAAGGACTCTGTGGGCTTCTTCATGCCTTGTTTGGTGGGCACCACCGTATTGACCTGGAGCAGCGAGACAATAGTAGTCCTTGCGGTTGCGGTTGAGTTCTCAAAGTTCTTGGCAAGCACAGTCAAGACCTGGACGGCGAACTTGGGTGACTTGGTGAGACTCTCGTCTTCAGACCTGGCAGCACCAGTCTCCAGAAGGAATCTCAGCCAAGGAAGAATCTCCAACGGTTCCCATCCAAGAGCCTGCAGCTCTGACGAACTAGAGTTGGCTGTGAGTGCGTGAGGGATGGTAGTAGGCGGAATGGGCAAGTTCGTGGGAATCCTGTTCGCGATGAGATGGTTCTTGATGCTCCCGAGGGCGATGATCTCGCCCTGCTCACCATCATCGCTCATTGTACCCACGGCAACTTCAAGGAGGGCATCCCGGCTACCAGGATCAAGCTCACCACTGAAGCTCTTCTTGCCTGCCCAGCTGATGAAGTTTATCAACTGGACTTTGTTCATGGCCTTGGCCTCCAGCTCCTTCTTCACATCGGTGACGGTGATGTGCGAAATCAGGCCAAAGTCAATGAGTTTCTTGACGAACGGAACATCCACCATCTCCTTGGGAATCACCGGGATGCTGTCGACGAATTTGCTCATCTCTTCCGAGGCAATGCGAACATCTGCGGTCTGCAAAACACCCCGACTCGAGTAGGTCTCGATCGAAGCCTTTCTAAAGCAGATCCAGAACGCCTCCTCGATAATCTGGCCAACCTGCCCGCTGGGTGTCGAGTCACCGAATGTAAAGGTTTTGAGAACATGCAGGGCCTCTGGCATGAATTTGGCAATAACAGCTGAAGAAAACTTGGTCTCCTTATCCATGGCCTGCTTGATCCGGCTGCGAAGGTCACTCATCTCGTTGGCAAACGCCAACCTGGTGATGATTCCTGCAGCTCGAAGTATCTCAACGTTCCATGTCCTGACCCATCGGGCATTCAAATCGATAGCCTCTCTCTCTACAGTTGGGATAACCGACGGTGCTGAAATGTGCAGTCCAGCTCCCGTGGTTTGCATGGTGGGAAATCCAATGAAGATGCGTCCACCTGGCTTTTTGCTCGGGAGTACAGATGCAAAGACGTCTGTAGCCTTTCCGAGAGCCCCCGGAGAGGCAGCATCTTGAGAAGCTTGAGCTTCATCATAAGACGAAGTCAGAATTGCAAGCTTTGTCGTCTTTGGAGGGGGCTTCTTCGTGGCACGCTCTAGTTCGGAGGCAAAAGAAGCTTGCACATTTGTCCGAATGTTTGCAGAGGTCGCCCGGAGGAAGATGGTCGACGTCGAAAGCTTAGTCACATCCTCAGAGATGGTTACTTGTGCTGCATTCTCCTCGTTCTGCGCCTTGGACCTAAGCCCAGCCTGTGATGCAGTTGATGTGAGTCTTGCAAAGAAGGATCTCAACGAGGGGGCTTCTGTGGCGCCGTATGAATCCATGGATTTTGTAGTGGTCGCCGCAGCTTGCGGTTTCCAGCCGATAGCAGCCATATATGAGGCATCAATTTGTGTGCTTGTACGGTCCACGCTCACAACTTTCATGAGACCATCCTTTGTCCTTGCTTCGAGATCCCGTGGCAATGGCAGTTCCACGCTGGGAGATGACTTCTTCTTGAGGGCCATGATTTGGTAGTCGTCGATCCAGAACTCGATCTGCTCCAGGGCTACAAATGTCAAACTCGTCGCCAGGAACTGACTGACGGAGAGTAGATTCGGCAGGGGCGTCGTGGTATTTCGATAATCCAGGACAAAGGTAGTATGATGGGTTGACTGGTCTGCTGGTAGCTGAGACTTTTTGGTGAACAGGGCATTCCCCTTCCAGTAGAATGCCATGGCCTCGCTGCCGGAGCTGACGAACGGTTCCTCGCAGTCGGCAAAGACGCTGTAGAAACCGACACCGAAAGCACCAATCTTTGTCTCGTCCGGATTTCCCTCGGCGATTCGCTTTAGTCTTCCCCAGTCGGTTTTTGTGAAAGGCTGGCCATCATTCTGCACAACGAGTCGACGGAGGGTATGGTTTGATAGGACATGCTTTAGGAGATCGGATCGGTTCGAGGTGCTGGGTAGAGGCACTGATGTCGAAGGAAGCGTCTCCCACTTGACGCTCACGGTTTTTGCTTGGGCATCGGCGGCGTTTTGGATAAGTTCTCGTAATGTCGTCCATTCCCCAGAGTATCTCGCAAGAACCTTGTCGATCAGGGCTCGGGTATCGACAGTGACAGCTTCTTCATCCTCGCCATCCCGCATAGCGGCGGCTCGCAGTCTTGAGTAGTCCATCGCTGGGACAGCTTTCGTTTCTTGGTTGTGTATGGATCAAATGCGCATTCTCGACTCTGGTCTATATGGAAAGATTTCGGCCGGAAGATGCTGATTAGCTAGGCAGACAGAAAGTAGCACAGCGCCCGTCTAGAGAGGTGGTTAGCCTCAAGGTCCTTGTTGTAGTTCGGAAGCGTGGGCACAAGGCAGACAAGAGCTACGTATGCAAGTAAGACGTATGGCAAAGGCGATAAAGGTGATCAGAAGACTCTTTGTGATCTGGAAGAAGAGGATAGAAGTATGGAAAGTCAAGGAAGAGCCCTAGAGTGTGGCGAAGCGGCGTCGGCGTCGATGATGAGTAGCCCAGATGACCTCTTGTTGCCCGTGGTTGAGACACCTCGAGTCCCAAGGCTGCCGCAAGGAGGTCCCTGGAGTGACGTTGTCCACTGTCGTGGGACGAAAAGCAGCCAATCATGACAGTCACCGTCACTATTGTCATGGGAGATTTAGTGGCACTGGGGCAGCCTCGCCGCTAAAATTCACTGCCCGTCATAATTGGACGCTGGGGCCCGTCAACCTGGTGGGTGTTCGGGGGCGGGCTTCTCAAGTGCCGGGGCCCCTGGATGCTTGTCCGAACTCCGAATAGGTATCTTGACGACTTGGGGAATGAATGTGTTGCCTTGAGCCAAGTTGGTTCATAGTTGGCGTCAAACTTGATAATATAGAAGTATACAAAGACTTGTTTAATGCCTTTTTCTTAATAATGGCTACCAAGTAGCTACCTTGACATGGGGAAAAGCAAATATGACTGTTGCAACATTAAAGGGTGTTAGGTATATGCTGGACAAACCTGGAAACATCAGATGCTTCACATCATGTTTCTGTGGCTCACAATGTCATGCCCATGGCTAGAGGCCAAGTTGTTATTCTCAGCATATCACTACGAACCTTTTGGTCGTTGAGAACGAGCCACGTTGTTGATGTGAGGCTTAGAGTTTGACTTAACGGCTCAACTCTGGGTTCTCGATACCTTGTCTCGTCTGACCTCTTCTAGTGCTTCGTCGATCTTGACTCGGTTAAGGAACAGGACATTGTCAAGAAAAGAATGAGCAGGGCGTTGGCCTTTCAACATCCTGAGCTTCTAGCTGTGTAATGATCTGACGTTCCTATAATGTAATAACACCTGTGGTTTGAGGATCGCCTGGACTCGCTAGCAAAAATGATTGACTCTGATTTTCAACGAAGAACTCCGGGAAGGTGAATCGTTGCGCCCTTGGTATTTGTGCTGTTGTGGATGGGTATCGTATGCGTGATTGAGTGGTCGCCTCGTCCCTTAGTCTCGTCGACGGGGCCTGGGGCTTGAGCTGCGTCTGCGACGGTCCCTCGATCTTGATCGGCGACGGTCCCTGCTTCTATCTCTTCGTCGTCGATCACCACCTTCGTTGGCCTCATCCTGGTCACGACCACGGCGATGCCTGCGCTCGTCTCGATCCCGATTACGTTCCACAGGTCTGTCCTCGTCTCTGTCTCTGTCGTGGTCGCGACTCCGACTCCTTCTGTGTCTCCTGTGGCGACGCTCACGGTCTCGACTTCGACTTCGGTGTCGCCTTCTTTCCCGTCTCTCGGAATCATCTTGACGCCGCGAGCGCTCCCTCTTTCCGTCCACGGGCTCCTCGTCACCGGGCGGCCCGCTCGCTGGTCCCATCTGTCGCTTGGTCCCAACTTCGACTGCGTTTGCGCCAGAGCTATTCCGCACAGGAGGAGGGAGCCCTAGAGCTACAGCCATGGCGTCCTCCTCGGCCTCTTTGACCTTGCGCAGCTCTTCCTTGCGCTCCCTCTCGCGACGCTCCTCCTCTGTCTCGCCAGTCTCATCGTCCTTTCCAGAATCGCCATCGGCTTTGGCGTACCAGTTGAGGTCGCGACCCTTCTGCCATCGTCCGACGGGGGCCTTGAGACTGTGTCCGAGGTAGTTTTCGCGATGGCTTGAAGTTGCGACTTCGTCCCAGCTGAAGTTGACGCCTCCTCTGGATCCAGACTTGCGGATGCTGGAGAGCAGGTCCATGGTGGAAGTGGGATTAGGTGGTGAAAAAGATGCAGGTTATTCTTCGAGCGCGCAAGACGTGGGTTGTTGTCGAGATTGAAAATGTCTGTTTGGGGGTTGAAAAGTCCAAGGTTGAGTTGATGCGCTGCGACGCCACTCAAAGAATGCCATGCCCGGGCGGGGCGATGCACCTGAAAGACCCCTGTAGACGCGCTGAAGCTAAACCCCACGTCAAAGCTCCGTCAGGTGACATAAATACTACTGCAACTCACTACACGTGGGTGCTCACTTATTTATTACCCCATGCGGTTCGCTTCCATCTCGAATCATCCCTGGGCCATCGTCTTCAACCTCCAAACTTGTTTGAGTAAACATCACCAATCGCCATGTCAAACCCCAACGACCCTCCCCTCGACGAGATCCAATGGCGCTCCCCGGTCGCCATCGCCAACATGGGCGGCCTCCACAGCAACAGCATCCTCTTCTACTTCGCCGAGTCCCCCTTCTTCGAGCGCACGTCCAACAATGCCGTCGTCTTCAACCAGGCCATGAACAACTCGGCCATGTTCTCCGACATTCAGACTCGCGAGGCCTTTGAGGGCCGCCTCAACACCATGGCTGGTCTCGAGTTCCGCGTCGCCGAGGAGCCTGCTGAGACGGGGCCTGGGGCTGGTACTGGGGTGTGGGTGATCCGAAAGCAGACACGGCGGAAGCACTACGAGGCTAGGGACGAGATCATTGTCCACGCTTCGTACTTTGTGGTGGGAGAGAACATCTATATGGCGCCTACTCTGAATGATATTCTCGCGGCGAGGATTGTAGGTTCTCCCATGCTTTCTACTTCCCTGGCAACTCTAACCTGGTGCGCAGATGACAATGTCCTCGGCGATCGCAAGAGCAGCCTCTTCCGCTGAGAGCGTCAGAAAGTGGCGTCCCTCTCTCGGCCACGTCTATCAGCTGCCCTCGAACCACCCCCCGGCACGATCCAAGGCTCAAGATTCTGCTGCCGCCACGCCAATGCCCGAAGAAGCAACCAAGGTTTCCGCTCTTCCTGCAACGGCATCCCAGAAGGACGACGAGGCATCGCTGGAGAGGCTTGTGGAGGAATCTCTCATGGTCCACATGAAATACGGCGGCGAATACATCGACGAGAACCCCATCACCGGTCGTCCAGGAGAGTTTCACCTCTCATCCACCGGCCGCAAGGCCATCCCTCCGCCTCAGCTTGCCAAATCGGAGGGCATTGGAAGCATCAGCGGCCCGACGCTCAACACCAAGGTGGACGACAAGAAGGACGACAAGATCAAGACGCCCAAGTCGGCGACGATGTCGAAGCCGCGACGCAAGAAGAGCAAGATGTTGAGCATCAGCACACCTGCTGCATCCTGAGGTGGGGGGATTTCTGGCAGAATGGGAACGGCGTTCTGGGTTAAAACGGGAGTTTATGCTTGAAGTTTGGTAGATACCCAATACAGTTGAATTGTACATCCATTGCCGCCTACTTGTACGAAGCTGTTCAGCTGATGGTGTAACCGCCATCGACTGATAGAATGGCGCCCTGGATGAATGAGGCTTTGGAGCTGGACAGAAACAAGACCGCATCCGCTATCTCCTGAGGCGTGCCCTTTCTCTTCATGACAGCGGTCTGCACAATTGGATCGTCATCAGGGAGCCCAGCCGTCATGGGCGTTCTGTCAAGGTCAGGCGCTGCTCATATTCGAACCAGGAGAACTCACTCAATGACTCCGGGACAGACACAGTTGACTCGAATGCGATGTTGCGAGTACTAAAAGTCCTGTGAGTTTCATCCTGGAGGTTATCGTCTGACGGAGCCAAAACTTGCATCAATAGCATCACTCTTGGTCAACCCGATGACGGCCGCCTTGGACGCGCTGTATATGGCTAAAACCTCAGCCATTAGCTGCAATTATACGATACCTTGGCGATTGACCGAGACTTACGAGCTTCTGGCCTCCCAACGAGGCCAAGGTTGCTCCCGATATTGACAATCGAGCCCCTGAACCCAGGCCGTCCATCATGAGTTCCCAGGACATCCTGCGTCGTCATGTAGTTCAACTCCTCACGTGCACAGAGCCAAAGTCCACGGAAATTGGTCTGCATAACCTCGTCAAACTCCTCAGGCGTGACATGATGGCTCGTCTTTGAAGGACCGTAGATGCCTAAACAAGGCTCAGCAGATTTCCTCCATCTCGAGGCTGATGGGACACACCGGCACAGTTGACGGCATAGTCGATACGGCCAAAGTGCGCAATGACGAGCGTCATGGTCTTGAGGACCTCGTCCGTGTCGCAGAGGTCGACTTCAAAGGTGTACACCTCTGCGTTCTCGGACACGGCCTTGATTGCGTTCTTGGTGTCTTCGAGACCGGGTCCGTTTTTGGCAAAGAGGGCGAGCTTGGTGCATCCTTCTACTGCGAATGATATAGCTACTTGTCGTCCGATGCCTCGAGTCCATGGTGTCAGCAGCATCTGGAGTGAATGATTCAGTTGGGGCGAGTAGTTACCGGATGAGGCGCCTGTGACGAGGGCGACTCCTGGAAAGAGAGTAGTCGTTGCTCCAGACATGACTTGTAAAACTCTCAAGATTAATTAACGGGTCGTTAAAGTCTAGATGAAGCTGTCGAACTGACAGTTTTACTCATTAAACTCATCTTCTATCAAGTCTACCAGACGCTGTGCGATGCTCGCATAATGACGTCGAGCACACCCAATCGGACAACACCCTTCCCTTTCAGACTGAGAGGCTCGCACAGTATCTCAACCGCCATGTGCCGTTTTATATAACCATGAGGTATCTTGTCTATGAACTTTTCAACTTGTAGTGCCTAGAAGAAACAACCAATCTCTCACTCGCTAACCATTCACTCCACGACCCATCCCTTGCCAGGAACCTTTCTCTGCTTCACCTTCTTCGCAGGCAGCGGCCATCCCTGACCGCCCGCGCTCTCCGCCCTCAGGTATGGGACGACGAAGCATTCCCGCACGGTAGCGCCGTCTGTGCCAGCTGTCGTCTTGAGCTCCTTGATCGGCTTGCCGTACGTGATGAGCGGTGTTCCCTTGGCCAGTCCTGCTAGCTGTCCACCTGACACGTCTGTGAGGGCGTGCATCCTGGTCTTGGGCCGCTTCTCCGAGTCAACGCCTGATTGTGCGGCTCGTTGGAGGTATGAGTAGACGATGTACTCGGGGCATTCCTGGACGCTGAGGTGGGCAAGCGGCGAAGTGGGATGGATATATACAGCACGGTCGCTCTCAACCTCTTGTCCAGCGTGAATGGGCATCAAGGGGATATAAGGAACATCGATTGGCCGTCGAGGCTTGCGATACTGCTCAGGGGGATTCGGTGTGAGATCCGCCCGAATAGCAACCTGATCGACAAAGCCAGCCGCAACCATCTGCTTCAGCGCAGCAACCTGCTTGGGCGACGGAGGATCCAGCTTATCCTGGTACTTGAGGTTGGCAAAGGCAGCCACGTTTGTCCGCAGGAGCTCCGTGATCTGTCTCCGCAGCTGCTGGATCTCCTTGAGTACCTTGAACCGGACAAAGTGGCTCTCGCACCACTGCTCCGTGGGCTCATGTGCGAATTCTCCCACGACCTGCAGGAGCTTGATGGCGTCGGATCGATCGTCTAGGTAGCAAAAGTTCCTGTGGACTGAGTTGAACATCTTTCGTATGTTGGCTTGACGATCCTCAGCGATGACGTCTGCCGTGGTGCGAATGACGGTATCGTCCTTTGCTACCAGAGCGGGCACCGCTTGGTTCTCAGGGAGGAAGACCTCAGCGGCAGACAGACCGGCCACCAAGGCGATCGTGTAGGGGAGGCAGTCATGCAGATGGCCAACCAACAATATGCGTGCAAACCGGGGCGACAAGGGGAATACCGACATGGTCTGGCCAACCTGAGTCACCTGTCCGGTGGACGAGATGGCCGACAGATACGTTAGGAGCTTCTCCGACTTGGCGAGAGCCCTCCGGTCTGGGGGGGTAGGGAAGGGGAAGTTGACAACGTGCTGCAGATTCATCGCCTTCAGCTGCAACACGATACCCTCGATGGGCATGCGCAGCAGCTCGGGATCCGTGAAGGATGGGAAATCTCGTTCGTACACAGCGGAAGAGTAGAGTCTGTAGCAGTGGCCAGGGCCTGTACGACCAGCACGACCAGATCGCTGGTTTGCGCTCGCCTTGCTGATCCATCCAATGTCGTAGCTCTGAACGCCGCTGAGCCGGTCATACTGCCTCTCCTTTGATCTCCCGCAGTCAAAGACGTAACGGATCCCAGGGATGGTCAAACTGGTCTCTGCAACGTTGGTTGCTAGGATGATATTTCGTGTGCCCTCGGGAGCAGGCTCAAAGACTCGCATTTGCTCTCGAGTTGGGAGAAGAGAGTAGAGTGGAAGAACCCGCATCTTCAGAGGCGCAACTTCTTGGTCCTCCTCGATCTGGAACTCATCTTCATCCTCTTCATCATCCTCATCTGAGGGTAGATCATCTAGATCATCACCTCCATGGTCATCCACGTCACCAAACTCAATGTCTTCCACTTCGACAGGAGCTTCGGTAGCAGATATTTGGACCTTGGGCCCCTCTGCAGTTCTAGGACCGCCGAAAGCAGCCTTGAGTTGTTTGCTAAGTTGCAAGATCTCGTTGCGGCCAGTCAAGAAGACCAAGATGTCACCTGGAGGAAGCTTTTTGTGACCCCTGCTAACCTTGCGGAACGCCTCTTCAACATAGTCGTGCTGAGTCCTTCGAGAGAAGTGTATCGTAACAGGATGCTGGCGACCCTCGACCTCGAGAACAGGTGGTGGTGTCGAAAAGAGAGTGGGGTTCATAGTAAGGTCCTCGATACGCAGAGTAGCAGACATAATGATGAGCTTCAGGGGCTTAACGGTAGGATCCTCCTGTGCTAGCTCTGCTCGCAGCTTGATGACTCGGCTGAGCATACCAATAAGAATATCAGTGTTGACACTCCTTTCGTGGGCCTCGTCAATGACAATGGCAGAGTACTTCTTCAGTGTGATATCCTGGGCAACTTCTCGCAGCAGCACACCATCAGTCATGAACTTGATAGCCGTCTTGGGGTCTACCGTGCCCTCGAACCGGATTTGGTATGCCACCACTTCTGACTTGTTTCCGAGCTCCTCGGCAACTCGCTTCGACATACTCACGGCAGCGACTCGACGGGGCTGCGTGATGCCGATCATACCGGGAGTTGGCGAGTCAGGAGAGCCATATCCAGACTCGTAGAGGAACTGGGGAATCTGCGTGGTCTTTCCGGAACCCGTAGAACCGCAGATTACGACAATGTCGTGGTTGTGAATGGCCTCCATCAGCCTCTGCTCCTCTGACACGACAGGAAGCTTGAGTCTCGCCTCCTGAACCTCTGGTGTCCTTGTGACAGACACACTGTATACTTTTCGGCTGGTGTTCTCGGTCGGCTTAAGTTCCATGGGCAGAGGGTCTTGCTCGGGAGCTCGGGGGACAAAGTTGTCTGGTTTCGGGATCTCGAGATTCGTCGTCGTTCCTTCGATCGATTGGTAGCCCAACGCTTCATTCCGCTGCTGATGGGCCCAGGCCTTGAAAGATGATGACCTCTGTGCCTTTTCTCCATCATCGTCCTCCATATCTTCGTCTTCGTCCTCAGACTCTTCCTCGGACCCTTCGCTAGAGCTCTCGTCATTCTCAGATTCTTCTTCGCTTGAACTCTCATCTTCCTTCTGGGGCTCGGCCGCATCGTCGCTAAATCCGTTCCATTCGTCGCTTTCGCTGCCGCTGTCCTCAGACTCCTCGGATGGTGGAGCTTCGACTTGGGCCAGGGAGAACTTTGATTTGACACCGCCTCGCTTTTGTCGTTTCTGGATGACTGGTCGTCCCTCGTCGTCAACTTCGAGAGGTCTCTTGAGACCTGAGCCTACTGCCGGAGCAGTGATCGCTGGCTTTGACTGTGCTGGTGCTTTGGGGGCGTTCTCAGACTTGGTCGCCTCCTTTTCCGCCTCATCGGAATCTTCTTCCTCGTCACTGGAGCTCTCTTGATTCGGGTCAACCTCTTTCCTCTTCTCAAACAGAATCTTCTCCCTCTCTTCCTCACCACCCTCCAGACCCGCCTTCTCCTCCCTCATCGCCCTCCTGATAGCGTCCTTCTTCGTCTCGCGACCCTGGCCCAGCGATCGACTACTCGAGAACAAGCTCGTATCGATCCTGCGGTCAGCGAGCTTGGCGATGAGCTCGCGGTTCTCGTCCTTGCGCAGCTTGCCCTCAATGTACTTTTCCAGGCGCTTCGCCTTCTTTCCACTCATCTTGGCGCCTTCTTGTTGCAGCTCCTCCCTCATCCGAGCCTTCTTGGCCTCGCGCTCGGCCTTGGCCGTGGGCAGAAGCTCATCCTGGTTGGTGTCTTCAACCTCATGACGGGCGTTTTCTTTTGCCTTTTCACGGGCGAGCACCTTGTGCTTTCTCTGACGGGGGACGTATTTGGCCATATTGGGATATTGTCTACCAGGGCGACAACCAATCCCTCGAAAATGACACGAATCGACGATTTGTCGCGGTTCAATGAGAGCAGGAACCGCGACAGGGAAATTCATGAAATTTTGGGACGGAAATCATTCTGCCTTTTCTCACCGCTAGAATCTGAAGCCTCTTTGAGATTAGTGCGGGGATGGTGGGGCCGCTATAGATCCAACTCCTTGTGATGGCCCAGCAGCTACTGAAACATCGAGACCCTCAACTTCTAGACCTTGACAACGACTTTATTCAAGATGGAAGGCATAGATGTTAGAGAGGACTCGTTTCCCTCCAGGTCCCGCGAAGCTTCAGGCCTCGTCAATGGAGTTTCCACTGAGGTAACATCCACCAACTTCTCTGACAAGATCCTCCTCACCATCTCCCAAGAAGGTCGTCTTTCACAATGGGTATGTCGTCCTCGTATTCAGCTCTGACTCTTGCTAAATATTGCACTCCAGATACAAGTTCCCCTGACGGGTTCTTCTGCGGGAGTAGTTGAAATGACTCTACCCAGCATGAACAAGGGTCTCCTCCCCTCAACGCATCTCACGCCCACAACATTGCTCGGCGGTGGTGGCGAGGAGCGTGAGACGCTTGGGCAGCTGTATGCCGCACAGCTCGCCAGTCATTTGTCGCTGAAATCACCAGACGACCGACGCATTCTTGTCGTGGGCCTTGGTCTGGCCAAGACCGATCTGGAGCGGGAGGCTTTCTTTGACCTTCTTGAGCTTGCCCAGAAGGTGCTCTAAGCTTGAAGGAATCACAACTAGTTGAACTGGAGATTGTGGCTGCAAAGACCTTTCTGGATGCTGTTTGTTCTACGCCGCACATGCTGCTGCTGGTCCCATACGGTGGCGTCCTGGCTCTGGTTCGGTAACTGCTTCACGAAGCATGACCTCGGAGCCGAATTCCAGTATCAATCTTCTCATAACCCCCACCTCAAGCTAATCACCCACACGGTCGTCTGTGGGAAATGGCAATGTCCCAGGGAACTAGAAAGAGGTGCCACATCTAAATAGGCATGTCTCGCACAAGATCCAGAGTCACCATAACCAACCCCATAGATGAAGAGGCACATACAGCCCAAGGCATACGATCAAGCATTCATGTATTCATTAAGGTGGATTGCCAACCACAAACCCTGTGTAAGCCTACCGGCCTCTAGACAACGTGTCCGAGCTGTGTGCATATTTAGCGCTCAAAGTACAACATGGTCATTCGCCCTACTTTCGAATCTGCTACGAGTGTGAGCATCATTGTCAGTCAGTCAGCGACGGCAAGCTGAAGCTGGTCTTGACCACAGCAGTGATTCCGAACTCGGCAATCACGGGAAGAGAAGAAATGGCAGCTTTAAGCAACCAAGGAAACGGCATGCGGGGGGAATATCAATCCATCGTTCATCCAAGTCCAGCTTTCAGCGTTAACGACAATAACGTAGATGCTACTGTACAACTATGTTCATGACGATGATGCAGCTGGTCGACTCTTGCGATCCCTATCGTGCCTGTTAGTGATGCGCCCAAAGGCTGTAAACTAGTCATCAACTTACGTGCTCAGTCTTCTAGACAGCTGCTGCAGCTTGGTATCATTGTTGGCCTCCTCTGCAGCCTTCTGCAGCGCCGTCTGTCGCTCCTCCTCCTGATGCTTCACAACCTCCTCATGTGTAGGGGGCAGCCTCTCGTTCTGCAAGTCAACCTTCCGAGCGTCTTCAAATGTGTTGATGGCGTTCTTCAGGCCTTCGGCACCAAGCATGAGTGTACCGGCCGGCAGGCGTCCGCCAGAAACAGTCTTGAGCTCCGTGACCTTCTCCGACTCCTCTCGCAGGACCTGGAACACGCGGGACAATCGTCCAATGGCGAGAATCTTGTTCTTGATGGCTCTTCGCCTGACCTCAATGGACTCGGGATCCTGAGACAGCGCAGGCGAAGCGGGTCCAGGGGAGGTTGCAGAGGGCGTCTCCTCCTTGAGCTCTTCCTCGGAGCAGGTGCTGAGAATGGCGATGAGCATATCGGTGATCTTCTCTCCAACGAAAGGCAGAGACCAGGTGAAGACATCCATGAAGTTGGGGAGCCAGTAAGGGTGAGGAGTGCAGTTGAACTGTCGAATGTTCATCACGTTGTTCTCATACTTCAAAACAGCGGCCTTATTGTTGTAAACATCGAGGTAGTTGGGAGCGGAGAAAATGGTCATGACACTGGGGAAACCAGTGGTTCGGGTCTTGCGATACATTCGGTAACCGGCATCTTGGGCCTCGTGGGCGCGGATAACGGAAAGGAGGTTATTCTTCTCCAAGAAGGCACAGGCGGCAGGGTAAGAGAAGAAGTACGAGCAACCTCGGACATGGTTGTGCAAGAAGTAGTCGCTGGTCTTTTCCTGGCCAAAGTCTTCGAGGGGATCGGCCCAGAGGATGTCGCACATGAGACCCTGAGTGGGAGGCTCGCGGAAACGATCAATCTGAGAAACGTCAGTCGCAAGTCTTTGGATACAAGAGGAAACCAACACGTACGCTTTTTAGGTCATCGAGAGTGTGGAGCTCGGGGCTCAGGCCACCATGAATGCAGAGGAACTGCTTGTTCATGACAGCGGCGAGAGGAAGGGCGCAGAAGGAATCCATGCAGGCCTCGTACACGACCTCGGAGTACTTGTGCTTGCACTCGAGCTTGAAGGTGAAGTAATCGGTCAAGTGGCGACACTCGTGGTTTCCTCGCAGAAGCCAGAGGGTCTTGGGGTAGTGAATCTTCAGACACCACAGGTAGAGGACACACTCTATACTGAAGTAGCCACGGTCGACGTAGTCGCCGAGGAACAGATATCGTGTCTCGGCAGGGTCGCCGCCAACTTCGAACAGCTTCATGAGATCGTAGTACTGGCCGTGGACGTCACCGCAGACGGTGATGGGAGCGTCCATCTCGAGAAGGTTTGGCTCGGCGCGCAGGAGCTCTGTACCCTTGCGAATGATCCAGAGAGCCTGCTCCTCGGTCAAGCGGCCCTCGCGATAGAAGTGCTGCTTGAGGAATTGGATGTCGGGCTTGGTCTGAGTCTCGTCCTCGAAGAACTGGTCGTCGGTAGGCTTGTACATGGCGGGTGCTTGGACATCTACGAGGCGATTGTAAGTCAGCTACACGAACACCAAGGTAGAAATGGCACGGCCATGGCGTCAGAGGCTGTGTTGAAAAACGGGCGACAATGTTGTAGACACGTGGGAGAGTAAAAGTATAGCGGGTAGTTCTGCGACAACAAAGTCGATGATGATGGCGGGGTTGCGAGTTGGAGGGGATCTCACGCACCTTTGCACACACGCTCCAACGTGCTAACCTGGGAGCCATCCTCCATGGTATGGATGGTGAAGTCGATCTCGGGGACGGGCTTCTTCTCCTGGATCGCCCGGATTGCATTATCGACCTGAACGTTGCGCCGCTCCTCGGTAGAGGGCGGAGCGTTGTACTCGCTCTCAGGGTCCATGGTGGGCGGCTAGGGGTTGCGGCAGCGACAGCAGCGACAACGAGGGGGAGTTGGCCGAGCTGGGCGGCGGTGAGAATAGAAGCTACTGCTGCTTGTCGTCTTCAAAAGAATTGTCGTCAGGGCCTCGAGTGCCTTTAAGAATGATGCGACGGCAGCAGAGCGTTGGGGGGTAAAGGCGCGGGAGGAGGAAGCGGGAGGGAGGAGGAGCTGTGGTGGTTTTGAAGGAGGACGATTGCGAGATAGGGCTGACAAGAGGCAGGAGGGAAGGTGGAAGGTGAGAACTCTCAGCAGCCAGGAGATGACGGGTGAGCAGAGCACAGCAGTTCACAGAGGGCCAGAACTTGTAGGGGCCCAGACCGGACCCAGGTAGCTTGGGGGGGCAGGTTAAGTACAAGAGCCCGCTTACCTGGGTGGCGCTGTACCTGGAAAGGCGGGCAGAGGTACTTTTGGGATGTCGACTTCTTTCAAGCCCGACAGCACCTCAAACTCAGCGGGCGTCCTCCACGGCCCAATGAGAGACGTGGTGATCCCAGCAATGCTGTCTCCTGTGAACTCGCGTGTCCATGATTGCAGCTAGAGCGCAACACTGTCCCCCCCTCCACACCTAGTGAAAAGCGGGCTGGAGAAGGGAAAGATGTTTTTTTTAGGTCTCATAAGCTCAAACTTGACCATATTAAATTACGAGTCTACCACACCTGAAACGCAGTATTATTCCATTCACTAGGAGCGAAAAAAGCTGGCGAAAGGAGGGGCTAATCTAATCCCCTGGTGCGGACTCTCGCGTGTCTATGATTGTACCTGGATCTTGCTTGACATGGCCAAAATGCGGGCGGGAGAAGGGGGACCGATGCCCTGGATTATTCCATATTTTTTCTCTTGCTAGACTCGGCCTAGACTGTCACCGAAGCTGGGGTTCAAGTCGACAGATGGAGCGGTGAAACGGTCAAACTCAGCAACCCGAGATGAGATATCTCGACTTTTCGGATCTCGACAGAAAATTCATGTCCTGGATCGAGGCGAGGCTCCCATTCTCAGCGTCAGAATGTCTTAGCGATCTCCAGGTTTTATTTCCTGCATTCCTTGGCCCCACGTCAGAGCCCAACCTTGTCGCTGTCAGCATTTTCTATCAACTTTTGACTGCCAATCAAGCCAGAAAGGCTATTGTGCCTATGCCTTCCCCCCCCAGATACGCGAGCCGCGAATGATACATGCTGGAGCCTCGCAAAAGAAGAATTCCACACAATTACAGCACAAATCACAAACCCCGTGAGGCCGCCAACTAGACAGGGGCCTTGCCTCGGCTGTCTCGGTGGTGTGGTTGGCGTTGGCGTTGGCAGCCTGATAGGGGGTGATCAGATCGATTGCTGTTCTGTTCCGTCATGGATAGTCCCGTCCGGTCTATTTGTGATCCCGAAATGACATTTAACGGTGTCTATTTGTAACTGACAAGTGTCTTTGGTCCGTCTTTCCGAGATCCCATGCTGCGACGTCGACGGTGTCGAGAATACCAAAACGCTTGGCTATCTGATGGATGCCCACGTGCCATTTGAATAATGCCCATCTCCGTGTCAACCGCAATTCAAGAGTCAGCCTAACATGCCAAGACACAAGTTCCCAATTGCGAGTTCAAAGCAGACAGTAACCCCCATCAATGACCATGTCCAAGCCTGTTGTATACGATGATGCGTCGCTAGCCAGGTACAGGTATGCACCTTTGAGTTCTTTGGCCTCACCCTCGCGTCTAGAGTCACGTTAGTAAGTTGCCGGAACTCAAAAGACCGCAAACTCACCCCATGACTGTCCTATCCTTCCAAACCTTCTTCACATCGTCGTCGGCAAAGTCCAGGATCTCCGTCTTGATGTATCCCGGCGACACCGTGTTGACTCGTCCAAACCCAGTCCACTCTACAGCCAGAGACTTGCCTACATCATCATGAGCCTCCAATATCAATGCTGTCAGCATGCCACTTACAGAATTGAATCACAGCCGCTTTTGACGCATTGTACACGGCCTGCTTCTGCGGGACGTTGACGATGCTCCCGCTGATGGATGCCGTTGCGATAAAGCTGCCTGCAGCAAAGTTCTCCAACGGCTTACCATCCAACGTTGTTGACTCGGTCTTTTGACGTCTGAAGTGCGCCCCTGCGCTTTTGGCGCACCACATTACGCCATCAACGTTGACTTCCATCACGCGGCGTACCGTCTCTGCAGGTCCGTCGATGAAGTTGCCGTCTGTCCAGCTGATGCCCGAGTTCGCGACAAAGACGTCAAGCCGGCCGTTGAACTCGGCCACGATCTCGTTGATGAGTCTCTCCACGGCCTTGTGAGAGACAACATTGGCTTGGTACGCTCTGCCTATTCATTGTAAGCACAAGTTCCAGGTTCAAGCACCGTGGCAGTTGAGAATAAGATTCGGGTATCAACGGCAACTTACACTTGACGCCATACTCCTTCTCAATCTTCTTGGCTTCATCCAACGCCTGTTTGTTGCTGTTGTACCAGATGGCAACGTTGGCGCCCGCCTCAGCAAATGCATGAGCTACGGCGAGCCCGATGCCTGCGCCGGCACCCGAGACAATTGCCGTTCGACCCTTGAGGGAGAAGAGAGGCATCACTCTGTCGGACTTGGGAGCCTCCATGTTGTAATGGCGGAACGAGCCTGTCTTTTCATCCATGATCGCGGCTTTGAAATGTGTGTAAGCTAGTAAGTTGAGGGGAGGTCGAGCACATCCAGGACCAGCCAGGTTATGTCTGAACAGTGCAATATCACTCAACCAAGAGCGTAACTGTGATTCCCAATAGTCTCAAAACAGGCAACAAATCAAGAAAGGTACCAGAAGGACCAACCACAGGGAAGTTCCCATTTTATATACGCCCATCACAGCATCTACCAAGGTCCCCATCATCTTCCCTCTTTCCCCTCAATTCTGTCCAATTCAGAGACAACTGGCAAGCCACTGCTGCCTGAGATTCACTCGTCATCGGCAAATAAGCCACGAACCCCGGCCTCCAGTGGATCCCTCCGCGAATCTTTGAGGTTCGTGCAGAGGACGAGGCTTGCGCAAACCCCGACCCCACCATCCCACGCACCTATCACAACCACTGCTGGACTTTAGTCCGTTTGAGATACTTCTTCTTGTCATACAGTTTCTGCAGACAGCTGTATTCATGATTCCCAGGGAAGGGTTGCGTTTTAGGCCCTGATATTGTCCACTCTCCTTCACGCCCGCCCCTGACTAACGTGGGCTCCCGGTTCAGCCACGCTTGTGAGAGGCCAAAGACCCCGGCCATGCTGCTGCGCTCTGGGGTTTACGCATCGGCCTATCAGTGGACGGCCTTGGAAGATGTCATAGCGGAGGCGCCTATGAATCTACGTGGTGGGATTTCCATGGCACAGAAGATGGGGTTGCTCATGTCTGTTTTATTCGTTGACCTCACAGCCGAGGGAGTTTGCCGGGTTCCTTCAATGTTGAATGAGCGAACGCAGGGCGATGTGGAATCATCCCGCCGACAGTCCAGGGCTGTTTATGCCTGGTTCCCATCATGGTTCCCTACCTAATACCGTGCAAGGTTCCTGGGTTCATGTAAAAGACCGAAGGATAAGGGATATATAGTCTTCAAAGACTATAGGGTAGGTAATAGAGATAGGAGGTGAATAGGCAGTGGAATCGGTCCTTAGAAAGAGCTGATTGGCTAGATAAGGGATCATAGAGAGACAAAAGTGGGGACACGAATAGATAAGGTTGTAAGGCAGAAGACCAGCTTCTGATTGGTGCTCTTATTGCTTGAATTGCTTGAAGATCTAAGGAGCTATTCTAAGGGAAAGACTTCTGACTTATATAGACCATAACTCGGAATCTATTAGGCCGATTCGGACGAAAGTCATACCGTCGGATAGCCCATTTTCCGGGCTTTAAAACGGTATACGTTATGCCAGCGTTAGATAGCTAGAAGCCGAGCAATGCCATGAGATAGATAAAACTTCTAGGGTTTTAAGCAAGGTTATCTAAGACCTAGATGAAAATACCCTTATGCAAGGACATGGCCTTTAGCGGTCCAATTAGCTTTTTAAGAAGTCTAATAAGTCCGAAGTTATATAACCTTCCTAATTAGGAAATAGAGTTAAATTAGCTTTCTAGAAGCTATCTTATAACTCCCTAATATCTTGCTTATCTAAGCCTATATAGCTTAGGTAAGCATATATATAGATAGCGCATAAGCTATATTATAAGGTATTAAAATCCTAGGCTTATATCTTATAAGCTTATTTTTCTAGAATTTTATTTATAAGATGCCTTCTTAAATATAAGGTATCTTATACTCTTCTTGCCTTTACTTAACCAGCTAATTTCCTCCTCTAGGCTAGCTATTCTTATAGTTAGGGAGGCTATTTTTAACTCTTAGGCTTTAAACCCTCTAGATATTATAAAATAGCATCTCTTAATTAAAGGGCTCTTATTTTTACCTAGATCTCTAATATAATAACTAGTCTTTAGTATATTATTAAAATTAAGTTATTTATCTCTTAGGGCCTTTAATATAGGTCTTATTTCCTTTTTATTTAGTTTTTTAATAAAATAAATAATAAAATTACTAAGAATAAAGCAAAGAGAAAAAACAAGCTTAATAATAAGTATAAAAGAAGATTAAAAATATAATAAAAAGAGAGCTATTTAAGAGGCTAAAAATAATATCTTTAAAAAAGCAAGGAATTAATTAATTAATATAAAAAGATAATATTATAATTAAAGTAAAAATAAATATATTATTATATATTAAAAAAGCTAAGTTATTATAGTTTTATTATTATTAAGAGGCTATAGCTATTTTCTTAAGGAATAAAATATACTTATTATAGCTAATATAAATAAAGTAATCTACTATTAAAATTACTATTAAAATTACTATTATTATACTTTTAAAAGCTAATATATATATATTATAAATTTAATAATATAGGTTTAATTAATTAAACCTATATA